>JAYKAV010000145.1:1632829-1798734 GCA_035582835.1 Phoebastria nigripes
TTTTTCCTCTACCCTTTTCCTTTTTTTTTTTTTTTTTCCCCTAAGGCTGTGAAAAACATTTAGAAGGGAGATTTTGATCAAAATAATTAACTGATCTCTATTCATACCATGACTATTACTGAAATTCCATATCTCTTTCAAACTAGCAACACCTGAATATATGAAAATAGATTAGAAAGAATAATTGCTGAATTTAAAAGCAAACTGCTTATTAAATCAACATAGTCTAGCAGTTGTTTTAGCAAGCAGTCAGTGTGGAAACCATTTACCAGTTGCTAGGATGTCTCATTTATAGTGTTGACCTTCAGCTATATCAAATCACTACATGCTGTGAAACAGTGGAGAGGAATAGCCTACCTACCTGTACGCTATGCCTGATTCCTGGGGCTTGCTGAAGACAGATACAATGCTCTTGCAATTTACAGCAGTGTCAGGAAAGCCCAGAATCACAGCAAAATATACTCCTGTCCAGCCCACTCAACAGGATGGGCAGAACTGAGTGCCGATGAATGGACATTTTATCCCTGAGTTTGCCTACTTTAGATACTTTTCCCTTCTTMGAGTGTTTTCCTGTGTCTGTGGAGAGAAAGATTTTTGTAAATAAATATTTGTGTATAAATTAACASTGTAGCTACACTGTGACTTCTTGGTATATGTAAGAAAGCATCTTATAGATGAAACCACATGAACAAAGGGCCACTATTTTTTTTTCAAGTTAATGAGAAAAAGCCAGTGATTGTTATTATAATAACCTATTGTCTGATTGTTGAAGCTTTAAAGAAATAAAAAGGAAGAATTCTATATTGTTTTTCTGTTGTAGAACCACTGCCTAACAGCGGCATTCTACGCTGTTCCCTTCTTAAAAATAAAAATAGCTTTTATTTATTTTTATTTATTTTGTATTTATTTTTATTTATTTTGTATTTATTTTTAACAGGTAGAAGATTGGTCATATTAATTAATGGTCACATAACATTTTTTATCATCACTCCCATGCTTTAATGTACCATGTTACTAATTTTTCCTATTCTATTCATGCTTACATGCTAACAAATTAAAATATGCATCTTGATCTACAGTATTTTATATATGTTGTTATAATATGAGAATCTCATTCAGACTAAGATAACTTTAATAGATACTAAGAGGAAAGTGCCATCCATTATGTTTAAAATTAACTTGGATAAAACATTTTAGGTTCACTTGGTTTCACCTTACAAATGCTGYGCAAGATGTCTAAGTGTTATTATTGAATATTCCAAATTCAACAGATAATTGTGAATTGTGCTTCCACAGGGAAAATATTTGCATTTTGATTATCAGCCATTTAGAGCATTTCATCATTATAACCTACAGTTTCYGCAAATACTAGCAACAGGATTCCTGCTTTTGTGATTCTCTGTTAAGTGAGTTTCAGCTTTGTCAACATTGTTTACATCATTCATCTTTTAGTCATCATTTTAAATATAGTAGATAATTTATTCACAATAAGCCATAATCAACTCCTAATGGTTCCATATTAAATGCATGAAAAGACTGTTTTTAAATGCCCAGTTATACAAACTGTGTCATAAAAAGTGAGGATCCAGTACATCAAATCAGCACATTCGTAGATGTTCTGATGGACTAGATGTATCTTATCWAGATGTCCTAGATTTGCCTCTTTGTTAGATGTTTTCCAACCTAGAACCAAAGAAACATAAGAATTTCAGTTTCCAAAATACAAGGCTCATACAAATATGATCCATATATTACAAAAATGTTTTCACTTTGGTATGATGATAGTAAACTATATTTTGAGATGACAACTGAGACCTAGGAGAACAGTTTTTTCTGTAGTTCAGAAGCAAAATCTTTTCCAATTTTTGGAAAACCAGGAATCAGCTTCCACCCACATTATTTATATTAACAGCCACAACATCTGGAGACTTTACAAAATTAACAGGGAACACATAAGTTGCCCACATGCTCAGTGACACACTTCAGCTACTTCTCATTAGTTCTGTGTGCCTGCCAAAAGTGAACCCCTGACAACTGCATTTTGACACCTGACTAAACAAGTGTGTTTTATGCCCACATTTAATGCTCACAACTAATACTATTTATTAGATCAGGACAGTGGGGGAGAATAAAAAAGAAAAATAATGCATCTATCAATTACAATTTGCCAATTCCCTTACAGTGTAAGCAATACATTTGATTTGTTGGTATTTAAATCTTGCTTCATGGTTGGCAAATGTGTTGTAATCACACTAAATTAAAGAATTCAGAAAATATTTATCATGGCTGATATATACAAACAGACGAACATGTGTCTGGAGGAGAGCTTTAGTCGTGGACTGCATATGTGAATAATTGGGAGTAGATATTTTGCTAAGAAATATCATGTGCGATCCCATTACAGCAAAGAGTTTCTGATGTCCAAATAAGACATTTTAATTTTGAAGAGCTTATGGGATGCTAATGTGTAATGAAAGCACCCTCTGAAACTTTTGCTGTGGAGTAATGTGCTCTTCAACTTCCAGTCAATTGCTCTCAAAGTCAAAACCTTCTGTTGTTAGAATAAAACACGCCATTATGCTGTTCTGCCGGCTGAAAGATCAACATATCTTCTTTTTTTATCACTGGACAGATATACTTTTTGGAAGTAGATCAAACAGGAATAATCAAAAAAGAAAGGAAGAACTCATTCAAAAATCTTTAACAGATTTAAAGAGGGATGGATATTCAACCTGCATAATGGGCATTGAGTTCGTAAGGCCAGTCTTTTATTATTTCATGAATATTTAGGCTTGATTACTTTTCATTAGTAGCACATTTCAGAATACACTATCTTCTTGAAAATGTAAAAATACAGCACATTTTTGAAGCATTAATAACAATCTGAAATACAAATATAAGAAAAGAACGTAAAAATGGCCATACTGGATCAGATGTATATGTCTGATCTGTATACAGATGGCACAGTATATTGTCTCCAACACTGGCCAGTAGCTGATGCTTAGAGAAAGTGTATCAGAAACAATGCAAATATAAAATAATACTTSACTTAGTACCCTCTAACTTCTGACAATCAACATTTTGCAATTTTCTGAATCTTAGTTTGCAATCAAGGCATTGTGCTTAATAGGTTATGGAGGTATCTTTCCTGAATTTCATTTTAATTGGTTTTGAAACCTCTTATACCTTTGAGCCTCATCACTACGTGCTACCATGAGTTCCACAATTTAATTATATATGAAAAGTATTATATTTTGTTTGTGCTAAGCTTCTGCAACAGTAATTTTAGTGATACGTCCCAGTTCTTGTCCTGCAAGGAATTTCTCATACCCTATTTGATACATCCAAAAACGATCTGGAAAAGGGAATGCATAGCAAGGTGACAAAGTTTACCGATGATATTGACTTACTTGGAGTAGTAAAAATGAGAACCACGTGTGAAGAACTGTAGAAGGACCTTGTGAGATGGGGCAATAAACTGGCAGTTGAAATTCAATTTGGAGTAATGTAAACTGCTGCAGAGGGGGAAAAAACAGTCCTAGCTTCAAATTTAAAATGATAGGCTCTGAAATGACCTTTATTGCAGAGGAGCCAGCTCTTCAAGTTATGATAGATGATTCAATGAAAATGTCAGTCATCATCAGCAGTCAAAAAAACAAGCTGAATGTTAAAAATTATTAGGAAAGGAATAAAAAACAAACCAAAGAATATCAGTCTGCTGCTGCATAAATATGGGAAGCATCTGCAACTTGACCACTATATGCACTTCTGATTCCTCATCTTATGGAGAATATGGTAGAATTAAAAAAGGCTCAGAGAAGGGCACCAAGCATGATCAAAGGCATGGAATTGCTTCTGTAGTGGGATCAACCAAATAAGACTATTCTTCAATCTGGAAAATAGATGCCTGATCAGGATGTGATACAGGTCTGAAAAACATGAATATCATGGCAGGGGAATATAGGGATTGAGTGTTCACTGTGTCTTTCAACACAAGAAAGGCAGGCATCAAAGCAGAGCACTGGTTCCGAATAAATAAAAAGGGATTGTTCTTAAAATTATTGAGGTTAAGCTGTGAAATTCTTTGTTGCCAAATTTTGTGGGTGCTAAAAGTTTACGTGGCATTAAAGGGAGACTGGAAAGAAATCTATTGAATATAGAGAAGAAATCCATGGAAATCCCAGATACATAGACAGTGACCAAACTAGAAATGGTTGCAGATGGAGACTTCTTAGGAGATGCACATGTTTTATCCCATTCTTATTCTCTTTACAACATGCCTGAGCTTTTGGTTGCTGTCAGATAGGATGCTGGGCTGTACTGACCTGAGTATGATCTACTATGGCCACTCTTAAGTTTCTATGAATAGTCCTTTTCTTTTTCCCTGTTTTATACTACCAATGACTTTATAGAATTATATCTTGTTCCCCATTAATCATCCCCTTTCTTCAGTTAAAAGTCCCAGTATATTTGGTTTTTTCTCATATGAAAGTTGTTTTACATTGATSATCACTGTTGCTTTTTCTACATTTTCCAGTTCTATTATATCTTTTTTTTCAGGTAGGGTGACCGGAGTACCACTCACTATTAAAGATTTGGACATACTGTGGATTATAGAAATGTAATATCAATAGTGTTTTCCCAATAATTTCTTACTTTTTCTCCTTTTTTTCACTGCTGGTGAATGTTGAATTACTGTTTTCAGAGATTGTCTGCAGATTCCCCCATATTTTTTTTTCTGAGTAGTAGTAGCTTGTAAATATATAGTAAATGTAGATGTACAGTTAGGGTTATTTTTCTTCTACATGTTAGCTCTCATTTATCAATAATGAAATTTATCTATAGTTTTATTATGCAGTCATTTAGTATTGCAGGATGATTCTGGGATTCTTCGCAATCAGCTATAACTTTGAGTACCTCCAATAACTGTGATCTGTCTTACGTAGTTTTCCAGGTAATTTATGAGTATGTCGAACAGCATAGTTCCCAGCACAGGTTTTTCAGAAATAAAAAGAGAACAAATAAAGGCTTTGTCAAGCCCATCAGTTTGTTTTCATATGAAGTTTGATGGCCATAGGTAGCGACTAAATACACACTACTCAAAAGTGCACTTCAGTTTTGATTTTCCGCTTCAAAAGGCACTTTCATCTTGCACATTTAATTTTCATCTGTTCTTGCAACAAAAAAGGCATTATAATCTGGATAATTTTAAGAAGCTAGATGGGAAGTGGCTGAACAAGACTTCAGAATTCTCCTGATAGGAGAACTAGAAGACTTCATTATTTTCCTGCCTCTGATACATCCCCAAACTGTCATGATACATCATGCACTTTGCCAAATACCTCTGTGTGAAAGTTCAGGAACCAAAATCAGTAATCTGCACTGCTTTTATTGCCATAAGACAGTAGAGTACCTATTGTAGTTGTCTTTTTCCTTATCCAGGAACTGAGGTGCAATCGATATAGGGAAAACTATCTTATGAAACTTCCCAGTTGTCCCATGGATATTTTGCACTTTGATTATATGCTTTGGCAGAATGTTATGTGGGTGCTGCTCACACTTAGCTTTTACACTGTGGCCTTCCCAACATAGACTGTACTTGCTTTGAGTTTCTGCAATACGTTACCACCTCTTAAATGGCTCCACTTGTCTGAGAAGCTGCCTGAGCAGCTAAGCCCTGCAACTTCTACAATATATCCAGTTAAGAATGGCAGAAGGGGTGCTGTGTTTGTTGTTAACCAGGCTTATTTCCAAGGACATAAAAAACTACTGATAAGCAGATATGGCTAACACTTAGCTTTACCATGTGACTCTCAAACATAACTTCTTAGCTGTAAACAGAATTCAAGAGGAAAGCAGGAAGCACAGATTTTTGTATCTTCACAATGTGTTCAAAGAAGAAATCAACATTGAAGATTTGTTTATTTAAATGTAATCTGTTATTCTTAACTAGCTGTTTATCAGAAATAGATACTAATATAAGACTAAGTGAATCACTATGCATGTTACTCATGTATTACACATGGTTTAGTTAGTCTGTACATGATAAGCATGGAGACTAAAAGAAGACAGCAATACTGGAAAAGGGAAGATGGATTGCTTAAAATTTAGTGCTATAACTAGCTTTTCATAGCAAGTACCCCAGAGGCACTGGGGAATCTCCAACTTTAGAGATATTCAGAGCTTGACTAGAAAAGCCCCGAGCAGCCTGATCAAGGACTGAAGTTGGATGCAACTTGAAAGTTGGCTCTGCTCTGAGCAGAGTGGTCCAGATGATCTCCAGAGGTCCCTTCCAACCTAAATTTTTCTGTGGCTCTATGAACAAGCCTGTATGTTCTATACAGTATCTTGAGCAAAAGTAAATCAGGCTTAGGGATCATATGGACTGAGTTAATTGCCCTGCTAGCATGAAAAGAAGAACACTGCATTCTGAGTGCCTGTGGATGTGTGTGACCTGAATTCAGCAGCACTGCAGATTTTCAACAAAGAGGTTTTGAACTGTCTGGCAGGCAGAACTATTTGCACTCCCCTTTATGAAGAAGGTGGATAGTGGCAGATAAAATTGGATGAAGATCCTTTGTATCTCTGTGTTTAGTGCTCTGTATACAAAATGCCTTTTTTGCTACTTCTGTTTTGGAATTAAGCTGCAAACAAGGTATTTCAGCTGGAAAATGAGAACATCTTTGGGATTGTACACGAAGTTAATATAATAGAGAATGATACGGTCACAGCAATGGAGCGGTATGATCAAACAGTGTATCAGGTGATAGGAAGAGAATGTGTCCAAAATATCAAGTCCAATAAACAGCAGTTTTTATTCAAAGTGACAGCTGTCAAATGAAGTCACTGCTCGAGGCAGTCGAGCAGTGACTTCATTGCAGCGGACAAAATAAAGGGGTCATGGAGGGGTATGATTCACYCTACAGTTAAATAGGGCTGGCTTAAGTTCTTAAATGCCTCTTAAGCATGTTCTTTTCATATCCCTCAAGATGTAAAAGAACTCCCTTTGAAAGCAACAGAAGAGTCTATTACCAGCAGAAATCAGAGCACCAAACCATCTTCAAAGAATTCAAGTCGTCGTCGTGGCAGTCAGGCAGCAGTGACAGACCAGTGCAGGGAGAAGATGGTCTGTGTCAGATACACTCCCTTCTCCAAGGGCTAAAGAGGGGGAGCTTTGTCCTGCACTTCCCTATTACTCTTAGCTTTAGATACAATGCCTTCTGGATCTCTCCCTGTGAATCTTCACACACTTTGTTTCCCTTGTTTTACAGCAGTATTTTTCTTTCAATTTAACTCTGTATGAGGCTACAAGAGAAAACAACTTGGTTTATGGAACAGCTTCCTTCTTTTATGAGGGCTACTTTTTGTTGGTCAAAAAAGAGTTGTCACCATTTATAAGAGCAGAAACAAAAATGAAAATAAAAAATGGAGTACAAAAATGGGAGGAAATATAAAAATAACAGCATCTCAAGAAATGCTACTGAGCAGTTAGTAAACTTTCACTAAATAACTTTTGAGGGAGTCTGTGATTTTCAGGACAGTTTTATTCTGGGTCCAGCTTTGAAGGACTAACATATCAAACTGAATCACTCTAGGACTGTTGCTTGCATACACATGGAAGCTGACAGTAACATAGTGAACCTCCTATGTGATGCTTTTTCGTTGTTAGTATGGACACTCTGCTGAGAATATGGAATTAATACATGCAATGCGTACAGAGAGACCTTAGCTTCCTTATGATTTAAAGTACATTGGGTAAAGTTGAAGTTCTGTCTTTATTACACCAAAGAACATTTAGCAAGCTTAACAGTCAGTATTAGTTATAGGGGACAATATGGATTACTCTGGAACAGAGGGAAGAACTGAAGTTTTTATTTAAGCTATTTCAAAATTACATGGATAGGTAGGAAGTATGTGAGTTAGGGCTGCAGATACAGCAGTTGTGATAGAAAGTGTAGAAAGTATTTTCATGCACCAACTTTTTTTATGAATACTTTTAATGATGAAGTGATTGTGTGACATGTAACAGTAAGATGACAAAAAAAGGTAATTTGTAAAATACAGTTTTAATAATGTTAATGACCAATATCCTGTTCATAAGACAAGTATCAAAATGAACCTTTTCCTAGTAAAGCCGTAAGTTCCTTTTGGAATCTTAATTATGACCTTTGATGAATCAGTGTTACAAAGTGAGCTACTTTCAGAGCGGAAATTTTTAGCATTACAATTCATGATAGAAACATGATGGATTACAACAGTGCTTCAGTCTTGAAATTTCACGTTCTAAAAAGGCAGTTTACTTACAATGAATTGTAAGGACAAGGCTGCAATCATTAAGCTAGCACAGCTAAATTGAGATAAAGGACTTGAGCCAAATGGCAGTGTTTCACTTGACAAATCAAGATTGTCAAATTTTAACATCTTACTGATCACATAGAGTAGCATAATTATTTTTGGTGCTGTCTTTGTCGATATTTAACTTAATGTCCTAATATTTATTCCTGACCTTTCTTTTTTAATATTTTGCAATGTTTTTCTTTTCTAGTTTTCAACAAAAAGAAAAAAAAAAAAGAAAAAAAGAGAATGAGAGCTACAAAACCTTTTGTAAGAGTTTTAAATAATGGTTTGAAGTGAAGGAAAATTTCTGAGAACTGGTTGCTGCATCAGAACCCAAAACTTCTTTGCTGACTTCGTCAAGAAGCTGCTCTACAAGCCACTTTGTCAACTTGCAAACATAGTATAATAATAGTTATATACCTGATAAGTGTGATAGAGATGCCACAAATTGACAGAAAGTGAAAGTTTGAAATTATCAAAATTCTACAGCAAAAATGTGGTGTTTACATCTTATTAAAATATTATTGAACCAAGTAGCAGGGAAAGCAATTATGTCTTTTTTCTACTCCATTAGTAGAAATATGCTATATTCAATTTGTACTATCAGTAAACAACTAGTATGAATAAATTTTTTTCATGAGTTGCAAATTGAAAAGTGCAGAGCATGCAGGATATGCTTCAGGAGAAGTCTGTCAGCCTATGCTATGTATCTAAGTTATATACAACAAAGTAAGCCATAGATGTGAAACAACTGGAAACAATCTTGATTTATAGCTGTGTAGATGCAAGAAAAAGCGGTTTTCTTTATTTTTCATGTAATTCGGTTTTTTTTCACTGTTCGAAGACATGAGTAATTTTAAACTGACTCCTATTTACTTGCAACCTACCATGCATACAAAGGGACTTCACACTGACAGGCAAGTGGGGGAATATTCTATTCAGAAGACGTTAGAAACAGTTGTGAACACTACAGCATTTCCACGTCAGAAAAATACAATAATTTGTCTTCCAGGAATTGCTTCCTAGATGCTTTTCCAATGCAGAGGAGTAGCAAACATAAGTGCCGTGGTGAATCTGCTGCTCTCTTACATGCCTTAAAATCCTATTTCTAGTTTACATCATGACCTGCATTCCATATGGTTTTTTCAATGTTTTAAAATGTGAATGTAATCTAGTTGATTTCAGTCAGACTATTTGTTGCCTGAAAATAGACAGGAACCATATCTCGTTAACTAAAGATTGATCCAATTAATTATTTCTTAAGTATTAGGAAGCAGTTATTACCTTGATTTATTTACAAAAGCAGAAATATTGAAGAGAAAACTATTTCAGGGCTCAGTCTATACAATTCCTGCGTGTAACATTTACTACCAGGAACAATGGATCTGTTGGGCTTCAGTGGATTTGTTCACTGTAGTATGGACGATAAACCTTAAAAAAAATATTTGCAGCAACAGGCCCTAAGGATGTTTCTATTTTTATTGCCCATCCTCAACGGTATTAAAGCAACCCGCTGGTTTAGCACAAACTTTAAAAAATAACCTTTTGGAAATTAAATTTCAGCAGTTGAAGAGGAAACACCTATTTCAAAAGCGCGAAGCTGTACGAATGCTTGTTATTTTTGGAGTAAAGTCCTTGGCTGAACCAACGCTTGCTACTGTGAAAAAAAAGATAAGGGAAGCAATGTCTTTTCTGCTGTGTGTTAATCAGGGAAGGATTGTGGAAAAGGGCCACGGACACGAGCATTTGCACATGCAGGATCTCATGCTTTTGGATTTAGGCAATTTAGAAAAATACATCCAGCTTGTAGAAATAATTGGTGGCAGGTTGCTTGGCTCTAGTCGGTGACCCTCATTGCTCAGGCACCAAAGAAAGGATTTTCCAACCAAACTGCAGTTTCTACAGCGTCTTGGCAGCCATGCGCCTCAACCTGCAGCCTTTGGCGCATAAATCCCAACTCGTCTTTCTGGTTGGAAGCCCGGGGGCGAGGAGAAGCCACCGGCCTCTTTCCTTTCGGGCGGAGGGACACTCCGRCACCGAGCCCAGCGCCAGCGCCTCACCAGCGAGGCGCTGCGCCAGGGGCGGGGCGGAGGGGCTCTTCCCGCCTCGGAGGCTCTTCCCGCCTCGGGGGGTCTTCCCGCCTTGGGGCGCCTGGAGCGGCGGAGCAGGCGGGTGGCAGCGCTGGCGAGCGGCGGTGCGGCAGCGGCAGTGCCGCTGGCTGATCGCCCCGTCAGGCCACCGCGAGGGTCGTGCTCCGCTTCTCCAGGTTTCCAGCTGAAACGGACCCGTGTCGCCGGCTCAGAGGGCAGCCGGGGTGCTGGGCAGTCAGAGCCCTGGGCGGAGGCAGCCCTCCGAAGAGGGCGGTTGAGGCGGGGCGGGCAAGTTGGCTGAGGGGGATGCCCTCGCTCCTGAGGGGTGCACCGAGGAAGCACCTCAGTGCGGGATCGGGACTCAGAGAGAAGTGACCCTGCTGCAGGGAGGGGAAAAACAATCACTGCGGGAGACTTAAAAAAAAAAAAACAAAAAACAAAAAACAAAAAAAACCCCAACCAAAAAAACTTACAAGAGGTTATACAAACCAGGAGGAAGAGACGGCTTCCCTCACGGTAAAACTTGATTCGAAGAGGAGGGAGGAGGGTGGCTGTCTACCAGAGAGGGAGACTGCTTCAGGGACAGGACAGAGGGGACCTGTCGCCTTCAGCAAGGGGGAAGCCGCCTCAGGGAGGGGAGAGAACAGCCTTGTGATGGGAGGCGAAAAAGCCACAAGCTTGAGGATTCGTCCTCTCTCTGCATTTCACTGGTATATCCCGCAATCGCAGAAGTGTTCCTTGCCAAAATGGATTTTCCTGTGTCATTAAAGAAGTAAACCTGTCCAATTAGGAATGCTACTTGATTCTTGAATTATGCAGTCCTGGTTAAAAAATTAATTCTGTTAATTATATACTTCATTAAATGTTTTGAACGCCTTCCTGTTGGCTCTCTGAGGCCAACTCTGCATGGTGACTGGATTGTTCAGAGGTACTGGTGAACCAGTCTGTCACAAGTATAATAAATTCCCTCAATCAGTATATCAAATTTCATTTTGCTCAAATTATGTTCCACACACTAGGTAGATCACTTCTTAAATGAAGCTACTGAGTGCATTTAACTTGAAGAGACGTGTACTTAAACATCACGAGCACCAGTACATTTAACAATCTGGATTTGTGCCTGCGGCACCACTGTTTCTTTGTATATGAAGATACAATCTGGTACAGTGTTTTGTCATACCTGAGGACTTCTGATAAACTTGCCTACAGTTCCACATTACAAATTATCACACAGTGAAGACAAGACTGGCAATTTCTTTCAGCTTTTAACAGTTTTAAAGGGTCCACTCCTCTGATTCAGAAGAGTTCATCAGTGGGCATTATTTCCTTGATATTTGTTCTCAGTATTCATTTTTGGCAAAAATACAGTGTGACAAATGCATGAAAAATGCAATTAATCTCTGTAACTTGTTGACACAGTGAAATTATCACCCATTTTAATTTTGCATACATCTGCAACTTTAGTAAATAACTTCTATCTTAAATTCTAGATCTTAGTTTTAAATGTTGTTCAGTGATCCTGCCTTTATCTCAGGCCTGTAATGTATACAGAACAAATATCAATGTGGTAACATGTATAGATGATAGAATTACTAATTTTGTGTCCTGCACATTTTGGAAATCGTTAAAAGATCATTTATGCCTAACACTTTAATATTTATTTAACTTTCAGGACTGTCTCAGCAAGTATAGAACTTACTTTTGTGAGCATGGAAAGTACACATTCCGAAAGATTTTTATCATCTGCATCATCAGATGAAACTGAATGCTACCTATATCCAAAGCGAATTAAAATAGAAAGTAATCAAAAAAGCATAGAGAAAGAGGAGCAGCAAAAGTTAGAACAAAACATACATTGTGAGAACAGATACCAAACATCACCACATGAACCTATATATTTATCAGAAAGACAAAACAGCTGGTCCTTAGAAAAGCAAAGTTGTGATCCAGCAAGAAAAACTTGTATGAGGGAGTTTTTCCATTTTCAAACTTGTAGCAGTGTAAGATTGCCGTGTAAAGTATCAGAAAATAAACTGTCCACCAAAAAATGGAGTCCTGAAAATGAAAATCAAGTTACCATGGAAGATGACATTTCATGGAATGTACGTGGACGGCCTCTTGAAACAGAATTACACAATGTGTGGAATGTTGCTAACACATGTAAAAATCTACAAGTACTAAATCCACCCCAAGTGCAGCGGAGTGACAATATAGAACAAAATAATAAAAGAAATGGTGATAATGAACTCAAACAAAATTCTTCAGTTACACCCTTAAACAGAGACCTGTTTCAGATGGAATTGTTAAGTCATAAGTCTGTCTCTGATAAAAAGTGGAAACAATACCAGCTTTTGCAAATTCCATTTTTATGTGGTACCAGTTCTGTGGTTTCACACATAGAACATGAGAAAAATAATTTTCTGAAAAAAGTATGTTCTACAGAAGATAAACATTATTCCGGTAGTGATAATGAAACTACTGCAGAAAGAGATAATAAAGAAAAAAAAAATTCATCATATATAATTCCAACATTAAAACCTTTTAAAAGTATACAACCACTGGAAATCCCTAATTTTCAACTTCCTAGCATTTCAAATAAAATAAATAGTAAAATGCCATCAACTGACTTGAAGGAGACGGATTGGAAGAATTTTAAAGGCCAACCATCTTTGATACAATCTAAACAGATATATGTATATGGTGTGCAAAAAATGTCTGAGATAGGGAAACAAAAATTGCAAAATGATAAAAGCAGCGTGAAAGCTTCAACTGTTGGTTCTGAATTTAAAGAAAATAATTACCCATCAATTAGCAAACAAGAGCACAGTGCTTTGGCAGAAGGAGGAAAAGTATCTGTAACTTATTTCAAAGGCAACAGCACTGACATTGAATGTAATCAAATATTTGCTGAAAATGATTTCAATGATAAAATGCTGGAGAATTCAGATGGTGATGATGACCAGAAGTCAAAGATTCACATTTACATTAGTGCTAAAAACGTTCAGAATGAGAAATGTATTGGCTATAACGATCTTTTGAAGAGAATGGGGAGGAAGAGCAGTAATGAGAACGCAGGAACATTTCATATACAGACAAGTATTCCAGAAATAACAGAAGCATTAGAGAAAAATAAGTTAGACATACGTGGTGGTGTGCATAATTCCAACAGTGATATTAGTTTGTATGAAGCAGAATCAAAACTCTCTACAAAAGAAATACTTGATTTCAAAAGATATTTAACTAAAAACATTATATTTGAAAGTAATTGTCATCGCATTATTGTGCAGAATTTTCCAGATAAGAAAGTGAGTTGCAATATAATTAGGGGAAAGGAAATGTTCAAATTAAAGTTTTCATTTCAAAACATGTTGTTTGGATGGGTCAGGACATGGACTGAATCTTTATATAAAGATACGCCCACGTGTCAGGATGACAGTATTGCACATTGGTTTCATTTTCGTGAAACATTAAACAAGCAGTGTGATGTTCAAGAGTTAGTAAAGAGCAATATAAATAGGAATCACAACAATAAAATATGCATTTGTTTGCTGGCTATTATTTCAAAGCATCTGAAGGTGGAACTACTAAAGATGATTCTTGCTTTCTTTTTCAATAGCACGAATACTTTATTGCCAACTGAAGGAAATTCTATGCGAGTGGAGAAACACCCTTTATGTGGCAGAAAGCAAGATCAGTTAAACTCATGCCCAGATAATACTTTGAGGCAAAACATAGAATTTCATAAAAAAAAAGAAACTTATCCAGGCTTTGTAAGTTCTAAATTTGTGGAAAACATTGGTTTTGAATTACATAACAAATGTCAGAGAAGACATTTTTCTAGATCTTTAGGTGAAGAAGAGTCCCCTTTCCTAAAAAGACGAACCCTCTTTCATAACCAAAAAAGTGGATTATGTAAGGGAAGACATGTCAGAAAGCACCACCTCTTATCCAGAGGGAGTGAAGGGTTTAGCACCTATATGAGGTCAGTCAGTCACAAAAACGGTATGAAAAAGCAAGTTTTAGTTGCTAAATGCCTAATCTTTCTGCAGGGCACTTTTGATTGTTCTTCACTAGACAAGATGTATTGCTGCAATATCACAAAAATACAGTATCTGATAGGAGCAAATCTTAGATTTTGGAGTTATTTTCCTGCCCATTCACAACTGAAATTTGAAAAAGTAAATAGTAAATGTACAAATCAGGAAATATCGGTCATTACAGTAAAGCAGGAGAATAAGAAACCAAGTAAAATGTTTAATAGTTCTTTTTGTGGAGAAAGATTTAAAGCATTCCCTTTTGTTTTATGTGAAAATAAGAAACACAAAACAACCAGATGTAGAAATTGCATAACATCTACAAATGAAGTCACAAATGCCATGAAAAAATATTTGGGTACTTCTAATTATATAAATGCTGGTAGAAAAGAATGTGTTAAGTCAAAAGAGTTGCAAATAAATTCTCATAATTTTCTTTCTAAAAAATCTTTCTCTATTTTTGACACGTATGAAAAAATTCCCCTTATTACTGATTCTGAAAACTTTGACCAGATCCCTGTTGTAAACCAAGACAATTCTGTCAAAAAAAAGTTGTCTGAAGAAAATGCAGTCACAAGTTCAAAAAAGGTTCATAATTTGCCTGCTAAATCAAATGATGACTTAATTCTACCTGAGCAGTCAAAAACAACTGTGGAAAAATGTAATTCTCTCTTGTTACAAGATAGCCAAACAAGCAAACCTGAATATTGCAAAAAAATAGATACACATAGCCCACATACAGCAAATAAAAAAGAAGGAGTAGAAGACCAAAATACTTATTTAAATTTTGAAAATTTATTTCTTAGTTCCTCAAATGTTTATCAGTCTGTCACTTTGCCATTAGATAGCAGCTCTTTTGTCAATAAAGGTAGAGTAGTAAGTGAAGATGGACACTGCAGGAGTTCCTCCAGTGCAGACAAACAAAAACAAAGTGAAAAAATTCATACCACTATAGAATATCCATCCCCAGGAAGTTCTACCATGACAGATACATACTTGCAATTACAGACTAAAGAAACAGTGCAGTTTTCTTTACAAGGGCATACACAGACCAATAAGGCAGTCAGTTTAGAGCCAGCAACTCTGAAACATCATCTTGAATATGTAAAAGAACAGGAAGAGATAAGTGATGAACAAATGCACGTAACTAATGAAAGTCAATGTGAGACTGTAATGAATAACTTGATTATGTCATATTCAGAAGATGAATCTAAAACATTCATTGCTGCAGAAGAGAAATTAAAAATGCATTTATCTGTAATGAACAATGGATGTCTTGAAGATGTAAAAGATAAGTATTTACCTTTAGAAAATAAAATCACATATGAATTTGAACTGAAGAAAAAATTTGATTTAGTGCTAGAAGAGCTACATATGTTTCATGAAATTACCAAGGGAAATGAAAACAATTTATCTAGTTTGGAAACAAACTCTCACAACAATTATTGTGAATTAAATAATTCTGAGGGGATAGATGAAGATGTGACAAGTGTTTCTCAAAATAAAATACGTATTTCTTCTCCAATCTGTGGTACAATAGAAGGGCAAAACATAACTGACAGTAATGAAAGTTCATTAAACAAAAAGATACCAGATGAAAATAAAGACCAAAAAGTATCTAAGGAATATTGTATTTCAAGACTGTCAAGTGAAGAACTGCTGCATTCACCTATTGCAGAAGGTAAGCACATGGAATTATTGGCTATTATGTTAATAAGCAAATKTAAATTTTAGGCAATATTTGGTTTGCTTTAAAGGTGTGTTTCTCAACTCAAATAATTCCATAACAATAACTGAGTTTTCTTTGAATTGTACAAGGTTTGTCGGACAAAAGGTACTTGCCTATGAGTAGCCAAATGCAAAAAACCTACACTACTACTGCTACCTGCACACTGTGCCATAGCAGTTGTAGCTCAGAATTCAGTCAGTCAGTTTCAGGCTTGCTCAAACCTGTCTTAATGCAAATTCCATTACAGATTATTTCTTTTGTCTTGGATTTCATCATAATAAGCCCTAAAATCCCTAAAAGAGTCAAAAACTCAGTAAGATGCACATTTACAGGGAGAAAAGGCTCAATTAAAACATGATACCATATTCACAAAGGAGACAACTGTTTCCTTACAACTGATAGAATCACAGAATCATAGAATAGTTTGGGTTGGAAGGGGCCTTTAAAGATCATCTAGTCCACCGCCCCTGCAATGAGCAGGGACATCTTCAACTAGATCAGGTTGCTCAGAGCCCTGTCCAACCTAACCTTGAATGTTCCAAAACTTTTGCAGTGTCATGAAATTCAGCTTCATCTGTTCAAAATGGATTTTGCGTAATATTCAGAAGACCATATTAATGAGGAGTCGAATAGTCACAAAAAATTCTTTTGGAGCTAGGTGATCCGTGCCAACAGTCACCTGTTAAATATGTCTGGTTTGTTTAAGACCTGTAAGTGAACACAACAGCTAGCCTTGCAACATTTACATGTTTTTGCATCTGACATGGCTACTAATATCTTCTATTTAAAGAACATTAGTTTGGGAAAATAGGCAGTTTAACACAAGTTCATGTAATAGATTAATAAAGATACATGAGTATGTTCATGAGTGGTAGGCACTACTACTCATGTGTGATACTCGCATATTTCTCTAAAGTGTGTGAGTAACTCTAAAGTTATCTGTCCTCAATAGTTAATTCTGGGCCTTAGATCCCAAATAGGTGAAGGCAGTTTGCTGCACTAAGGATCTTAAGCTCAGAAAGCAGCAGTAGGTTTCTAAACATATTCTGCACTTAATCTTTCTTATGGCATTGCCCTAAGCAGTTCTTGCCTAGTTCATTGCTTCTATAGCATACTATTTTGAAGGACCTAACTTTTTCCATCCACCATAAAGGGAGCGTATGTACCTCACTTATGGTTCTGGCTTCCAGGCCAGGCACTCAGAAAATTTAGGCAGTACTAAAGTTATGTTTGTTTAAAGTTTAGATGCTGCCTTTTTTTTAATCTTATTTTTTCTTGAAGAAACTGAATCCCCACTTCAAACAATATGTGGGAAATCTGCTTTGTAAACTCTAACACTCCTACTCCATTTCCCGCAGAATCAAGAGGTATTTAATGAGTAAGGGAAGGACGCCAAGAAGAAAACCTGTTGAATGCTGTACCTTCTTTTGCAAATAGCTCCTATGTGATAAGTAAATTATTCAGCCACTTTTCAAACAGTGTGTTTATCAGATTTTGTACCTGAAATTCAGTTTGCAGAGGTGATGAGTTATCACAGCTGCATATAAAATCAATAAGAGATATGCTTCAGTCATATTTGGTAAATTCTCTGATAAAAATGTAGCCATCTCAAATTTGGCCTCTGAAATCAATTTCTCAGGGACACAGCTCTAAATTTATAAAGTGACGATTGCAGGATTTTTGTGAAGGTAATTAGTGTTTGTGAAGCAATTAGAAAAGTGTCACAGAAAAGCCCTGGAGGGAATTCTGTTCAGTAGAGTTTTAACAGTGTAATGTGCTGCAAGTTACACCTGAATGCCTTGCCCCAGAGAATGAAAACCTAACTAGATACCAGATAAATTGCTTGCTAAGTGATCACTTTTCTGCCTAAGTCTGGAATAAGAAGATCCAAGTGGAGAAAATGATATGTCATCAGAGGATTAAAGACTGCATCATTGCATCTATGCAAAGGAGAACTTCATGAGGTGTATAGATAGCTTTTGGCAAAACTCTGAGAGTGAGACTTTGTAGCTTCATTAATATTTCCCATAACATGCACATATATGTTTTACTGACATCAACAAGAACCGCAGATTAATAACTAGATGAAACAAACGTAGATATTTGTTTATAGAAATTAGTTAAAATTTTAAATGTTGTATTTATGCTTCTGTTTTAAGGCTATTTTGATGTAGCTTATAAAAAGCCATACACATGGGACCCTGCTTTTTTATCCTGCACACTTCTTAAGGAACAAAACTGTAATTTACAGAAAGAGGGAGGTAAGAGTAATATTACTCTGTTATTTATACTGCAATACCAGTGCTAATAAACTTATTTCTCAAACATTTGTATTTGTTTCTTCCCTTTTTAGCTTTGTCTCTATGGCAATCACATTTTGTTTAATTGTAGGTTACTAGAAAGCTGTCCTATCTTTGGCTTGGGTCACAGAGCAAGTCATGCAGATGAGCCTTTTTGTTCTTTGGATAGAAGAAAAGAACTCTAACAACGTGGGGTTTCCTTTTTTGCTTGTTTTGGAGCCATCTGGAATAAATATCTTTGGGCCTTCAATCATTGTGATATAGCCAAGATATACTACAAGGAGAACATGATTTGATATACTTTTCTTGGAAGAGTTGTAGTTTTGGACACATTGTGGAAGGAAATTCAGAAGGATATTGCCAATTGATCTGTTAGGATTTCAAAAAGCATGCTTTTGCATTTTTTCCAACACTTGGAAACATTTAGTAAAACAAGGCTATTGGTTTATTCTGAAATGAAATACTAAAACGTAAGGAAAAGGCTATAGATAACTTCTGTTTCACTAAGTCAAATCGTGTACAGATATTTTTACTTTTATTCCCCACTGCACCTCTTAAAACTGATGCACACTTTGCTGTTCTCAGAATTCAGAAAGTTGTTTCCTTCATTCAGGCCATTCTGTGAAATAACGAGACTGAAAATCTTGAACATTAACAGGTGACCTCTGGTGTTCTTTTCACCTGTTTTTTATTGAAGATGTGTCATCTTTTGATAATATTTCATATACCAAATGCAAAATGTTACAGAGAATACTGCTGTACTTTTTGCTGTTTATCACTGCTCTATAAGGTGTTGGGTTTTGTTTTTGTTTTCTTTTTTTTTTGTGGCAGGTGAATTCTAGTTTCTGACTTTTGTAGTAGGTGTTGCTATTGCTTAGGGAAAACTCAAATTCCAGAATGCTGTATGGTGCATAACAGCACAAGGTGGTTGATATTAACATCATTAACATCTTCTTCTTGGAAGTTTTGTTCAGATGGCGTTGAAGATTGCTAGATGGAACATTGTAGCTCCTGCAGAAGATCAGAAGATGACTGAACCTGGATCATCTTCCCTTTCTTCTTTCCCTGTTGTTTTGGGCCACAGGGCCAAGGGCAAAGAAAACCAGACATTTTCTCCATTGCCATTAGCAGTAACTATTCCCTTTACATTGCTTCCTAGTCTTTTTTAAGTTCCCATCTGAGCTTCTCCAGAAACGTTTGGAAGGAAACCTTAGCAATGAGTGACTTCTTTTTTCCCCATGATTACTGAGAAATCGTGCAGATTTCTAGGGCAATGGCAGATTTCTAGGACATTCTATACCTTATTTCCAGAGCTTTGTCAGAATCAACGGGCACCTAATATACTTCCAGTAGAAGAAGCTGAGAAAATGAAATGTTCCCCTCATCATCATTCTCAGTTGATAGCAAACAGGGAACTGCTGAGTATCTTCTTTCCTTGAGGAGGTGCATTGCTTCTGTGCTGTAATCTATGGTTGGCAGAGACAGTTCTCTTCTCTTTACACTGAACATTGCCTTAGAGATTATTCTGAAGCAAGGACTATATCTGTTTTTGTCAGGGGGAATACTATATTTACCATACTGATAGGAGTTAATGTCAGAAGTTTTGCTGATGTGTGGCTGTCTCCCTCTATTTTTCAGTAGGATTCTGAGCCATCACATGTGCTTTTACATGATTTGGGTTGGTTATGTATCTTGGATATTATCACTCTGTTTCTGCTATGGAATCCAAGCCTGTTAATTTAGCCAATTTAGTTGCCAAAACTCTGTGGCTTAATCCAGCATATTGCTCCCATAGTGAGAAGATTAGGAGGTAAAGGTTTTATACTTGCTGGTATCAATGAGTTCTTTCTTTTACATCCCACTGTTTGGTCACATGAAGTGACTGTTGCCCCAGAAACTGTGACTGTTTTGGAAAGGAGATACCTAGGTGGGACAAGAAGATTTATACTTCAGCAGTTTTACAATTCAGCATGACTAACTACCATGATTTACTGGCTACATATAAACCCATAACACTTGATTGACTTTTAGTGCATGCAGTTCCTCTTCCAACWGACTCTTATGAGTCTTATAAAAGACATAGCAGCACTACTATCTCATCATTGATTTAAGAATGGAGCTTTGGGGTTTTTCTCATCCCATCATTTAAAATTCTTGTGAAAGGCTTAGAGAATTTTTTTTTTTCCCTTTAGGAGGATTCCAGCTGAGTGCCTAAGGCTCTGATGGGCTCACTATTTGATATCCTAGCTAATTGCTCAGTGCTTCATCATTTTATAGAATAATGGAAAATAGCACTGGAAAGGATCTTGAGAAATGTGACACCTTCTTGTGTGATTATTACTTCTTCCGATGACTCATTGTCCTAATCTCTAGTTTACAAGGTCATGGTCTTCCATTCTTCCCCAGTGAGTATATTATTTTATGCAAAACAGAAGAGCTTCTACAGGATGACCAAATCATGCTCCAGATTACTAGATGGTGTATATCTTACCTAATAGGCTATGGAACAGAAAATCCACATCCTGCTGTGCTACTTTCTATAAAATGAGTGGTGCAAGACAAGGCATCATGATTACTATCACCAGTAGAGTGATGCCCGGCTCTGTAATTCGGATTTGTACATCTAAACACCTCAGACTAGTGGTAAATATTAAAGCATACTCCTCTCAGCATGTCCCCTCTGTCCTGGAATGGTAATTGGTATCAAACTATATGGCTTTGCCAGTCTGTTAGAAAAATTATGTAATGTTAGGTTGAGAATCCTTCTAATTAGAAGGAATCTACGTGTGACCCAGCTGTTAGCATTTCAGTTTCAACCGTAAAGAATATGTTAGATGCTCTAACATGTAGCTGAACAAAATGGAGATGGGACAGGATGTAGCAAAGGACTGAGAAGCTGCAATTAATGTTCATCTAATTTACATATCTTGGCAGTGTGTAATTCTGTTGTATATCATATGTAATTCTGGTTTTACTTTCACTTTTTATTTCCTTTTTTTTAAATACAGGATACTTTCTGTCACATGAAGTTATAAGAGTACAGCCTCTTAAAACATGCAAGGGCCCCATCAGGATTGGGCTGTCAAGAAAAGCTCGGCCCAAACAGCTTCATCCGTATCTGAAATGACTTACTGATTCTTTTACCAGTCTTCAAATAGAATCACTCTGCCTGAAAACTGTGGAAATGTTTTTATGTTAAGTTTTTTTGTTGATAGTTTGATCTGTGTAGTCTATGKTTTTTTTAGATATTAATATTGCAGTACTTACTAGTGATTTATTTAGGAATACTCCTGTGAATATTTGATAGCAAAGGGTTTTATAATGTGTGTTTACTAGGAGAAGTTTTAATGGAAAGATAAGGCCCTTTTTGAAGTTTATGTAATGTTAATAAAATTTGACATGTATTTCTTATCTATTAAAATATACAATTGAAATTTTCTATCATACTCAGACATTCTTAGAATCCTCTGTGTGTGTTTCTATAGTTTTAAAAACTCAATTGGTATTTTTAAAGGGATTTGTTACAAATGTTTAGAGAAGTGTAGAAGAGAATTTCAGGAAGCTAAATTTAGATTACTAAATAGGAAGATTATGTTTTAGGCTTCAGAGGTCATTTCCTCTGATGTACTTTCAGTTCCATGCACTTGTCCCATTAGACAAAGAAAACTCTTGAATTTCGGTGTGGAGTTGGGAAGGAGGAAAAGTATAAATGTTACAGACAGAATGTCTTATTCTGAGAGTACTGATTCCACTGCATACAACATGGAGGCAAAATAGCGGTACATAAATTCTGGAAGCTATATATCAAAAAATGGGGAAACTTGGGCTGATCTGAAGCATACAGATATCGGTTAGGGACATCTGTTAATAATTGTTAATATACTGATATCTGTGTTATCTAATAAAGAATAGTGACAGTTTCAACTGAATAAGAGCACAGCAAGAAACAAACATGGGTGAAGTCTGAAAAAAAAATCACTAAAGTGTCAGAACAAGAGTAATCCAGTAACAGATACCAAGAAGAAAGCTTTTAACCCTCTGTACGTGATTGCACAAAGGTTTTTAGAAAGAGCATGTTTTACATTGCAGTGGATGAGAATTTCAGTATAACAAGCATTACAGAATAGTGATGGAATGATGATAAACCCCAGTACAAATAATACTACCTGGTTGCAGCTGACACAAGGAAAGCTGAGCAARCTGAATTGATAGGGAAATACATCTATAGATAAATTATTCTATAGAATCTATAGCAACAGTGCAAAGATTAAGTCACTGCACAGTTTATTTAGCAGCAATCTTCAGAATATGTCATATATAATAGTAAACATATCAGTATGCTTATCCTATAGGGGCCTAAAAAAGAAAAGGAAATTCAGTATAAAAGTTGAGAGAAATCAATGAGACAATAAAATATAAGAAAATGGTTATAATTTGGTTTATAATTTCTATTCTCATATGAACTAGCAAAAATGTTGGATGAACATTTGTTTCTAGCAACCACTGGTTCTAAAACAAGGGTTTCTAAACTTATCTGTGGACCATGAGTTGTCCAAAAGGTGTAGTAAATGCTATGCACCTGGTCTAAAAAATAATTTTAAACAGTAAAACTTACTAACTTTCCATTAAAAATTTGATGATGCAAGTGTAAGACAGTCCATGCTAATGGAAAGCATATTTCTGGAGGTCACAGGACAAGAAATTATCCTTCCTTTATCAGTAGACCTATTCTATGTAAAAGTTTAAAAGGGCTAAGCAAATGGGCAACTAGAAAACAAATTCAGAAGCAATCCAGAAGCAGCTCCTAAGGCAGGGCCATTAGTCAACTCCCTTGGGAATGTGCAAATGAGCCTGAGGAGTCCAGTCAGGCAGCTGAACAGACACAGGATGGACTAGACTTTGTAACGCCTTCACCATCAGCAGCAGACATCTCGGTCTCAGAGAGGATAACTTGGCATTGTAGATCAGGGTGACAGTGTGGAGGAGTTGTGGAGTTGTGGTTGGTAGCAACCCCTCAATGGCAACTGAGCATCGCTACTTTGTCTTCCTCGTACTTTGTGTTAGCCCTTGTAAGTCTGAGGTCATTAGATTTTATCAATTGTGAATAGACAGTAAAGAGATGCTGATTTCTCAGTGCTCTGTAAGAACTATCAGCTTAAGTTTCTCTGGATCCCCGTAAGTAACAACTGATCAAAATTCTTTAGCTAAGCATTCTTTATTATGCATTCTTTATTATGTACCCAGCGCAGAGCAAGGAGAGCTGGTCTATAGGTATCTGAATGTCCCCCCTGGAGTTTTGTCCTCACAGTTGGGCAAAGAGTTTCTTGAGTGCTGCCTAACGTGAATTAGCTTTCAGGAATGGTGTCTTACCAATAGTTTCTCTATCTCAGATTTGTAAATGTTGATGCTTACAATAGGAGGATTTCTTACAATCTGGGAGTGATACTTTTGTATTTACAACACATTCTCTGATCTCTCTGGGAAAGCTCTGTCTGTGTCATTCCCTGTCCTGTACCTCTAGAGGGAAAAGATACCTTTACTCCACAGGGCCATTTTCCCATATCTTCCTCCTGCGTTGGCCTGTGATCATTGAAATGATCAATGAAAACATTGCATTTATAATAATTGTGGGGCACCTCTGATGGCCATGGCTTGGAAATATATATGTATACCATTTCTGTCCTAGCACAGCTGGGCACTCCCAGTGTTCAGTGCATGGTGATACTGGGTGTCAACCACCTAAAAAAAGCCACTAACCATAGAACTTTACAGATCAGTGCAAGGATGACAACCAGAGCACCTGTGTCTACCACCAGCTTCCACACCACAGGCAGATCAGAGTTTRTAATGTCCAGGGGTCAAGGCCTTAAATGTCTAGGATGGAGGCCTCATAACTCTGTTTCTTTTTTATTAGTGTCCAACATGGAGAAATGAAAATGGCCTTCGTCATTCTGAAATCAGTTACATCAGTAAAAGTTGTGAAGTCATGTATGGAGCTGATGTGATCCCACTAAAGGGTACCTGTAAAGATCGTTCACATAGCTCATTCTGAAACTAAAGAATACAATGTTCCTTGAAATACCTAGGTGATTTTGTTCTGCCTTATACTAAACTTTGGGATGCCTGGAAACTCAGAATACACTAAAATCTGCAGGAATCAATCCCAAGGAAAGATTCCATTAAATTACCTCATCATTGTTTATACAGCAAATCAAACTTCCACTGAAGAACTTTGCTGTCTAGTAAAAAGTTAAGATACAAAGTCTGATACAAGATAGGAAATATCTTTAAAATATCCAAGAGTTAAGTGGTAACTGTCTATATTATATACAATTTTTAGAATTCAGAAACTTGCTTATTTTTAAATCAATGAACTCACCTGTTTTTAAAAAATGTCTCTTTATCCGATGTTTTTATGTGAAAATAACACAATGCTCTTGTGTGCAGAATACAGAGGTTAACAGGCCACTTTTTTAGGACAAGAGACAAAATCTTGATTCACTGAATTTATACTCAGTGGCAAACTTCCTTGTGTTTAATGGTGCAAAGTTTGTGCAAGAATGTCCCAAAATATCCTGGAAAATATACTGGAAATACAAAATTGTATTCTCAAACTTAAAAAATACCCAACCACAAAAAAACAGACAATCAATCAAGTAAAAGAACAAAAATCGGACCATGCAGACAAGTAGAAAGAATAGTCCAGCTGAGATATTATGTACACTTTATGCTTCACTGATCATTCAGCTGGAGATAGCAGCTAACAGCATGCCCTCATCTTAAATAACAGAGGAAGGGTTGGCACTGGGAATGCTAGGCTGGCCTTCTGCCAACTTTAGCTTCCAGCTAAAGCTTCCAGCCCCAGCCACTGGCAGCTGGAAAAGCTCAGGTACCTTGTTACACTGGAGAGAAGCACGTGAGCGTTCAGCTGTGTAAATCAGCGATAGAAATTGGCATTTTTCCATCGACTTTTAGAGCTATGCGGGTATATGCCAAGCAAAGATCCCGCCATATGTCTTTGCATATTTTATTGAAGCAATGTGTATAGATTTTGAATTTTTTCATTGCAGACACAGTATCTGGTGGTATTTTTTGAATTCACTAAGCTTAATAATGCTGAATCTAACAGAAATGCAGATGTTAAGTGCCATTATACTTTAATAATTATGCAGAAAAGCTTAAATATAATTTCTGAATAATTTTTATCAGCTGCTGGAACAATAGATATAGCTATGTCTTATTTAATACAAAAGGATTCAATTATAGCCTACTGAAAGCCTTGAATTCTGTTATATGTACCAATACATGTGATTTTTTAATAAATAGTAATTGAACGTATCTTTTTTTGTCTGCCTTTCGAATGACTGGATGCAAAGCTACCACTGCTCTTCTCAGTRTATTTTGGATAAATGTGGGCAATTAGTAAGTGAACAAATGCAAGATTGTTAAAATCCAGCTTAATAACAGCACCTGTATAGTAGAAGTATAGCTATTGCCTCTTTTAGGGAATTGAATTGAAACAGGTGATGAAGCCATGTTACTCCTTCTACTGTTGGAAGACAGTTTCCAAACAAGAATAAATGACAAACTTTTGAGGGAAGGCATTGGAGAAAGGCCTGGAATGACTGTATGTAATAAAAGGTTCTTCATCAAGCAAGATGGTGCCAGGGCATTTTGTGAATATACGTTACCAAGAAGCTTCATGTGATTAAGGATAAGCTCAACTTTTGCTCTTACAATTCACATCCAGTTTTGATCTTAATGCTCTGCTCCCAACATGGGCATCCCACCATGTTATTCCCACACACCACTGGAGAACGTACCTGCTATTGTCCCCTAGCCAAGCCACTGAGGTCTCTTTACCTGCTGTGTTCCTGCTGAGCCATCAGTAGAGCATTTCTAGGCAGAGTGTCAGGTAAACTCAAAATACATTTTAAAAATGCCTGGGAAAATAAAAGTTAATTTTGTTCAAAATTATTTCTGTTAAGTATGATTCAGGTGAAAATGGAAATAAGGACACTGGTTTCAACATTTGTCCGTTGACGGTCTGGGTGATAGATGAAGGGCTGACAGCTGCCTATATGAAATGCAGCAATTTAACATTTACAAGTTATGATTAATTTCACAAGCAAAATTAGTTCATCAYGATTTGATAAGGTAACCAAAGTAAATAGTCAGTCATCTTATAAAATATATGCTACCATTTGATATTTGATCTAAGTCAAGGCTGCGGTAGGAGAGACTAAGTGTTGCTAGATAAAAAGAAGTGTATGTTCCATTTTGTTATTTAACATCTTCCCCTCACAAGGCCCCTTGAAATATCTAAATATTTTTAGCCAGGAGTCATAATGAAAATTCAATATAAATTATATTCAGTGTAYGCACTAAGAAAGATGCCTAGACTAATTCTCTGTTAAAATACTTTCTGTCAAAGCTTAAATATGCAAAAATATGCAAAGCTTACCAAAGAAACATGAAAAATAAGTGCATCTGCATGGATATATATATGTGTTTGTACACATATAACCTACCGTGTTTTAAAATATAATAAAAATGTATTCTCATTATCAATGACATTTTGGAGCCTTAATGCAAGGTATTGGCAATGATATATTTCACAATTTTGAATAGAGGTTATGGCTACACATGGAGAGATGGGAAACTCCCAGTGGGATTGAATTGACTTGGGAAACCCCAGCCAATACAGTAAGGTAGGCTCTAAGGTGACCTGAATTRCCTTTGGGACAGAACTGTCTCGCTCCATTGATTAGTGAGGAAACTTAGGGAAAACATGTGCCAGAGCCAGTGTTTTCAACGGACTGCAAGAGTTGAAAAATCTTTTTTATTTATTATTTGTAGCTAAGGGTGAAATAGATAGCTGTTTAAAGTGTTTTCCAGCATTGAAATTCTGTTATTCTAAGGTTTGTATTCCAACACCATCCAGGACCTCTGGTCACAAACTCACTGTTTACTGCAAAATCTTGTAACAAAGGTTTGATTCCTGTCCCAAAGATCTTACAATTCATTTTTTCAGTCTGTCAATATACCTTTAATTTATTTATTGCTTATTACTATGACATTTAATGAAGGCAAAATGACCAAAAAAAAAACCTTTTCAAAGAGAGCAATCTTCGATTTACTTCTACACTGTAGATAAAGGAATCTTTTCAATTTTAAAATAATTTTGTTTATTTGGAGGAGTATGTTGATGGATGCATGAGTGAAGGGATGGGTTATACATATGCAGCAGGCAGGGAGCTGACCATGGGAAAGGTAATGTCCTATAGATTAGTCTGAAGATGGATCTTGAGTTTTATTCTTCTCATCCATTCTAAATATTCCCACCCTTTCTGGAGCAGTCTTTTCCTTGAGAAAACGAACAATGTTTTATGTGCCATTGGAGCCAGCTCCTTGTGCCCCCTACCCTACGTATCAAGTCATTCTTCTTTCTGCCTCACTTTCTTCCCTTTCCATAGCTGCTTTTCTCACGGAATTTGCTGAAGGTTCTGGCAGCATGGTGGAAAGCAACTAGAGCTGGACTTTCCTACGATCAGCCTAGCTACAGCAAAACTTATCTGCCTGGGCTTGCCAAAGTTTACCTGTTGTATGCTTGTGCGTCAGAAGTACGCTGTAACTGACCAGTTGTGGTGAACTACTGGTCTTGTCCACCATTTTCACTTTGGGAGAGGTTCCTTGGGAATGGACGGGTGCTGAATTGTCTCAGTATGCCTCTCTGACCACATTTCTGTAAGCCTATGTTAACACTGGCAGTTCAGAGTTGCCCAGCTTTGGAATGGTTAGCAGGAATGGTTATAAAAAACCAGTAGTGTTTGAAATCTTCAGTTTCCAGGAACCTATAGAGTGCAATGGTCAAGGGAACTTGAACACRGTATTGATTTTGGAGCCAGTACCATAAGGATAGTGCCATGAGAATTAAAACTATAACTTTTGTTTTGCTCCCTATGAAATAAGTATTTGTGGATAGTCCTATGCTCATTTTTTGTGTATCTTTCTATTTTACAYGTATATTTCATTATTTGTTTTTTAAAAATCCTGTCATTAGCAACATATCTGTAAAAAAGCTTTCAGGATGGGGGAAAGCTGTAGAAAAAATGTTTTGATATATTTTCAGAAGAGGATCTTTTTTAAAAGATGATGAAGGCTTGAATTATGCTTGTATACTACACTATACTACTCTTCTTTTATCCCATGTATTTAGCATGTTATTTCTTGAAAATAATTATAGGGTACAAAGAATGGAGGTATGAGAAATAAGTATAGTTAATACTGAAAAAAAAATACAAGACTGTTCACAAAACTGAAGACACAGCGTAAGACGTGTTCATCCTTGTGAAAATTCTTCCTTTGCAAGTGCTGCCAAGGTCAATGTCAGCCTGAATTCTTTAATGCATACTGTAAGTGCTAGCCGTGCAGATTAGATCTGCCCAGATCTATTCTTATTTGTTCATCCAGCTTTTAAAAATACATGTTTGTGCTCTTCTGTTAAAAAAAAAATCCATTAAAAAAATAAGCAGTCCAAGCTTGTATCAAGTCTTTCATTATACTCATTCTCCACCTACTTTTCATTTTGCCCCAGGAATATGTACARACAAGTTTCCAGCTGCACACTGCTGAATATATTTTCCCATTCAAAAACAAAGGAATAATGTATTTCCTGCTTCTCCCAGATAAGTTAATGAAATAAGATTTTATAGGGAAAAAAAATAGTTCAATGTTAGGACTTATTATGGGAATCTTAACGTTTACTAAAATACTGAACTAATAATATTGAACATGGAATTGTATTTGTAATTACTTTTATTTCTAGAATGAATCTTTACCTGCATGGACTATGTCATTAATGGCACAAAATAATCCAAAGTACAACAATATTTCATGCAGTCCCACTTATCCTATTAAGGCTCCTATTTTTCTGAAGCTTCCAATGAAAGAGAGGGGGGAAAAAAGAGAGAGAATTAAGTCCTTTTTTGATATCCTTTTTTGATATCCTTTTTTTTATTGTTAGGTCAAATGTGAGGTTGTTTGTTTGACTATTGCCAGATCTTCTTAGGGCCAAATCTTGTAGTATTTTTTTGCATCAACCTATTTTTCTCTGTCAAAGAAAATATTGGAAAAAATTCTAATTCAGCCTGATTCCGAGGTATGGTCCTTAAGGATTCCTTGRGATCCTTGTCTGTAGGACAGGGAGGTATGTGATACTTCCTGGGCAACCACAAGCAGTAGTAGGAGTCTGAAAGTCTTTGCACCTAATATCTACATACACAGTCATTTACAGCTTTGCCCTTGACAGYCTTTTCCAAAGAGCTCAGGAATATCTCTGTAACAGCAGATGGACACTTTTGGACAATACTGGGGTAGAAATCTGTCAGAAATACTAACAACTCRTTCAGGATAGTCCAAAGATGTGATATCAGAGATTTTCTACCATCATCAATTATTCTGGACTACCAAGTGCACTTGCTGTGTTTCAAGGTGGTGATATTGGGCTTCCCAATCTGACAATTGATATTGTTTCATTGGCACTGAGCCATCTGAAATTTGGGAGCGATGACCTTGCAAATATCCCTCTTGATTCCCATGTTGCCATGCAACTCTCTGTCTCCTGGCTTTACTGTTCTGAAGAAAAGTGTGTTTTTTAAAAGTTTAAGCTACTATTTTCTTCTGCCTCTTGCTCTCTCATCTATCATTGCTGTGCTTCCTGCTGCTGACGCTGGGCTGCTAATGGCTTTTCAAGCCGACCCTGCCATAGCCTGTTGACATTGCTAGGCTGTCTATTGTGGTACTGACTTTGTATCCATGGCAAGACGCTACATCTGTTGTTGCCATGCTTGTCCCACTCTATACTGTGGCAGTTCTTACTGTGCTCCTGTGAGTTACTGACAGTTTATGTCATGCTGGTTCCTTATAAGAAGGGTGATCTCTTTTAAGACTGTGCAATAGATTATTTTTTGTTCAGTKGCTGAGCCAAACATGAAAAGTAATGCCTGAATTGGAGCTTTTTTGTTTGGGTTTTTTTTTAAGGATTTTCTTTTTGGAGCAGATTTTTTCTTTTCGACCTTTTTCTCCTAGTAATGAAAGGCTGAAAAATACTCATTCTGGATCAAGGAAGCATTTAGTTCAATATYGAACATAACATTTTGTTTCCAGTGTAGATACTTCTAACAAAARTAAACAATAGAAATATAGCACTAAATTTTAAGCACCAGTTACAACACTGGCCAGGAGCATTGCCCTCAGTGAGTAGTCAGGACACTTATACAATATGTGGGAGGCTTAAATTCAAATCCTCCCTCAAGAAACATCACTTCTTCACCGTCTGCATGCCTGGTGCATGTTCTAGGTGTTGTACTGTGTGGGTGTACCTTTACTCAGTCATTCAACTGCAGACATTCTACTTTGTGTAATTAAAACAGCAACTGACAGCTGCTTGTTCCACCTTCTCAATAAGTGTGTAAGCRTTTAACCTGTTACATCATTCTCATCTCCTCCCTCATGAATATTTAAGTATTTGTACAAGATGAAGGAGCRTCAGAAGAAGAAGAAATTGGAACAAATTCTCCTAGAATGCAGTCACTGCAGCTGTCTGAGATACTGTTTCTGAGATCCCAGTTCTTAAATGCAYGCTGTAATAACTGCTGTTGTTATCTCCACGTGGCCTTGTTGAACATAATTCCAAATGGTTTTGTTTGTACATGAAGAAGTTTTAGTATTGCTATGTCACTGAGCTCTGAACTCTGCAGACGGTGCAGTGGCTCTTGGAGCAGGAGCTATGCATGTACCAASAGAATTTGTTCTCCGTCTCAATCTCAGGTTAGTATCAGTTCTTGAAGGAGGATTAGTCTCTGAGATGATGACATTAGTAATGAGTTGTGATTCTTGAAGAATAAATTGACTTCTTACTGACTGYTTCATCACTTCAGTTCCTAGACTACTGTACACATTGAAGTATGTGAAACTAAGTACTAAGTCTCAGTTTCACTGAAATCCACTCCACAGAGAAATCAAATCCGAGCATATCTGCTTAGAAAAGATATGATTCTGGTGCCATAACGGTATGTTACTGTTGGAAAAACTGGCAATAGATTCTTACCTAGCAGAGARTCTCCAAAACTTTCTCCTTGTTTCAGTCTGATAGTACAAAAGTGAATAAAAGCCCTTAAGCTTAGATATAACTAAACTGGAAATGGTCTTCTGAGCCATCCTATTTCTGCTAGTTGTCATGATGCCAATATCTTTGTTGCTTTGTAGTCACATGCCCAAACTGCTTCTCTTGTCAACCCCAGCTGTGGGATAAATCTGAGTGTGACCCATTGGCATGGGCAACACTTGTTCACTGCTCAAACCACAGCTTTCTTCCAGCACCATCTCACCCATCTAAATGGTTAGTGTAAGAAGATTAATGGTCAACTGAACAAATCCCTTTATGAAATATTATTTTTCTCTTCCAGTGACAGAAAAAACTTAGAGTTGAAAGGCAAGTCCTCTAGTCAATGAGTGTTTTGAAGCACAAGTGCAACTCTCCTTTATGCTGCCCCTCTCATGAGCTGTCTAGAGGAGTAAAGGTCCTCTTTATGAACGTATTTAATCCAGCAATATCAGGTGATAAACTGCAGCATTTGGGATTACATCTCTCTATGAAATTGTACTAACTGAGTCTGTTAGAAGCTTTCTTCCTCACACTGCCTTCATATTTAATTAATTTAGAAAAACGGCTTCAACTTCTTTTCTCCCATCCTTGTATTTCCTACTTCACATTATCATCTTTGTCCACAAGGATGTTATTTTTCATTTAACTTTCATTGCAAGATTTTTTGCTTTTTTATTCCTTTGCCTGTATCAAATGGGTTTGTATCCACAGTTGAGTGCTGTGCTGGATTTGTATTGGTCTTGTGGAAACTGCTGAAAGTGTTATAATTTGTTTATTATCAGATGGAACATCATGCCTCACACCATTCTTTTTATTATGAAGACTGGGATTAAACTGATTTGATTGTCAAGCACCCTACTGTCAATCTTATCAACCACTAGTAACCTTCTCTGTCATTTTCTCGATTTAGTAAACCAGCTCGAGGAGAGCTGCCAGATTACAATCCAGGCGAAGGGGGCAGCAACTGCAGTCTCTGCAGCACTTCCTAGCCATGCAGACATGCCTATATAAGCACTTTCAGAGTCTGGATCCCTTTGTATCTATCTTCCTTAGAAAATGAGGGAGATGACAGATGGGCTGGTTTATTTATTTTCTCATCTATTTATCATACAGAGCATATACTAATGCTATTTTTCCTGATTATTTATCTGGGTAGAATCTAAGACACTTTAGCAGAAAATGTTCTTTTCTATGAAAGACAAGAAATTCATGACGTCCATTTAATGATCCCCAAATCATTGACAACAGAGTATCAGTACTGATGTCCTCAGACTCTCTCGTTGAAGCAGGCTGAGACAGACAATGCTCCTGAACCTGCACTGGCAGCACTGGGCACCTTCCAAGGCCTTGTTGTGAATGATTATCATCCTTCCTTGGGGAGAAGCCTAAGAAAATATGATTTGAAAGCTTATTTTTTATTGATAACCTTTACTTAACATTATCTCAGGAACCCACACCAAGGTGCACTTTTAGAAGATGCACTCTACCATGTGTTTTCTCAAGCTGCTGAATTCCCTGTATTATTATCTCTTTCCTAATCCTCATGGCTACAGGATTGCTGCCATGAATAATGACATTGTGTAAAAATTACGAGTAATGAGATTGATAAGATTACACGATGTAGATCTGGAAATCGTACAAGCAATTTGAAGAAAGGAAAGGGGGTAAAATAAATATCAGGCAAATAAGATTTTGAAAGACTGGCTCATATTAATCTTTCCAGAAGAGTAAAACTCAACATATTTGTACAAACTTCTGAAAAATAGGTACTTTTTGTGAATGTTCTATTTGGACAAAGAGAGCAGTGAAGCATTTTGTTCGTGCTGTCTAACTGGCAGGCTGCGCTTTCTGAGTGGGGGCAGATGTGAATRCTGCTTACGCTGTTTGGAACCTTTTTTGCATAACACTGAAACCCAATAAAACAGAGAAATATTCTGTAATTATTCATCTGTTCATAGATCTGCAATTTCACAGAAGTCAGCCACATGAACCCATATTTATAATAAGAAAATAACAGTATTTAGCAGATGAAGGTAACTGGTATCCAGCAGTTTATTTTACCAAAATTAAGTTTCACCTGAGATAAGCTTTGTGGAGTTCAAGGTCCTTAGGGCACCGAGGAGGGCGCACAGCAAGCTCACTACCCTGGACTTCAGGAGAGCAGACTTTGGCCTCTTCAGGGATCTGCTTGGTAGAKYRCCATGGGAYAAAGCCCTGGAGGGAAGAGGGGCCCAAGAAAGCTGGGTAATATTCAAGGATCACCTCCTCCAAGGTCAGGAGCGATGCATCCCAACAAAGAGGAAGTCAGGCAAAAACACCAGGAGGCCTACATGGATGAACAAAGAGCTCCTGGACACACTCAAACACAAAAAGGAAGCCTACAGAGTGTGGAAGCAAGGACAGGGAGCCTGGGAGGAATACAGAGAAATTGTCCGAGCAGCCAGGGATCAGGTTAGGAAAGCTAAAGCCCTGRYAGRRYTAMATCTGGCCAGGGACRTCAAGGGCAACAAGAAAAGCTTCTATAGGTACGTCGGGGATAAAAGGAAGACTAGGGGAAATGTGAGCCCTCTCCAGAATGAAACGGGAGACCTTGTTACCCAGGATATGGAGAAGGCGGAGGTACTCAATGACTTTTTTGCCTCGGTCTTCACCGGCAAGTGCTCGAGCCTCACCGCCCAAGCCGCAGAAGGCAAAGGCAGTGACTGGGAGAATGAAGATCCGCCCACTGTAGGAGAAGATCAGATTCAAGACCATCTAAGGAACCTGAAGGTGCACAAGTCCATGGGACCCGATGAGATCCATCCGCAGGTCCTGAAGGAACTGGTGGATGAAGTTGCTAAGCCACTATCCATCATATTTGAGAAGTCATGGCAGTCGGGTGAAGTTCCCATTGACTGGAAAAGGGGAAACATAACCCCCATTTTTAAAAAGGGAAAAAAGGAAGACCCAGGGAACTACCAACCTGTCAGCCTGACCTCTGTGCCTGGGAAGATCATGGAACAGATCCTCCTGGAAGCTATGCTAAAGCACGTGGAGGACAGGGAGGTGATTTGAGACAGCCAGCATGGCTTCACCAAGGGCAAGTCCTGCCTCACCAACCTAGTGGCCTTCTATGATGGAGTCACTACATCAGTGGACATGGGAAGGGCTACAGATGTCATCTATCTGGACCTCTGTAAGGCCTTTGACATGGTCCCCCACAACATCCTTCTCTCTAAACTGGAGAGATATGGATTTGACAGGTGGACTGTCCGGTGGGTGAGGAATTGGTTGGATGGTCACATCCAGAGGGTAGTGGTCAACAGCTCAATGTCCAGATGGACACTGGTGACAAGTGGTGTTCTGCAGGGCTCCGTATTGGGACCAGCACTGTTTAATATCTTCATGAATGACATAGACGGTGCGATCAAGTGCACCCTCAGCAAGTTTGCAGATGACACCAAGCTGAGTGGTGCGGTYRACACGCCTGAGGGACGGGATGCCATCCAGAGGGACCTGGACAAGCTSGAGAAGTGGGCCCCTGTGAACCTCATGAGGTTCAACAAGGCCAAGTGCAGGGTCCTGCACATGGGCCGGGGCAACCCCCGGTATCAATACAGGCTGGGGGATGAAGGGATTGAGAGCAGCCCTGCCGAGAAGGACTTGGGGGTCCTGGTGGATGAAAAGCTGGACATGTGCGCTTGCAGCCCAGAAGGCCAACCRTACCCTGRGCTGCATCAMAAGAAGCATGGCCAGCAGGTCGAGGGAGGTGATTCTGCCCCTCTGCTCTGCTCTGGTGAGACCCCACCTGGAGTCCTGCGTCCAGCTCTGGAGCCCTCAGCACAGGAAAGACAYGGACCTGTTGGAGYGGGTCCAGAGGAGGGCCACAAAAATGATCAGGGGGCTGGAACACCTCTCCTAYGAGGAAAGGCTGAGAGAGTTGGGRTTGTTCATCCTGGAGAAGAGAAGGCTCTGGGTAGGCCTTACTGCAGCCTTTCAATACTTAAAGGGGGCTTATAAGGAAGATGGGGACAAACTTTTTAGCAGGGCCTGTTGCGACAGGACAAGGGGGAATGGTTTTAAACTGAAAGAGGGTAGATTYAGACTAGATATAAGGAAGATATTTTTTACGCTGAGGGTAGTGAAACACTGGAAGAGGTTGCCCAGAGAGGTGGTAGATGCCCCATCCCTGGAAACATTCAAGGTCAGGTTGGAGGGGCCTCTGAGCAACCTGATCTAGTTGAAGATGTCCCTGMCCACGGCAGGGGGGTTGGACTAGATGACCTTTAAAGATCCCTTCCAATCCAAACTATTCTATGATTCTATGATTCTATGTAGCACTTGTCAGCTGTAATAAACTATTCTTAAATTTAAGATGAAAGTATCTTTTTTTTTTCAATTTCATGTAGATTCATGGGTGGCTTATATGTTATTTTACAGTAGATTAAAAAGCCTGATTTTCTTTTCAGTTATAATACACTAATACAATTTACTTGATAAGAATAAATTTGGTTTTGATCCTGCAAAGTAAAATGAAGGTTGAGAACCTGAAATTGTTGTGAGAGGAGATGAGGATATACAAACAAAGTAATGCCATGAAAAAGGATGTTATCAGTACAGTCAATATAAATCATTATTTTCTCTGCAGACCCACCGTTCTGCACCTACAGTGTCTCTGCTGTTTTTAGACACACAGCAATTTCAACACATTTCTTGTAAAAAGGTTTTTAAATCCTGCACTTTCTCTATGTAGCATAGGCAAATTAATTCTAACTTTAAAGTTTTTTTTCTAAAATTAACAAAATAAAACAATCAGAATGGTTTTGTCAGCACAGGAACGTGACTCATCAAACTGCTAATTTACCAAATTCTTTGGCATTGTTCAGCTTTTCTGTAACCATCTAAACATTTTTAAATGCTGTTCCTTGATTAACCAACTGATTTGGCTATTCATCCCCAATTGTGATTGACGCTATTGATTGGCTTCTCAAAGGGTCTGATTCAAAGCCTCTTGAAGTCAGTAGGACATCAATAATTTAGTCTGTGTACTTTGGATCAGGTCCGACGTGTAATCAGAATAACTGATGTTTTCTTTTAGACTGCTCTTCACTGCCACTGATTTTGTAACAGAGTGAAACCAGCATTAGCTGGGATTAAACCATAAACTCGTTCTTCCTGTAATTAAAACATAAAGAATATGTAATGAAAACATGACAAAATTATTAATGATATTTCCTATTTAAATAACAGTAGCATAAAATAATCTAATAATACTGTGAGRGGAAAATTATTTTGGGGTACTATGATTTTGGTTTTATAAGTGAGAAAATGAAACGAATATTTGAAACTATGAAGATCACAGGAAAGAGTATTTGTAAAGCAAATGCAGTCTAATTGTGGTTTGAATGAAATAATTTGAATCTCTCTTAAAAGAAACATGTTTCAACTTGAAGCTCCCAATTTAGCATGATCTGTTACAAAAATTCCATTATAATATGTTAACATTAAATTTACATTTGTAAATGTAAATTTAGTGAATAGGTTTATTAGGCAACTAGGAAGTAGCTTTCCAGTGGCCAAAATACTGTGTTAAGAAGTTTTTCTCATTAAATTGCTTTTGTTCTGGAGATTCATTGATATTCTTTCACTAAAATCTAGGAAAGGTCAGCCAAAAGGTAACTGTGTGAGGACTGAATACCTTTCCTTGGAAATTTCTGTACATTTTAAACCAAGTTTTTTTCTTTTACTTCTATAAAACTAATTTGAAAGAGGACTTACTGGCTCTATCAGATCTCTCTTGCTCCAAGACAACCTTTTAGATATTGTATCTAGTGCAGACACACACACACACTGATATACATTCTGTAAGGTTCCCAACAGCGTCGTGAATTTACACTGATATGGGGAATTACCAGCATCACTGAAGAGCAGCTAGCTGTGAACTGTGGTGAAGAGCACCACACAGCAGTTTGAGACAGCAAGTAATCACATCGTATCACGCAGAAACTCCAGTTGAGTTTTAGGCAAAATTTTCCAAGCACTAAATTGGTGTTTGGCCAGGGCACTGCAACAAAAACCTTACGTTTAAAGAAGTAGTACTTGAGCATTAAGGAATTAATGAATGAGCATTAAGGAATAGAAGAGCATTAAGGGTTAGAAGTGTGCTGACTTAACATTTCAGCCAAAAAGTAAAACCTCTGAACCAAAGGGCATGTCAGCATTGTATAATAAGGAATGGCCTCAACTCAGGCTCAAAATAATGGTAAATTGCTATTTATTACAAACAGCTAGCTGGTTTTAAGCTTGTCTTAAAAGTTCAAGTTTAACCCTAGGGGACAATTACAGATTGAATTGAATTACAGACCTGTTGGACCATGTCCAGAGGAGGGCCACGAAAATGATCAGGGGGATGGAACACCTCTCCTGTGAAGAAAGGCTGAGAGAGTTGGGGTTGTTCAGCCTGGAGAAGAGAAGGCTTTGGGGAGACCTTATTGCAGCCTTTCAGTACTTAAAGGGGGCTTATAAAAAAGATGGGGACAAACTTTCTAGCGGGGCCTGTTGCAACAGGACAAGGGGGAATGGCTTTAAACTGAAAGAGGGTAGATTTAGACTAGATATAAGGAAGAAATTTTTTACGTTAAGAGTGGTGAAACACTGGAAGAGGTTGCCCAGAGAGGTGGTAGATGCCCCATCCCTGGAAACACTCAAGGTCAGGTTGGAGGGGGCTGTGAGCAACCTGATGTAGTTGAAGATGTCCCTGACCACGGCAGAGGGGGTGGACTAGATGACCTTTAAAGGTCCCTTCCAACCCAAACTATTCTATGATTCTATGATTCTATGAATTTATGCTGYTACCTCAAGCTGGTGTATCATCACTACTTCAGCCCAAGAGCAATGGACAGTATTTCACTTTTTGTTGGCATTTTATCCTAGGTATAGTGTATGATCTGGTCTGGCATCCTGGCAGCGTCTGGGCAGCAGGGGAGACCCCAACTTACCTTTCTGTGGCTATTGCCCTCAGGAGGAGCTCCCTAGACAGAGGTGAGATATTGCTCTTTCCTGGGGAGAAATTGAGCATTCGTGGAAGGGAGAAACTTCTGGAGCAGGGGGAGGAAGAGGCAGAGACCACACCGGGAGCAATTCTGCCGCAGGAGAAGCTGTGAGATTCCTTAGAGGAGCAGGCACATGATCAGGCTTCAAGGTGACGGCAAGGAGACTTTCATAGGACTGCACAGAGCTTTTTCATGCCAAATACACTGAAAACAAGGATAAGAAAGACAAGGAGAACAGAAGAAAAATTTGCTTTTATTTTAATCGGTCTCACTGAGCAGAGCTGTGTCCTTCACCTGAAAAGTGAATTTGTGTTAGTTTTCATTCAGATCAAACAGCWTCTGAGATTCAGAGCTTCCTGATATCTTTGGTGATCGCCTTAAGGAAAACATGAGCTGATTCTGTAAGTCTGGATGACCTGAAGCTCACAAATCAGCTTATTCAGACTCACCCTTTTTATGTAAGTGTTGTGAAAATGCTAACCAAACTAGAAAACTGCCAGGAGCTGCCCGACTGAACTTGCTTAAATTCCCGAAATCTCACTTCACCACAGTGACACTGGGTGCTGCTGAATCCATTCTCCCTCTGTAAATCATAATGGAAGAAATTTAAGGCAGATAGATAAACATTTTAGAACTTAGCACTTACAGAGAACCATTACATTCTTTTGTCAAAACTGKTTTTTTGGGCTTGCAATGTCCCTGGTCAAATGTTAAAACTCCCTCAAAAGGAGAGTTATTTCATCTTTCTTTCAAATAAACTCTATTTCTAATTTCCTGGCAAATTTTACATCAGAACAGACCCAAAACAGTTATGATGCTGAGCAAAACCACCTAGAGCTGGTGAGAAAAAGCTGACAGCAAGGGCACCTCTTAGGTCTTGGTCCTCTTTTTTGGTCTCAGATATCTCACATGGGTTTACAGAGCACCTTTGTCCTTTTTGCTCCACAGCCTGGGAAGAGATGCTCACAATTTCTTTCTGGAAGCAACTGTGCAGGAATTATTTTATCTACAAGAAGGTAGTCAGCAGGGCTGAAGGAGAAAAGGTACAACTTGTGACCGCTAATGTGATATGTTGACAGGATCCCAGAGACGAACTCTTACCTTCCTCCCAGCTCAGTAAATGTACATCTGAATGTGGTGACACATACCTTTGCATATACACACTTACACAAATACAGAACTCAGATAATTAGAACGTTTCAATTTGTTGCTTTGCCTTAGATTTAAACCAACTTTTCCTATCTCACTTGAAAGTACCTTAACAGTGAGGGTTTCCCAGCCCGTGAGGAGGCCATTTTTATGTGTAGGAAGACAGGTCCCACACAGAGCTCAGTGGGCCAGAAAGGAAGGGTTTAGAAGGAATTTTTTTTTAATAATTTGACCAGTAGGCGCTCAGCTGAAAGGGATCCACTGGTGGTTTTGGGTATAGTTCCAGTTCCTGGAATTGTTTTTATATTTAATAAGAAAATGCACAAATAATTTTCTGGAAGTGGACCAGGACCAGGACAACTCTCTGCTCCCAAGTGAATCCCCTAATCATAATTTTACTTAATGTTATTGACACTGTGGTCTAAAGAAATTTGAGCTAGTTTCTCGTGGTGAGACTGTTTCAGTGGGGAGGAGTAGGATATCATTCCTCCATCCTCATTCTACCTTCAAGAATAGCTACCTATTGTGGTTAGGAGATGGAGATTTGACCTTGTAAGGCTGAAAAGAGAATTCATCCCACTTTACAGAGAAATAGCAGGGTAAAAGGTGGATAGTGCTGTCACAAATGTGTCCTACAGGGTATCTGCTTCTGTCAACATCTGATATGGCCTGAGAAACTTTGCAGATGAAATCCCAGAGGCACCTCAGGGAGACGTTTGTTCGTTCTGGGACCTTGGGCCTGAGCTGATATTCACTTAACTCACAGTAGGGTGGCTTGACATGCAGAGAGGTACTTTTTTAGCACTTTAAGCTTAAAAAAAAAAAGCTAAACAGCTAGGGAGATTAAGTTTAGCTAGCTGCTTAAAGTGGATTTTGAAACCTGCGTTCTGCCCCATATATCTGACATGAGTCAGGTGCTACTTACATTGAGTGTGGTAGAGATTTTGYGGTCACTGAAGAGTTAGATGTATCTGAAGAAAAATAATGCATTCTGCATGGTCTACTGGAAAAGAAAATTAAAATGTATGTGTCTGCTCTTACGGAAAGAATTATAAAATTAGGCCGATCAGTCTGATTCGGTCTCACATACTGAGAGATAACACGTTTCCCACATTGCTCATTTCTTCAAGGATAAACAGCATCTAAAATGAAGACTGTGAATAAATGAAACTGTTCTTTTCAAGTTTAATTCAAGGTAAAGCAAGTGTCCAGCACAGGTATACGTAATACCTCTACCTTTTAAATAAATTTCACTGGGTTTTTAAAAGATACTTTGCTATATCTGCTACTAATAGTTTCCCTAATAGAAGATATGACCAGTTTCAGAAGACCCCCAAGAAACTTGCTAAAACCAGGCCAATCACTCCAAAAGGCTGAAGGTGTTAACATTTTAAACAACAAACCTATTAAAATGCAGACTCTTTCATCACTAGGCATGGCTTATCATATTAAGAAACTGTTTCATGTGAAACTGGATAAGAAGGATAATGAAAACTGAGGCAGCTTCAATAAATACAGAAAGAAGAAGAAAAGTGTATTTTCTGATATTACGGCTCATATAAAACCCATTCTTCCTGTATGTAGAGATGTTATGCCAAATATTTTACAGGGTGTGGATGACATTTCTGTAATTTATGCTAGGAACTAAGGAAAACTGATCCACCAGCATCAGTTAAAATCAATACAATCCACAGCAACTGCCTGCAATGCAGAGGGTACAGGGGCAGGCATTTAAAGACAGTCAGAAAAACAGGGGAATGTGAACATGCTGGCAACAAAGAAAATTATACACTGATGCCTGAATGCAGATTTTAAAAAAAACCAAACATAAAACCCACGCAGGCCAAAGCTGTCCTCAGAGAGAAAGCATTTTTTAACTTTTAGCAGATAGCAGTGACCTAAGTGTCATTCCAGGAAGAACAATGMCATAAGAATGAGCTGCTATTAGACAAGCTTTGGACAGTAACAAGTACTTCTACATGAAGTCATCAAGTTATCTTGTTTCTCCTCCAGTTAGTGTATTAAGGGGTCATTTAAAATGAAGATCCCACTCTACCAGTCATAATAGAGCTTTATTTTATCTGTTTCACGTTCTTGCTGGGGAGAATTAAAAATGAAACACGTACTAAACTCACATTTGTCTCAGGGCCCATCACTGCAGTGAGGAATACCTTCCCCTGTGAACTGAAATCCAACCATTTAGCATCATACATCATGTTGATATAAGACAGACTCTTTTGCCTAGAGGACACTCTAATGATACACTCTCTGTAGTAAAAGTTGCAAATGACTTCTGTTGGAGCCTGGTTTTTAATCTTGCCATTTTAAATGGCCAAACTGAAATTGATCTTGCTGATACATTTGTTTGTTCTAGAAAATTAAAAGCTTGGTGAAAAGCTGATAAGCAAATTGCATTAGTAAGATATGACAGTTTTAATAAACTTCCTTCAGTAAACTTCTAACTTCCTTTTTTAATGAACATTATGTCTCAAAAGCTTCTGGGCTATACTGGCACCAAACATAGTTAATTTTTATTGATCTCAGAATTAAAAGTGGAACCTCTGCATAATTGAGATCGTAAAGCGGTTAGTATTTAAATCATCCTAAATGCATTTGGAGAACATAAATGAATTTTATGACGTATGGAATTTAAGTTACACTTTTTTATGGAATCTGCAGACTTATTGTAACATATTATTCCTGACGTGAAAGAAGAGAGGCTGAACTAACGTACTTTCATATAGTCCCAGCACTTATTAATGTTGTTATTAAGTATCCATGTCATGTCTAGGAATCCACTAGTATTAAATTCCCAGGAACTCTGGCACAGAGATGGAGCCATGGTCCAAGGAAGGTTCCAGGTAACACCATGGTAAAGAAGATCAGATGTAGGCTGCACTGGAGTGGTAGGGTTGCCTACATGTGATAGAACTCGGATAAAACAGTCTTACTCATCATCATTCAGATGATGTCTCTGTGGACAAGTCTGAAAGGAAAAGCAATTAAAAATCAGGCCAATACCTTGGTCTACCACTCCTGACTTATGAGCTATGAGTGATAGGTCCCACCTTTTCCCAGAAAGGTTTTTATATTCTTATATATTTTTGAGACTTCTATTGATTACTTATGGGCTGGAGACCTCCAGATGAAGCTAGGAACTACCAAGATTCAGAATGGTTCTTCAGATATCTAACCTTATTTCTGGTATGATTAAGACATATCTTTTTTTTTTTCATTATCTCAGAACTAGTCAGAAACCTCACTCTTCAGGCCAGGCAAATAACATCCTTGTATCTGTAAAAGTATCTAAGCTACAGATTCCTTGTTACTGTATGCTTTCACTGCAGTTTTGCTGGGATCTCTCATACTTTATGTAAGTTATAAGATCACACATGAATTAGACTGACTTCCTTCTCTTAAACTATTGCCATTCTTACAGATTTTGATTAATCCCCAAAATAACAAGAGACAAAGTCCAACGTACAGTAGCAAAACTTTGCTTAGTGCAGAAAGTTTAACTGAATGTTTCTAATCTTTCCAGGAGTTAGGATATTTAGATGGAGTTTGATTCTGACTTCGAATCCAAGCCAAGAACAAATGCAAATGCCTTTATGGAAATACAGGGCAATTCAGACATAGCTATTTGATGAGTATAGACAAGCATACAGAAATCCTTCTGCCCATATGTTAATTGAAAATTGAAAGTCGAAAAGGAAACGACTTCCATTTTACTAAGTGGTTGTTTCTGCGAATTCAGAGATTCAGTACGTCTACCCTGTAAAACTTCAGATTGATTTTGTAATTAATATTCTGATTGACATGGGCATTTTGCAGCTGTGGCTTTCAGCTACATGTATGGAAAGTGCTACCATGTACCAAAGCAATAGTAGTGTAGTGTAATGTGACAGTGCTGAAGATCACAAATTATTTGGCATCCTGTATAAATTCAGTGACATATTTCAGACACACATTATGTTATTTAACTGTTAGACTTGAAATGCCTGGCACTAGACTTCAAGACTGCTACAAATAATACCACAGGCAGGCATCTCCAGTTTGGCTATGCTTAATAAGCGATCCGGAAGGCCCTTTTAAAAAGATATTTTAAGCCCATTTTAAATCAATAGATTTAAATGGCTGCTAGCATCACTACTGACTTCATTGGGCTCAGGCTTTGTATTGCTACTTCTCTGGTGCCAAAAAGATAAGTGGAATGACATTACTCTTTTTTTGTACTGGTCTGAAAGCTGAATCAGGGCAAGAGTGCCTCACTTTCCTCAGCTGACTGCAGGAAAACTTGTTAATTTAGTTAATATAACTGAAATACTTTTGTAAATGCAAAAATTTTGTATAAACAATGACTGCTGCTCCTTTACTTTTGTTTGGAAAGTATCTGAAATAAATGCTCTGAGGGAGGTAGGTGCACCCTTCACTTAGTGGCAGGCTGCTGGATCCGGGAGGGAGTTATTACGCCCCTATTACCAGGCTGTATATGCGGGATTTTTTATTCAGTTCTCCAGAGAGCTACACATTTCACTGCGTGATTAAAAAAGAAGTTGTTAGCACATGTCAAATTCCAACCAGGTGTAAGTCACCAGAGAAAGACTTGAGCAGTTACAGGCGGGAATTCATTACAGGCATAAATTGGACAGAGGAAGAAAGAGGCTGTTCTTTCTAAAGCACGTAGCAAAAGGACCCAAAACCACTGCGACATCTAGCATTTAACAGTGACTTTGTCCCTCTGCAAATAACAAGTTTCAAAAAATATTTCAATTGATGCTGCTTATAGCCTTTGAGGAAGTTTCTCTAGGATAGAGGAGAAGCACCAAGTCCATGGATCCGCTGGAAGTGTGTGTTGCCTTTCTTCAGTATCTTCACTCTACAAGGTACGGTTTTAGCATGAGGAGCAGAGAACAAACTCCATCCATTAAAGAAGTGTATCTTTTGCAGGTCAGCTTAGGTGTCCTGCCTATAGGGGGTACAGAGGGGAGTGTTGCAAGTTCTGGTCTCTGCAGGAGGGCAGTGCTCAAGGTCGTCATGAAGAGTGGACATACAGGCTTCACTCCAAGTGCACTAAAGCCAGAAGCATAACTTGCATGAACATCGGTGATCTTACATAGAATCACAGAATGGTTTGGGTTGAAAAGGACCTTTAAAGATCAGCTAGTCCAACCCCCCCRCCTTGGGCAGGGACATCTTTCACTAGACCAGGTTGCTCAAAGTCCAATCCAACCTGGCCTTGAACACTTCCAGGGAGGGGGCATCCACAACTTCTCTGGGCAACCTGATCCAGTGTCTCACCACCCTCATCATAAAAACTTTCTTCCTCATGTCCAATCTAAATGTACCCTCTTTCAGTTTAAAAACGTTACCCCTTGTCCTGTCACTACAGGCCCTGGTAAAAAGTCTCTCTGCRTCTTTCTTATAAGACCCCTTTGTATATTGAAAGGCTGCAATAAAGTCTCCCTGGASCCTTCTCTTTTCCATGCTGAACCACCCCAACTGTCTCAGCCTTTCTTCACAGGAGAGGTGTTCCAGCCCTCTGATCATTTTCATTGCCCTCCTCTGGACCCGCTCCAACAGGGATTATCTTTGAGTTGAGGCTGTTCTGTGGGCTGGAGCATAATACTTTGTATACAAGAAGATGGTAAAGATAGTAGTTTCCCATCACCAAAGAAATGTTATCTTCCTTCTCATACAGGAAGTTACAAATGAAGATTAATGAACTTGTGAGGAGAGAGAACAAGCTACTGATCACTCTCTTCCTTGCTGTGACAGCAAGGAAAGACCTTGAATTCCTCCCCCCACTTCTTTATTATACGTGGCTTATAAAGATATAGTGATAGTTTTTTAAATCTCATAGTGATACGTATCACAGATAGATTCAATTTTTTAGCTGACCCAGTCAACTTCTTGAAAGTATTTAGAACCATTAAACTTCATTTTATGATGACTGGAAATGCTATCTTGCCACCGGGGACCTGCTTAGGTGTTGGCATAGTAAATATCAAGGTATGMATTCATTCTGACATTAAATTAAAGTTGGCTCAGAAGGATTAATTGCTCTCAGGTGTGCTCAGTTCTTCCACATTAGGGAAGCTTTAGTTCCAAACTGCAATTTCATCCATTAAACTCTCTGGTCTGGATTCAATCATGTCATCACCCTCCGTTGGATTTTATAAGTGCCTTTACAATAGACAGTGGTGTTTGGGATAGAACCAACACAGAGTTTTGTTGCCTCGGGACAATTTATCTTTCTATTGACATATGTATAAACTATATATATATATATTTTGAGCACACAGCACAACCTTCTAGCTGCTAGCCATCAGCCAACAGTCCCAAGGGACACTTACACTGTACATTTCCCTGGGTTCAAGTAGGATGATATAACTTGTCATGCACTTGCACAGATAGCATCCTAAGCTTGTAAAATGGTGTCCCTTTATAGGCAGGGTGTTGAAACCATAACTGGATACAGCTGGAATCAATGCTGGACTTCTGTTTTATTTCATTATGGCTTCAAATAGCTGGTTTATACTMATCTGTTTAACTTGCACTGGAGCAGAGGAGGAAAAGTCCTCATGCTGCCACACACCAATATCAGCTAGGCAGTGGCAACAGAGATGAGTCCTCTTGCCTCTCAGGAGAGACCTGCTAGTTGGGTTTCTCCTTTTTCTCTTCTGCAGCTGAAACCTGTTTGACTTTCCACCACTAGAACAAAGACATGCTTGCAGAACAAACTCTGTTGGGAAGGACAACTATTGGTGCTGCTTCTCTGCTGAAACCACTGTGATTTTAAATTAAACTGATTGCATTTCAACAGAGAAGAAAAAAAGAAAAACTAGTCTCAGCTGGGAAATTAGGAGCTCACTTGAGAATTGTATCCTAATTTGGGCTCAGAGCCAAATCACACTCTATGTTATGAGAGCTATGATATTGCTGCTTACATGCACTCTTTTTGGTCCGGGCTTTTCTGCATAGTGTCACATTCTTGACTTCAGAAATGAGCAGAGCCTGAGCTGTGTGAGAGGGTCATACTTCTAGGATAAGGTGGCAACTGAGTTTATCTTGCATGAGTGCTCCAAATACAATATTGTTGTTATAAAAAAAGACAGACCCATCTTTTTCTTTGGATTTTGTTTGCTTAAGTGGCCATACATGCTTCTTTTGAGACCCTAAGTGTTGTGCATATGTGGTAAATATGCTCTAAACAAGACATAATCATGTCTGCTGCACTACAGCAGAGCAGAGGAACATCAAATTCTGAATCAGCCCTGGGTGGGAAACAGGATTTGCTCAGAATACTGCGGTTTTGGATATGTGCACAAGAACTGTAAATAACTCTAAGAAAAAAGGGAGATGTCTWGTGTGTTTTGTCTCTGTGTTTGGGATAGGCTACAGCTGACAAAATCTGATAAAACATTTTCATTAAATACAATTTAATTTGAATGCAAAATATGCTAGAAATATTACTTCCCCATTGAATTTTCTAGGCATAGAAACTATTTCTGTCTCTGGAATTAGCAGTCTAATAGTGAAATCATATAGCTCTATTATTTATATAAATAGTTCAATGATTGTTATGTCCTTGCAGGTTATTTGTCACAACAGTTAGCTGCTAATTTTTGCTAACTTTTTTTTTTTTTAAATTGTGCCTCTTGCTTAGTTAGTCAGCAGAGTTTCTATTGAGGCACTAGGACTGACTCAGAGGGTTTGCTCATTCCATTCAGAAACAGTGAGGTGGTTCAAGAACCAAGGTACACGGACTCTAATCTTTCATTTATTTATTCCACCAACAAACTTGCCAATTAGGATATCAAACAGTCTAATAAATCCAGATTCATCCTACCTTATTTAGGCATTAAATCAGRAATGGGTCTCCAGAGGACCATTCAAACTGTAGTTGAGTTGATTTGTTTCCAGTGATGTCCATCTTTCCCTGTTGACTTGAGGAGGTACGTAAGGCAATCAAACTCCTAACTAAAACACTTCAAGTACCTACAGCCAGCTGAGATGAATATAGCGTCTGATACACGTTATCAGTTGTTTGGATTTCTTAGGCAATGGCAGTGTGCTACATAACATGATGGGCATGCATAGAGATTCATTGCCTATATCAAATAGTAGACAAGCTCTCAGGAAAGAGATTTATAGGGTTAGTTGAAAACTTTGTAAGTGATGAGGTGACATTTATATAAATTAGGGGTTGGCAAGCTTTGCCATAGATGAAACTTTATTGTCAGGGTTTGAATGGAGAGACTGTCTCACTACCACTGATCATTATTCCCAGGAACAGAGCACAGCATGGAAGAAGTCAGGGGCAGAAGAGGCAACAAGAAAATAAAAACTGTAGGGTTACTGCCATTATCTAGAGAGCAAAATGGGTCAGAGAGAAAGGAGCAAGAGAGGTTCTGTAGAGAAAGGCAGTGGATACAATGGGATGTTAAATGAAGTAGAAGTTGTCAGAGACAAGGATTATAACAAATAGGTCAAAGGATTATTTTTAAGGATGGGAAGTGTCTGAATGCTGAGATGGAAAGTGATTCACTCTCTAATCGTGAAATTTGTGTCTTCACATTATGCACTTTCACTAAGCTGCAACAATTAAGCCCTCTCATTTTGCATGAGCCCCTTGATATCCATACGTAAAGTTTTATCATGAATTTGGTACCAAACAAGACATCATGGATATTAAAGGAATTACTTCAAAAGCAGATTCTTGACTAGATCATTAATTATTTTTCCTTTTGAGAAATGAATAAGTTTTTAGTTCTGTATGCTCTGGTTTCAGACACATATACCTGCTTTTATTTCTAAAATAATATTCTGGAAGGGTAACTTAAAATTGAGATGGAAAAGCATCCAAATGATCACCAAAGAAAAGGTAACATGGCAATCCTGTCTTCCTAGAAAGGCTCTGATGCCTCAGATGACAAAAAGAAGCAGAATGTCCAGTTAGTGAATGTACAGCACAGCATTTCCTGGCTGGACAGGATTCAAAATTAAATTTCCTTAAAAGACCACCAGAAGTAGGTGGGGGTATCACTATAAACCTCTTTCTAAAGGAAGAAGCCCTCATTCTACTTTTGTCCTTGGAGGTGAAAGAAAGTGGCAAGTCCATCTTCTTGTGTTTGTGGATAAATGAAGTTCAAATGCTTGAAACACAAGGAAAATTCCTAAGCATGCACTGCTGTCTTTTTCAGATTACGTTAGCTGTGATTCATGCTGCTATCCTTCATTTTCTTGTACGGTACTCTTGGGACTGCAGGAAAATTGCAAAGGGATGAATGAACATTACTTTGACAAAAAGATGAAAGGCATATTTATCATAACCTGGTTTTTTTTGATCAGATAATTTGTGAAGAGGGTGCAAAGTAGTAAATGTCCTAGGTAGATAGATTTTTTTTTTTCTTTTGAAGCTAAGAACAACCTGTTTCTACGTAATTACGTGTCAATGGAAAAAATACCAATTCATCTGAAAGAAAGGACACACCATGCTAATGTGCAGTGTAATGTGATCAGGTGGGCATTGAATGAGGTCCTTAAGGGACAGACACATAAAAGCAGTACTTCTGTTGAACCTCTGTTTCCAAGAACTTCTCTGACACGCATATACATCCAATAAAGAAATCCTAGAATGTAAGAAAAGACACGTCAAATATCAGTGAGTCAGGCAAAAGTTGTAACAAGGTTAATGTGTGCGTAGGTGGCAGAAGTCTTCTGGCTGTTTCCTCTCCTGGTTTCTGTTCAAATTGGTTTCTGTTCTGCTCTGTTTCCCCTTCAGAGTTCTGGAGGAGAATTGTTCTAAAGAAATGTAATATTGACTGTCAAAGAGCACCCATTGGCATGGAACAGTCATCCACCGGGATTTTATTTTCACCATCAATAGAGATCCTGAGAATGATTTGGACCCAAAAGTTACATCTATGCAAACAAATCAAACACCCTCCTGGATCTGGGCATTGGTGTTGGGAAACTGTTGTCTGTATGGCCTAATAATCATTACATGGTAATTGTTCATCCAATTCAGTAAATAAAATGCACAGAAAAGATATATACTGATGCTGTTAGGATGAAAACTGAGCCCAAGATAAACCCATATTGTCCCATTTGATTTAGCTATACATTTAATTTGTATGATGAGGCAGCACAGTTACACAAAAAGTTGGTCAAATAATTATTCAGTTGTCTATCTACTATAATCACTTGAATTTTAGAAACCTAAAATGGAAAATAAAATTTCTTGTTTAAAGTTCTTCTGCAAACATTTCCAACAATGTAATGGGTACTGAAATTCTGAAACTACAGACCTAGTCCAAGCAACTTCCATGTTGTACTGGTGGAAATCTTCTCTGCTGCAAAGCTGTAGGAAATATCTGTTCAATATTTGTCTGTCTCAAGTGGAAAGAATACAACGTTCTCCATTTTACTGTGAATATATGTAAAATGTAGACTCCAAGTCTAAAGCTTTTGTTACCACGATACATTTCAAACCTTCACTAAAAAGGGAAATATCTCTGGTGTCAGCAAAAACAGTATGTTCCCAATTAGCTTACTATCCTCCATGGACAATAAACATACTACATGGGTGAAGGGAAAGAGAAACTTATCCTCCCCTGATATACATATTCCCCATATTGATATGTGTGTTTTCACAGTACCATTAATTTCCTCTTAAAAACTTTTCATGTTGCTTATTGGTCTCAGTGGAAAATAGTCTTGCAAAATCTCAGCATTTCAAAAAAGAGTCCTGTTCTGAACTGTGATTAAATCAAGGTTATTTTCATTCTTGGGTATGGGGAAAAAAGAGAGAGCGTGCCAAAATTGTCTTTCACGTAGATGTAACATCAGTGGACTTCAGCAAATCTAGGTGGATTTTCTCACATCTCCAAAAAGTGGTCCAAAAATCAAAATATAAATGATGGATAGGCTTTTATGTTGTGAGCTGTGTAATTCAGATTTTTATTTGTGAAAATTTTCCCAATGAAAGGATTGGGAAAGACCACACGCTGGCAAAAAGTTTCAGTTCCAATAAACCAGTATTTTCTGAAAAAAAMCCCCCAACTTTCAAAACTGTTTTGTAATTCAGTGTATCTTAAAATGCAAGAGTAACCACGTCATTTACTTGCACACTTTGATATATATATATTTTCCATTATGTGAGTCCATGTAATCACACTAATCTCTTCTAGCATTTGAAGATCAAAAGCAAATTGAACTTTGGTGAGCTTTTGGTGAAATCAGTTAAATTAGAGCAGGCTTTAATTTGATCCTTTATATCTGCTAAAATTTAATATTTCACACAAAAATAAAATGTTACATGTGACATTTGAAATTTGTCTTATAACAATGGAAGGAACTGTCTTAGTGTGTGAGAAATGATTCACTCAAACAGTTTATAGGAATTAATGAGCCTGGCTTTCGGCTTCACAGCAACCCAGAAATTGCTTTCTAGACCCTAGGGAACTAGCACTAGCGCATAACCAGTGAGAGTGGAAAAGAAAACCTTGGTGATCCTCTAAAAAGAGAAAATAGAAGGAAAAAGTAGTAAGAGCTGTGCGGGTAGATATTATTATTCCACGTTTTGCAGAAGTAAATGGGGAGCTGGAACCACAGCCTCTGTCCTTAGGAGTTTACAGTCCGGTAGGAGTGAGTTGGGGAAAGACTGATTCAGATAAATAAATGATGCTGAAACATTCTGGTTATCTATCTACTGGGATCCAGTTTTGTCAAGCTATATGTAAATATTAACTACTTCCTAAAAGTTATGCATGCCTTTTTTGAAACTGAGGTAAAAGGTAAAGTGGGATAAAAGTTGAAAAGATGTGTTTTAGTAATTAGTAATGTTTTCTTCCTGAAAGATCACTATCTTCAGCTCCACTATTGCTTACAGTTTGTAAGTTCCCTCCTCCCAGATTAACATGAAAAGTTGTCAAACCAGTCAGATTTTATAAAGGTTACGTTTTATATGCATTCTTAACTTCTGTAGTGTTATCGTTTGATACTTTTGGAGTACATCACTCCATCACTCCAGTTTTGCCATGAGTAGTAGTTTCCTCTCTGGAACCTCAGTCCATACTCACCATATATTTGCACTTACATTAAACCAGAAATGATGTGTTGATCATTTTATGTTAAAAAGTAAAAAAACAAAGCCAGGTGTTTATTCCTCATCTGTGGTGTAAACCCAAAAGAGGACGTGCTGCTCCTGTGTCATCAGGTATGGCATTTGCAAGAACTCTTCCAGTTTAACGTCAGGGAAAGCGCTGAGAATGTCAACACTCTTCAGCTTATATATTTTCTTGGACCCTTGTTTACTGAAGGGATAATATTATCATTCAGGGTTTTTGTTTGCTTTTAAGGTTTTGTTAATTAGTGTTTAGGAAGACTGTAAAAGAGCCACAGCGTTGTTTAGTTTGCATCTGTGACTGTCTGAGATCCAGGTGCTCAGCATGGACAGTCATTTGCCTGTTTTTTGCAACCCTCTTTTCTATTCCCTCTCCTCTCCCACTCCCCCTTCCCGTTTTCACTGTCCTGTAGCACAGTGAAAAGGGTGAATCAGGTTAACCTGCCAGCTTTATCTCTAGTACTGATTATTTCTTGGAAATTGGTTTGCCCTCTCTATGCTAGCAGGATATGAAGCTTTTTCTGATCTTTTTTTTAGGGATTTTTTTTCCCCCACTGGAATTACAAAAATATTACCAAGCAAGATTGGCATGGAAATGCAAGAGATACTATGGTATTCCTTTTTTTTAATATATATTTAAAATGGTCATATTTTTTCCAGAAGTTTTCGCAAACTTTTTATTAGAGTAGATCATAGCAAGAAGCTCTTTACCTAGTATTTTATAGATCTTTCAAACTTTTAGAGAAAGGAACTGGAGAAAATTTGTACCTGGCTACCAAAAATTCTTTTCTGTCCATCATTTGCCATTTCAGAGATGCAATCAATAGCAAGATTTTTATCTCTACCAAGATCATACTCCAATTCCAATATTACCATCCTAAAATTCAAGTAATTTTTATTTCTAGTAAAAGAGGATGCAAAAACCCCCAAGTTTACTGTAAGAATTTGTTCGCCTTCTGGATTGTTTTCTGACATTATTAACAGAAGAGAACGCCTCAGGAATCTCACGGTAGCTGTTCAGCTTTCAGTTGCTTATCAGCTCACCTGGAAAATCAGTAATTGCAGAACAAACTTCACAGAGAATTAACAGAGACACTAGCGGTGATTTCGAGGTAGCTGCCAGTTATCCACTGTAAACATAATGTATTTAAATGAAAATATTATTGATAAGCAATTAATGTGCATAACTGGCAGCCAGTTTCTTAGATTTAAATAATTCAGTGTTTTTATCCTTGAAAGCAATATCTGTGTTTGTGAAAGGTCTGAGACTGACAGGCACTAGAAAATGAAATCCTCTGTTTATCCATTGAACATGCACTGCATGCCCGGGACAGCTCTGACTCTCCATTGCATGGGCTGTCAAGGTGCCTCACTCCTCTCCTGGAAGACCTGTTATACCTAATAAAACACAAATCCTTTTGCATATAGTTGCAGGTGAAAGTGCTGATGAGTAATTACTGACATGTTCTTGCTATGTGTCCGAGCTGAGTCCAAACATGCTTTTTTATTGTATTTTTTATTATTCACCATTTCCCAAACTAATCAGTGGTCTGGCTCAGACACACTTGATCAATGTGACGGTAGTTTGAGTCAATATTGCAGGGTATTATCACAGCACATTTTGGAGTAGATTAACCACTATACTACAGTTGTTTTGCATCCCTTGGAAAATACAAAGGTAACACAAAACCTGCTTTGCTTGTTCTTCCCTTTGTATGTGTGAGCAAAAACTCAAGGGTGAGAAATTAGAAATACAAAGGACAACTGAGTGCCCTACAACCAGATGCATGGCATGAGTACGGTGTGCAAGCTATACTCGGCCTCTCGGGGTGGAGGAATTAATTTAGAAATAAATGAGGTTTCTTTCCTCTTGTCGCAAAGGTTCAGCTCAACTCTCCAGGTTGCAGGTGTAGGTCTTGTTAGCGTCAATGGAAATCCACACAACGGGATTTTTAGTCTCTGGATTTACATCTCAGAGACTAAAACAAGTACAAGTATGTTTTGTTTTAATTACTTAAATATTTTAAATATATTGTGTTGAATATACACAAAATATGGCAAACAAACTCCTCTGTCACTGAAATTTTAGGTGGAGAATTTCAGACTTGGAAAAGTATATGCATTTTTAACAGAAATTGTCTGTAAATCATAACTAGGACCATCTGCTAAGTCTTAGATTATCTTTCACCAGCAGTATACGTTTTTTTTCTAAAGGGTTTAAAAGCATAATAGAGTTTAGATCACTGAACTCCTATTGCTTCTCTTATGATGGAGATCATTGATCTCTTTTTATTCTATGAAACTGCCTTGTGCAACCAATTAACAATTACAAAATTAAAAAATAATTTTTGTAGTTGATTTAGGCCATATGTTATTTTTTCTAATGTCCATAAAACAACTAATCAGAAAAAAATCATTAAAAATATTAGGGATTGCTTAATACCAGAATACAAAAACACATCTGTATTATTAATGCTGTCAATGCCTATCAATATTATGATGTATTTTATTCAAGAGAAATATACAAAGAATATAATCCATTTTCAGATTTATCTTGTTCTACACAAGGTTTAACCACATTCTAGTTATTTTGCTCGGGGTCTCAAATAGCATCCTTAATGAAGACAGCAATTGAACTCAAATTTCCTTACATTCAGGTTCATATCATTCTGCTGTTTTAAGAAATCTCACCGCAGTGTGATGAGTCCAGGTTTCAAGCCTGTTTTGAACAGGTAAGACATATTTTGGCAATTTTCAGAAGAGGTTTTGAAAGGAGGGTTTTAAAAGGAAAGAGAAATAACTAGCCAGCTAGCTAGCGGTGGAGGGGGAAGAGAGAGGCAGACCTTGTGGCTACGTCTGTACCATGAAATTAAACAAGTGTTGGACCATTCTGTAGAATAGAATAGCCCATATCTGTACTATTAAATAATTTTACCCTTAAAAACATGAAGACTGCACGTTGGAAGTGCTGCCCAGCCTCTGCTAACTTCTGAACGGTGCCCAAAACGGTCAGGGAGCAGCCTAACAGTTTAACAGCATGGATGATCAAGTCCCCGTGCCCGTGTCCCAGCCCTGTTTCTCTTATTAGCGGAGACTTGCCTGTGGTTCTGTAAGAGGTGTTACTGCTCTGTAGCAAGGCAAAACAACTTTGTATGTTGTCAGGGCAGTGTTGTCTGGCGAGATTTAACACAGTGAAACACGTGAGGAGCTTAGCACATTAGTGGGGCATTCATGATTTAGTTAATATGGACCAAATCACTTCCGCATTTTGGCAAAGGTTAAAGCCATTGCACCAAATGGAATAGGAATATGTTGTGGCTACTGGAGGTTAAAGAGTTTCCTTTACATAGTCTAACACCAACACGTGGTTGGTTTTTTTTCTAGATTATAAAACCCTAGTTGTTAAGTAACAACTGTCAGTGTTCACTAATCCAACGCTCCAGCTCTGTGCTAGAGCGTGACATCCGAAAGTGACCCAAGCTCCAGCTAGATGTGACTGCCTTTTCACACCCAATTACCCTCAGAGTTTGTAGCTGTATTTCAAAGTATGTGGGTCAGGATACCTGGACTACCAAATTTTTCCAGTGAGCTTGAAAGCCAGATTTCTTTCTATGGCTTGTTAGAGCTAATTGGAAAGGTGTGCACACCTGGTCTGTCCAGGTTAAGAGGGAAATACAATATCCCTCCAGAAATTTCTGTTCATACCAGTTCTTGTTCTCTTGCTCTTTCTCCTTCTCCTCTTCAATACCACTTATTTTAAAATGTATCTAAGGTTAGGCTGCTGAGATGAGGCAATTCCCATTTATACAGGAACAATTTCGGGATCAATATGAAAAGTGAGCACTGTCTTTTACACTGATAGGTGTAAATGCCCCTCAATAAGTAAATATAAAAGAAACAAGACAGCAGCTAAAGCTAGGAGTATATTTCCCCCTTTCAAACTGAGAGAAACAAATTCAATCAAAAAACCATCTAAATATGTTTTGAATGCTTTTATTTTAATTTAATTTAGAGGAAAAAGGGATAATCCTGAATATGAAAATCTTTGAATATCAGAGGAATGGATTTTTTTTCATATAAGGTTCAAACTTCATGTGAGCCTCTCATGAAATTTCAGTCTGATTCTCGGCCGAGCTCTGATCTGACTTTGATCTTACACCACAGATTGATGTAATCCAGAAGCAAAATTTATTTCTACAGCCCACCTCTATTCTCCATGAATATGTATAAATAAAAATATTTTGACAAGGGAAGCTCATGGGTTGATGTGTCTGTAATACTGACACTGGTGAACAAGAGCTTACCTGTATTTGTATAGAAATGAGCAAGAGTGGCAGCACTCAAAGGGCTGCCAAGAGCCACGTTCATCTCTTTACTCATCTCCTTGAGAAAGAAGATCAACATTGATCTTTTGAATGAACAAATGAATGAAAGAATCCATTAGTGTAGAAGAAGCTTTCAAGAAGATGTGACATTTGAGGAAACAGTTTGGTTATCAGCTACTCCAGGGCACCAAAGTAGATATTTCTGGTTCAGTTTTCACAAAAGTATTCCTGAACTGTATACACAAATCTGCAATTATAAAACCAGGAAAAGAATATGCCATAGAGTTCAAGAGCATGTAATTCAATTATTTTAGTGATGACCCTTCTTCCAAATAACCCTAAAATAAAATAAAATATGAAAGCGTGCATTTGCAGAACAACACAAAATACCATTTGAGATTTTTTACAACATTTTGTTAATTTAATTGCGTAGACTGCTCTGAAATGCAAGGTAAAATGAAATGCTTTTAAACTACTGTGACACAGTCCCCTTGCTCACTGACTATTTCTATATTAATTTTATTCATAATTGAAAAATGGAGACTTAGCAATTAATTTTAGCACTTAGTCTGTAAATTCCTCGTAACAAGAAGCTCCTTTAGCTTCTGTGTTATCTTTTGTTGTGGCATTAGTGATACTTACATAAAACGATCTTAATTGTCAAGAAAATTATTCTGAAAGCAGCTGTTCTTCAAGACGCATCTCTAAATAGTATCATTAAAACATCGTAATATCCAAATATGTTTCCCCTGGTTAGCATTTATCACTGAACTCTTTGAATACGTATTTTTCATCTGTGATGCTATTATTTTAACGACAACCCCTAATTAAGGTTGACACTTCACTAGCCTTATTTCATAATTCGGTTCATTCTGACCTCAGACAAGTTATTTAAAGCTGTTGAGGTTCAATTTTTATCGAAAATGGTGTGCACATTCTTACTTTTCCATAGCGACTAACCCATTTGAAGTCTGTCTTCACTTACAGTATTACTGTCCTACTGAATTCTGTGTGTTAGGGCAGCATCTAGCATAAATGTCTCCACCATAATAATATGCCAGGATCCCTGCAGCAATCCACAAAAGGAATGTRTAACTCCGATAGACAGACCATGCCAGACTTTGACCAGCCACTGGCCCACGGTGATGTTTACGAAAAGACGACCAGGGATCTCGGGGGGAGTGCCACTGCTGGGAGAGCGGGGTTGGCTCAGTCTGGAGAAGGGAAAGCTGATGGGGGATCTCTCCTTCTTGCCCACCGCTACTGATCCCAAGAGACATTTCTGGGCTTGTAAGGAGCAGAGCTGGGAAGGGAACGGGTAGCAAGAGAATTGCCTTTATTTCAGCCCTACATCCTATGTCCCATATTAAAAAATATGGGAAGTATAGGAAAAAGTCCCATGTGTTTTTAATGCATATGTTTCTGAAGTAAGGAAATCCCTTCTTGCACGGGATGTGTAGCAGACCATGCGGTTAGAGAGATGGGAATCACTTCCACTTAACTCTGTCATAATAGGGAGCCAGGACAACTGGGGGCAAAAATACAGAGATTTTCCCCAAATACCCATTTTCTGAGCCATATCATGTCCTGAGAGGGGACTATCATTTCAGAGAGAGGATGCAGGAGAGGGAGACATACTCTGATGCTTATGGAAAAGTCCTATCTTCATCTACATGAGTCAAGAAAACAGGCACAAAATATGAAGAATGGGATTGCTCAGGCTTGCATTTTGGCACCAGAATTTCCTGATCTGGAATGATGAAAATTTTACACTTCAAAAGAAAGCATCAAAATAATAAAAATCAATAAATATAGCTGTCTGTTTTTTATACATGGCTTTTATTATACAAAATAGTGTAATTCTGAAAGGGCTAAATTTTTGTCATTCACATGGATGGAAGGTAACAAAAACCTAGAGGATTAGATGCAGTGGAAATGCTGATGGTAAATGTGTTGTTTACAGTTCTGCCTTTCATTGTTGCACTGAGCTGTAGCAGCTTAAACAGCTTATGGACAAATATGTGCAAAGAAACTTCAAAGGTTAATTTAAACAGTTTAATGATCTGAAAAGTGTAACAACTTATCTACAGTGAAAACATGGTGCCCACAGTGTGTTCTTCAGGTCAAGGGTGATGCTTTTCCCTTTCTGTCAATGTGGCATAATGCAGCATCCCACCTGGCAATCCTATGAAAAAGAATTGTGCTGAAAATCTGTATTAAAACGATGATGTTCTTGTTTACTTCTCATGGTATTTGACTGGAGCATTTTTTTGTATAAGTTTCAATGTTTGTATGCAATTTGCAGTCATAAATCTGATGCCAAATCAAAAGACTAGCTTTAGGAATGTGAGTATTGTGATTACTCTTGGTAGTAAAAAGCTAGTTCTGTGGCAGAATTAAGTTATATGGACATAAAAATGACCAAGTGATGCTCCTTTCTGAAAAGATTTCACACATATCTGTTTGTGAGTTGTAAATCCTCAGCTACAACAATCTTTCTAACAAACCCCTAGCTGTTGCATAGCACTTCTTGAGCACAAATACATTTTATTTTACCTTCTTTCCCTGTCTGCATTTTTGAGTTTCCCCCCCTCCCCGTAATATCTTGAAGATAATGTTCATGTTTCTTGTGTCGTCTCCAGCACAGTCATATTTGAAAGAACAGAGAGTGAGTGTCCTTACTCTTCAGGACAATCTCAGCGAGGTTAATGGGGAAGTGCAAGATGCCTTCTGCTAGAAAAAAAGAGTATGGAAGGGATGAGTTTAGGATGGGAGGACTTCAGGAAACATTTTTTGTCTGATTCTCCTTCCATTCCATGAAACCATCATTCTTTTTACCTCCATATTTTCTCCTAGCTTTGGAGGTAGCCACACTGACCATCTGTCCCCTAGAGCATTTGTGTACATCTGCTGGGCTCCAAAAACTCTGGCTTGAGCCTAGGTTTTAGCAGGCAGAACTTGTAGGAAGTCAGTGCTTTATTAAAACATTGGAAGCAGACTTCTGTCTGCTTCTTTCATATCTGCAGGGCTTGTGTGCCGGAAAGCTTTTCTGCTTTTTCTGAGCATATCTTTTGGTCTAATAAAAACTATTAGCTCTGCCTATAATATTTGTTTTGCCCTGGAGCATCACAGATAGAGCAACAGAACCTCTATAATATAACTACAGCATAGCTATAGCTATCCACGAAGGCAGGTGTGCACACTCACCAAAGTATAATTTCCTCTTTACTTATGATGCATATTTTTTCAGTGTTTTTCTTTCTCAAATATAGCGTTCCTTTGTGGTTTATTTCTGCTTTTAGAATTATTTCAGAAATATGGAAAACTGAAGAATGATATAATAATCTGTTAGTAATAATGCTTCATCATCCCCAGTTTCCTGTATAATTCAGTATGGCTCCATCACACAAAAGGATGCTGCATAATATAAGCTTAATGTAGCAAATTTTATGATCCCTATTGCCCAAATATTGGACTTTTATATAAAAGAAATATGCAAAGAATTATATGTCCCTTTTATCTCTCAACAAAAATAAAATGGACATCTAAGTATTGCAAAATTGAGAACTAAAAAGGTGAAATAAATCAATAATATTAGGCAGCCCTTTTTACACTTATCAACTCTTTAGTCTGATCTAAACTGTATGATCTTTCAGTCCAAAAGACTGAGTTCCTTTTGGGGTTAAACACATACAGGAAGAGATAGTAAACAGCCAATTCATCTCCACTGTCTCTGTGCCATGTACGGTTTGTACATCTCTGTCATACGCTCCTAGGTAATCTCTTTTTCAGGTTTGAAGACCCCCAGCCTACTCAATTATACCATATATCGAAACTTTTCCACACTGTTGATCATCCTTTTCTAAACCTTTTCTAGCTTGAATATGCCCTTCTTAGACAAACAAACCAGAAACGCACACAGTGTTCCTGGATGGGGGAATAATGGATTTGTATAGTGGCATAGTCATATTTGTTCTCTTATTTTTTATTGTTCTACTAATAATTATTAACAGTTGTTTGKTTTTTTTTTGGGGGGGGCTGACTATTACTGAGTACTGAGCTGATGTTTTCAAGGAACTATCTATCATAATCTCAAGGTCTCACTGCTGGGTGGCAACGCTCAGCTCAGAGCCCATCAGTTTTATGTGAAACTAGGATTCTTTTTCCCCATGTGCATTGCTTTACGTTTATGTACACTGAATGTGCATTGCTTTACGTTTATGTACACTGAATTTCATTTGCTATTTAATTGCATAGGTACTGAATCTTATGAAGGCCTATGTAATTCTTCACAATTAGGCCCTGTTCTTCCTAGCATGAATAACTTTGTAATATCATGAAACTTTGTCATAGCACAGCTTGCTTGCTTTTCCATTTTTTTAAATAAAACTATTGAACAGCACAGCCCTCTATCACTGTTGACCTCTCTCCAGTATTAGGAAACCTTAACTGTTTCTTATCTTTTTGCCAATTATTTAGCCATATTGAATAGCTAGCACATATTCTCTTCTGCTAGCAAATGTTCACTTCTGTTGTGACTAGTTAATTTCTTTAAAAGCTTTTGGTGAGAGACTTTATCAAAAGGATTGGGGAAATTCAGATAATTCATCTTTATCCATGTGCCAGTTGGCTCGTTCAAAGAACTGCAAGAGGTTTGCAAGGCAAGTGTCCCCTTTACAGGTGACTTCTCAGAGCTTATTTTTCACATCTGTTTTTTATTATAGCTTCTACTGCTTTGTCTTGTTCAGCTCTCACCTTATATGCCTGTAAGTTCCCCTGACCTTCCCAGGAATCTCTTCTAAAAATTGGCGTCATGTTTGCTTGCCTCCATTCTTCAGATATCAAGGAAGGTTTCAGTGAGAGGTTACACACTGTTGTTAGTAGTTCAGCTGTTCCATCCTTCAGATCTTTTTGAATACTTTGATGAATTCTCTCTGGTTTTGGTGATTTATTGGAGTTCATTTGGTCTACTTGTACCATACTCACTTCCTCTGTTCCTTCAATTTCAGAAAAATTCACTGTTAGTCCCTCCATCCCCCACAAGGGTTCTTGTGTGGGAATCCACCCAATTTCTTCTACAGCAAAAATTGATGAAAAAAATTCATTTAGTTTCTTTGCAATGCTTTTGTCATCTCTGAGTGTTCCTTTTATGCCTTGGATGTCAGCACTATTCAGTTAAACAAAGGAACTTGATCATGTTTAAACTGTTAGAACAGTGTCTGATTGGTTTTGACAGTCAGGCAACTAGCAAGTCCCACAGTTTAAGGCTCCATTTGGGAAGTAACACAGGACAGGAACTATTCTCCACAGTTTGGATGCAGTTACCCTGCTATAAATGGTAAGATAATATATGGGTATGATCATGCTATAGCAGTAAGGTAAAGGACCAGGGAATGTGTCCTGGTGTGGTTTTGTTTAGCAGAAGAGATGTAGACTGGTTCTGTACTCCATGGTCCTATGTTAGTTAGACCAGATCTGCCCAGAGTTTGCATTTGATCTCTGACATTAAGCTTTTCTCCTTCATCTTCTTCTGAATAACTGATGCAAGACAACTGTCTCTAGTTTTTATCCTGGCAAAGCATTTTCTTCCTGCCCCCTTTAGTCAACTTTTGATGTTAATATGAAGCGCTTCCTAGTTTCAAAATTTGTAAGATAGAAATTAAATTAGAATAACAGAAATAGAGCATTTTTTTCTAAAAGAAAACAAAAAAGCTGCAACATGAAATAGACACCCGGGGCAGGATACAGGTGCCTAGATGTTGGCTAGGGCTATCTGAGATGATCTACGGTGTCTTACCTGGTCTCCATCTACTGCTCAAGGATATAAGTGGTGTCTTGTAGATACGTTGTCATATCTGACAGCCTAATGACAATGTGTCTCAGGTTCCTTAGAACATCTAAAATAGCACTCAGTACCTACCTTTTAGTCAACTGAACTAAGCTTCTTGTCAGCTGAATTTCTTTCTAGGCTCCACTGACTGTACTAATTCAATTCACTGTCTATAATGGAAGCTTAGACACCTACCTCATACCTTCCCTTAGAAACGATATTTAGGCAACTTCTATTGACAAGAATAATTTAATTTAAATGTTATTGGAATAAGATGAATCGGGGAGACAGTGGGATGAAACAGAAAGAAAAAGCTTCAGGCAGCAGGTATTTATAGTGCATTTAGGAAGTTTACAGGTGAAAGGGAAAAGGAGGGCACTTGGAGAGGCAAGCATAGAGGAGTGTGTCAGAGTTGTCTTAAATATGTTGGTTCTGTGAGAAGGAACACACTGATTAAAAAATAAAGGCTGGATTCACATTCACTCTGTGGTACCTTTAATACCTCTGGCTGTATAAAGGGACCTAAGGCAGGTATGATACCCCCACCTTATTGCAGCAATGTGAAAGACCTCACTGTAACTAAGAATTCAATCCCAGCTAGGTAACTGGCACTACTGAGTTCATGTTTATTCTCTCCCAAGAGAAGTTACCTGTCAAAGAAAAAAAAAAAAACCACACCACAAAACCTTCAAGGTCTTTATAGCAGCCATTAATAAAAGCTTCATCTGGGATACAAGAATTATCTTGAATATGTATGATCTTGTTCAATGTCATCGGTAATCAACATTTTGCAGAATGATTTCTGCATGCCTGCCCTACCCTGTGTAGCAGAAGAAATAATGAAGATCCCCATTAATGTCTCTTCACAGCCCATTCCTACCCTGTCACCTCAGTCAATATCTAAAGGTCAGCTTCTGCCTTTGATCTCATGTATGTATGACAGTGAAAATCTGAAGAAACAGACTTTTGTTAAAGAAAATGTATTGTCAACTTACAAATTGGAGATATGTGGAAGTAATTCTTCCATTAACAGTTGTTTTGTTTAAGTTCAGCTCATGGAAATAACATGGTTTGTTTTGTTCCGAAGGGTTTGAAGCCTGCTGTGTCCCTCTAGCCTTGCGGCTGTGCTGTATTTTCTCACATCTGACGTTATTACCAGAACATCCCACTTGCAGCACAGAGTTTAGCCCCAGAGTTTGTGGTACATAATTGTATCTGTTTGACTACCAAGTGTGTTGTGATCAGAAGGACACTTGTGTGATTGGAGAAGCAGTTGGAACAAAGGTAGAGGCTAAGAAAGGACCGACACTTTAAAAGCATATGGCACAAACTTCTGAGAGCTTCACTATTACAAACAATCTACAGTCATCACAAGCCTTTCTGCTATAATAACCTGAATCTTTGAACATTTTCTGCTAGCTATATTAAGCACCAGTATATCCATTTCAGACTTTCTGTCTCTGACCTTTTTTATGCTAACTTTGGTAAAATGCAACTCCATTTTCCTTGAGTTATTCCTGGATCACATCAAAGGAAATGGGAGGAGAAGCAAGCACTGGAACACTCCCTTTGAATCCTCCATTTTAGTTCAAAATATTTTCTTTCAAGTCCTAAAGTATAGCCTTTAATGCATTAAAAAGCAAGGTATAGCTTGAATGAAAGGTCATTCTCAATGTACTTAAAAAAAATGCAAAAATCTGGGATCCAAGAAAATGGAGGGAGGAAGGCAAGCTGGAAAGATTTTCATTTGATTAATCTCTTTTATAGGAAAAATTGTTGGCAGAATAAAGTTCTTCACAGGGATGAATGACCACACAGGCAGGGTAGAGGGAAGCCTCCAGATCATGACCCATCTTTCTACCTCTCCTCTGTATCTGAACAGAGTGTGTTCCCCATGAGCCGTCATGCTTATAAAAATTGAGTGGGGTCAGAGGGACATCTGCATCAAGCTGTAGCAACACAGAAGCTAAATGCTTTGAAAAGCCATTTTGGCTGTACGTTGGCTTGTACATTGTCTGTCTGTCCAGTGCTGTCTGAAATTAAAATGTATTGCTGTTTTGTTCAGAGTAAGCAAACAAGGAAATATTCAAAGTTTGGGTGTCTTTTGGAAAGTCACCAAAACTCAATGCAAAGAGATTTTCAGAGCCTGCTTACTAATGAGTGTTTTGTTTTGAAATGATAGCGGCTGGGATTTCTTCTGAGGAAGGAACATTTCCTCGCTTCCACCTGGAAGCCAAATCGGCAAAGCTGCGCGGCAGCATGGGCTCCTTGCTCAGAAGAAGCAGGGAGCAGTGCTTTTGTGTAGCGTCAGCTAAAATTGTTATGCAGTCCCATCTGTTATATCTCATCATAGAGCTTGCTGGAAAATTTTTTTGTTTATTGTTATCTCTAAAGAATTGTTAAAGGAGGTACATTTAAAGGCACCACTGTCTAAAACAGAGTACTAATATCCATACATTTCTAGCTCATCAGAGACCGGCTGATTTTGGTGGTATTGCTTTCTCAGATTTACTTACAGAAGACCATGACCAAGAGAACAACACATTCAGAGTTTTGAAAAAGAAGTTTTATTTGTGTTAAGAGAATGTATATCTAAGCATTATAGAACTGTTTGGTTTTTGTCTTAGATTTATTTTTTAATGGTATTCCCAGAGGCTCACATTTCAACATGGCTCAGATTTTAGTACACAGCTTTCCTTCATCAGAAGGAAATCAGAATCTCACAAACTGCATTTCCTTTATAGCCTTTTATAAAAGGCTATAGGGGACTCAAGTTCACAGTATGCCTGAAGATAAATCTGCAAAGGAATTTCAGCATTACAAAGATCAGTGCTGAAATGCTTAACTCTTGGGTGTTCTGCTCAGTGGAAACCTTGATATCATCCAATGTCTACAGGGAAAAGTCTAGGCAAATAAAAGCAACAAAATGAGTGAAAATTTGCCAGAATTGCTTACTGCTGCTGTTTAAAATTATTCTGGAGTTCAATGTTCAAAGCAGGGGAAAAAAAAAACACAACAAAAAACACAAAAACAAACTCTCCCCCAAGCAAAATCTGTATACAGATAGTGGTTCATGGGGGAGTTCATGGGGGATGATAAGAGACCTCTGCATATTCTGACCAGACTTTCTGGATAGCTGGAAAGAGTATACGTAAGGAAGCGCTATAAGTGCAGGGATGCACAACACTCAATAACTCTATGGAAATTGCTCTGCTTTGGGTATTTAATTAATCCCTGGTAAAGGGTCTGGAATCTGATTCTTTTGCCTCAGTACTCATAGTACTTCTAGACCAAGAGCCTAAAAAGTCAACCTTTCTCTCTGACACTATCAGTAATTAAAGAAATTAACTGAAAGAATGTTAAAAATGAAAGATTTAGGGTAATTTTCTCAGAAAAACAAGAATTTGGAGAATTAGAAACCTGTTCTGGTGTGTGTGGCCAAGTCTTTGTTTTGAAACCAGCAGGGAGAAAAGAAATAAAATCCTGCCTGTCTGCTGGATAAGTGCTCTGGCAATTGGGTAAAATGGATGCAGATGTGATCCTGGAGGGTCAATCATAGAATCACAGAATCATAGAATCATAGAATCATAGAATGGTTTGGGTTGGAAGGGACCTTAAAGATCATCTAGTTCCAACCCCCCTGCCATGGGCAGGGACACCTTCCACTAGACCAAGTTGCTCAAAGCCCCATCCAACCTGGCCTTGAACACTTCCAGGGATGGGGCAGCCACAACTTCTCTGGGCAACTTGTTCCATTGCCTCACCACCCTCATAGTGAAGAATTTCTTCCTTATATCTAATCAAAATCTACCCTCTTTCAGTTTAAAGACATTACCCCTTRTCCTATCCCTACATGCCCTTGTAAAAAGTCCCTCTCCAGCTTTCTTGTAGGCCTCCTTCAGGTACTGGAAGGCTGCCATAAGGTCTCCCCGGAGCCTTCTCTTCTCCCGGCTGAACAACCCCAACTCTCTCAGCCTGTCTTCATAGGAGAGGTGCTCCAGCCCTCAGATTGTCTTCATGGCCCTCCTCTGGACTCGCTCCAACAGGTCCATGTCCTTCTTACGTTGGGGGCCCCAGAGCTGAATGCAGTACTGCAGGTGGGGTCTCACGAGAGCAGAGTAGAGGGGGAGAATCACCTCCCTTGACCTGCTGGCCATGCTGCTTTTGATGCAGCCCAGGATATGGCTGGCTTTCTGGGCTGCAAGCGCACATTGCCGGGTCATGTGGAGCTCCTCATCAACCATCATCATCATGATCTTTTGCAGAAAGTTTGRTCTGAGGAATGTTTTAAAACCCAATTCACTTGGCATCACAGGGTAATGGGGCAGGGAGAATCCAGAATGAGGATTAATCTTTTCTATGATTATAGCATAGACATAGGCACCAGCAGGACTTGGGGAAGTTGCAAGTGGAAGATTACACTGGGGTGTAAATGCTGGAAGTATATTTTTTTCTATGTCAGATATATGCTTAAAACTCTTGTTGAACTTAACCATTTGAGGCTAATCCTGGTTATCCTACGGGTGTATTCTACTGACTTAAAAAAGCTGACCTTACTGGAGAATCCTCTGATAACATCGGACTCTAGTTTAAAAGACACTTTGTTCCTAAGGGCGAGTGAATTTACTTGGTGAGGAGTTAGACACAATTTCTATCGCTAGCAGTATCCATCAGACCAAAGCAAGTACTTGTATTTCTGATGGTGCTATAATGTTATCTGTGTAGTTAACCATCATTCAACAGTACTTCTGCATGGTCTGAGGACTAACTCTTGTAGCATGGGTCAAAAGAAGTGACAGGTGCCACCAYAGTTTGCTATTCTTGTATATGTACCCTTAAATTACCACATTCCTCACACCTCAGTATTCAAGCTTAGACAGGATTTCTCAAAGATATGTGTAAGATGTGCAAATCAAAGCCATATGCTGCAAAAAAGGAACAGATATGTTATGCCATGCCTGTACTTAAAACTCTGAGAGAATAAATGTATCCAGAAGGATCTCCCCAACTCTGAAAATAGCTGGTTAAAGGATGAGTACTCGATGTGGCACAGAACGCAACTAATGTTTGTGCTGTGATGTCTTTATGGAATATTTAAGTAATATGGCGCAAATTAATCTCRTCTAATGTTAGACACAGCAATGCACTACTTAGGCTAAAAGTGTAGTTATCTGTGTCTCCCTCTATAGTCAGCGGGAAGGAAAAAGCACTTCAAGATGACATTTCACACCACATAAGATCCAATGACTTTGGAAATCTCTCTTTGCTGCATGTGCATTTTGATTAAGTGGAATGAACCTGGATATCTGCGTGGAAAAGTTTGTAGAGCATGAGGTAAGGAGACAGAGATCCTGAGAGAAACTGGGAAYGCATTGCCAGCTTTTGCAGTGTCAGGGTTGTCCTTGCTGAACAAGGGTTTGGATCTCTGCTCTGCAGAGGGAACAAATAACTTCTAACGTTCAGCATGGTGTGGGAAGGTGGGGTGGATCATAAGAGCAAATAGACTGAAGCACAAACAGAGACCAGGGAACTCCTAAGAAGATCTGAGAGTGGCCATAGCTAGACCTCAGGGATTTTCCAAAGGCTGCAGAAGGGACTGTGTTGAATTTGTTGCAGCTCAGGAAACCTCCGAAAATTGCTGGACTCAAAATAAGACTGGAGAAACAGACACAAGTTTCAAGGACACAGCAGGCAGGGAAGAGATTTATTTTCAAACTTTTTTTTTTAGTTTAGTCTGTCCCACTTTGGTTTTCTCTCTTTAAAGAGTCATAAATCATGACCTAGCAATTCAAAGCTCTCTTGGTATTTTTGGTGTGTTCACTTAAAGAGAACAGCAAAGCCCTTCAAAGCTCTGGCTGGTTTGAATGCCCTGGCTCCCCGTGCTAGAAAGCTGTGGAGTGCTTTTTCCTGGTTACAGAAATTGAAGCTTCTGAAGAAGACAGATGTTATCTTTCTCATTTGCCTCTGGGCTCCTAAATTTCACTCCACTGAACAAAGAATAAGATTCTTTTTACCCAGTTGTTTTACAGCGATGAATTCTTTTCTTACAATCTTTTGCAGCAAAGCTAAGGGACAGTTTGAGGAAACACCTTCCTCTCCTTCTTCCCCCTCCCTGCCCACCCCCAGACTCTCAGTTTCTAGCAGGTGGAGGCACAGGTCTCTCCTACACGCTCTCTCTCTGCTGCAGAGAAATGTGTCTTTCTGAGTCTAAGTGGTTATACATTGCCTCTGAGCCCCACAGTAATTCACTGCAGCCGTTGGGCTGCTGTTAGTTATGTTATAAGCTATACCAGTGGGCATTGACATCGTTGGAGGCAATCCACCCACCCAGACTGGCAGGAACTCAGCGTGGCGGAGACCAGGAATAGCCAGTTTTTACCCCTTTGATATATAGCCTTGGTCATGAGAGAGAGTCCAGTGATAATTCAGAAAGGCTTTAAAATCAGTTGGAGTTTCCATAAGCAGAATTCGTAGCCTGCCCCAGCGCAGAAGCTATTATTCATTTTAAAATTCTGCAGGAACATATTTACAGAGACTGTTTCATATCTAGTGTTAATTAATGGCTGGGCCTTAAGGGAGCAATATGCAAGTAGCAACTGGGCTTGCTYAACTCTTTTTTCATGTTTCCTTTCATTATCTGTTCTGTGGCTAACCTTTGAGAATGATTTCTAACACCATTTTTGTGGCTACTGCAACAAACATGCTGTTGATTTTGCAACATATCAATAAACTTTTTTTTTTATAAACCTCTTTTGAAAAGAGGTTAATTTATTTTTTTCATAGAGACAGGCTGTAGAAAGGAAAAGTTTTTTCCTTTCCTTAAGTCTGCTATGAAATGTAGGTTGTTCAGGTAGAATTATCTGCCAAGTAAATTTCTGTCGCACRCTTGCAAATGAATGTAGCCCCTGAATTGCAAATTAAGGCTGTGTTCAAGAGCTCTCTGAAAATATCTTTCTGAATTTTAAGGCATGGATTCCCTTCACTTAATTTTAGGCCCTTAGGTCATCTTCTCTCCCTCTCCAGTCAACGGGAGGAGCAGGTACCGCGGGATGCGCAGGAGGGTTTATGCAGGCTGGGCTGGCCTCTTGGAGCACACGTCTCTGCTGAGCATGGGAGGCTGCTGGTGCTCCCAGAGCTCTGCAGAGCTCTGACACCTCAGCTGGCTGTACTTGCAGGGAAGTAAAGATGTGGCATGCAGGAGGGAGGAGAAAAGGCTGCTTTTGTTTYATTTTTTCATCGGTTACATGAACTGGCTAAAATTTAAGGAAGGCGATAATCCTGCTGCACAGCTTCCTTGGCTGTTTTCAGGCAGTCMACTAAATAAGAGCCATCTCAGGACTTTCCCTGAGAGCTGTCCTTAGAAACGAAGATCGGTGTTCTCTATCCTCCCATTAGTTGGTACCGAACTCCAGAATTGCTTCCACTGTAATTCACAGAAATGTTTGCAGAATAAGTAGTTACTGACTAGAAATATCAGGAGTCCAAACAGAGCTTCTAGATGAAAAACCACCTGTGATATGGTAAAAACCACAGGCTCCTCAAGTGCATATATTTTTGCCTATCTTGAGAGAAGAAAAACCTTCAGTAGTTCTGATATTTAATAAGTGACCTTTTTTGTTGGGACAGACATCAGAGAACAAAAATCAAAGGGGATCGCAGCCAGAGTTGGCCACAATATGTTCCCTTTTTCCACTGGAACATTAAAAAAACAAATAAATAAATGCCAACCAGTTCTCAGATGACAGTTTTAGCAAGTTATGAGAAGCTTTATCATTCTTTCCCAAGTCCTAGGTAGATGGTAGAGAGGGTCAGCAGAAGACCACCAGAGAAGCATCATCCACTGAACAGCCACACCATCTTATAGTTACTACTTTGGTTTTGTTCAGCTCGCGCTTCATAGACCTGTAGGATACACATTACTGAATAAGAACAGTTGGTCAAAGTAGAAACTGCAGCGTAGGAGACAGAAGAGGAGATTAGATCAAGTAACATCTGCATAGCTATAAAAGTGCACACTATGGCTTTGTAAGGCTGAGCCAAAAGAATAAAAAGAGGACTCAAAACATGGATATCATAGGGAAAAAAACCAAACAACCCCACAGCATTATGCTGACCCAAAAAGACTATCACTGAGCAGCATGTGAAATAGGATTTAAACCATGAGAGAATTTCAGAGGGCACCTTCAGCAGCACAGGGCTTCCTAAAAGCGTGCTGGAGCAGGCTGGCTTAGCACTGAGGAAAGCACATCCTCTTGCTCAGTCTGTGACAAGCCTTCCTGCAGAAAGTGAGCTCCTCTTTCTTTCACTGAAGTGGCTGATTATGCCTCACTGCTTAGCTGGACTGAGGGGGTTTTTTGGTAGGCTAGCTCCTTTGCACAAAAAAGGAATGGACGGACAGTCTAGCCATCCTGAGGATGTACATCACCATTCTAGAATGGCTGCATTTCTCACTATCTTTAACATAGTTAACCTAAGTGACAGGAACCTAATGTTATTCTGATGTTTTATAGGGGAACTTAAGCCAACAAAGCCCATGGGCTATATTCAAAAAGAGATGTAGGCATTATTACAGTGAAGCCTGTAGACTTGACAGCTGAGAGCTCTGGGAGCAGAATTCATACTGCTGAGGTAGGTACTGAAGCTAAAACAGCTGACAGGCATTGCAGAACTGAGGACTGTGGCCAGGCACCCAGCTGTCTGCCAGGCTCGGGCACGGACCGGCAGCCTGGCAGCAGGTGCTTACGTGAAAGTGGGATTCACAGCTTGAACTTCCACAGATACCTGTAAGGTGGTGACAGCCACCAAGGGGTTGTGCAGCCTGCTAGTGAAAGCACTTACCGGAATGTGAGACCTCCATTTTAGGCCTGTCTGAGATAGAGAACTTGCAGGATTTAAACGCAAAGTGCTTATTTCAGAGAGGAGTACACTAACCACCAGGATAAGGATGGGCTGTTCTCTCTCCATCTGTTGAAAGTAGGTCACCGGCAACCCAAATGAAAACTAACGTAAGCAACTTCTGTCCTCCAGTGAGACAGGCAGAACAAGTGAAGGAGAGAAAAAGGAAAAGAGAGCTCCTAATGTTCAGGGAATGCCCATATATTTTGTGTTCTGAAGAGTATGTGTGTCCAGAGATGCCTTTGAAGATATGCATCAAGAGATTGCTAAGCAGCAGGTGTAAGTTCCCCTAGTCAAACACACAAGCGCTGTTCCATTAGCCAGTAATTCAACTTAGCTTCTCATCATAAAAGTATTTATTAGTAATTAGATATCTATTTTAACTGTAATGATTATATTCATAAGACGTTAAGCAGTACTCTCTGACACCTACAAAGTACTGTGGACTTTAACTCATCTAACACAATTTGGGAAAAAACTACATAAAAAATTCCATTGCAGTATTGAGAATTTCTGCAAGATTTATCCTTTAATTGTTTTTTTCCCCATATGTAATTGAAATAAGTTTTCACTACTTAAAAGAAAGAAAGCATGAAAGTTCTAAAGAAATTAAAATCCTTCAGTAATATCTCTGTATGTAATATTTTTGTGAGTTGCCTAGGAAATTGTTTATCCACATGTAGGAGAGATATAATTTTTAGTTTAAGACACGGAACATTTATCACAACTTTTAAAATATTTTTCTGCAAGAAGGCAAGAAACAGGCTCTTTAATCTTGTTGATCAAGACGCAAGTCAATGCATATCCAAAAGGCAGTTGAAGAGTGGAGTAGGCTGTATCCAAAAGGAGCAGATCTGTTTTGTATACGTAAATTGGAATGACCAGATCTCACAGTATTAAGAAGTATTCATGGAATCCTCTGGGAAAATCATTTTCAAGATATTCTTTTGGAAATAACAGGAAATGGCAATCTTTGCAGGAGAGTCATTCACTTTTCATTTAGGATTAGAATCTGCCAGGTACTTAAGCGTGGTACAGAAATAGCAAGGCTGGGATGAATCTACTGTCCTTTCATAACTTATGTAAGACAGGGAGACATGGCACATCCTGCAACTGAGAACACAGTATTACGTCATCTCAGCCTCATGGGTTTTGGTGCCCTGAACAATGCAGGGAAAGGACATGGACCTGTGATCATACAGTCCCATGCGAGCCTGTTGTGTTTCTAAAGCTCTAGGATAAATAGTGATTCAGACATATATAGGGCACAGGAGCCAAAAAAAACCAAAACAAAACAGTTTCTGACTCTGTTTTGCATGTAAGCTCTTCAGCAGAGCTGTTCAGCTGTTCAAGACAGCATAGGAACATCAGGGATTACCTATAATGTTACTCCAGTGCTCCGTCTATCCTGTTCCCAAGAGTGGCTGTTGGAGATGCTGTTTGGGAAGAGACCGTGAGCATCCTCACTCTCTGCAGGCCATTGCCTTTGCTGTCTCCCAAAATTAGATCAGGGATGTTACAGGGTCCATCCCTACATATTCCTTTTGGAATCTGGCTATGCACCTATTGTCCATGAATTTGTCTAACAGCTTTTTGAACATGCTTAAATTATCAGCCTCCATAACCCATCTTAACAGAAATTCTCATTACTGTCTGTGTAACAAAGGACTCTCTTTTATCTGTTTTAAACTTATTGCCAACCAGTTTCAGTGCTCCCTATTTGTAATATTACTGGACTTGGTGAATGCCAGTTCCACACTCATGTAATCTACAATCTTCTAAATTTGAAGTTGCCCTGCTTTAAGTAAGAGGTAGGACTAGATGACCTCCTGAAGTCAGAAGATAGAAGACCTCCTGAGGTCTTCTATATAGTTGATCTTCCAGCCTAAATTATTCTACTGTTCAGGTTTTTTGTAAATCCTGACCATACCACTCTCCAGTCTTCCCCTTGCCAAACTGAAGTCTCAGCATTTCTAGTCGCTCCTCATAAGGCAGCTGCTTCATCTTCCTAATAATTTTAGATGCCCTTCTCTGTAGTTTCTTTAACTCCACACTGCCTTTCTTGAGATGTGGAAACCAGAACTACACACCACAGTCAAGATAGGGGCACCCCCAGTATCTGTTTTCATCTCAATATCCTTCCTTATGTTGCTCACTGTTCTGTTGTCTTACTTCAGCTGTGGCTGCACACAGATCCAATGATTTCTGAGACCAGTCACTGATGACTCTAAGATCTCTTTTCCCAAGTTGTAAATATTACACTCCCTAAAGCTATATGACGTGGCTTTCTGTGGTTCATGCCTGTATGACACAACCCGATTTTTACATCTTGGCTTTGACTAGTGTCCTTGATAAACTTCAGATTTCCTGCTTGACATTTGTAATACAGCACGGAGACAGGAATATGGTGTAACCGCAGTGATTTCATGTGTTTTTGCAGCAAAAAAGGTAAAGAAAAAGGATGGATAAGGACACCACCAGCTCCAGGGCTTCAAAATGATCGAGCAATATGAAGTGACAGTTTTGCTGTGTTCTGGTAATTGTAATGTTGTTGGATTGTAACACACATCTATTTATCTGGTCAAATGTTACGCAGTCTCTGTGATGTGTTTATTATTATGGTGACTTTGCTTCTCCATATACAGGGTTGCTCTGATTTTTGATCCAAGAGCAGGATTCAATGTCTTTGCTATCCGCGTAGAGTGCAGTAACATCCTCCAAATTACTGCTCTTATTCTTTGAACACACAATAGATTTTTAAAGATGGTGTAAGTATGTTTGCTAATTAGTCTGTGAATCAAATTTAATTAAAAATACCTTCTTAAAAGAATTAGTAATTTACAGGACTCCTTTTATCTTGAATGATCTTGATAATTGGTGAACATGGGTTCTTCAAACATTCCTGAGTTTAAGTAATTAGTTTCAATTAAGATGCTTATGACTGTCATATACAATTGTTGTTACTGGTGAATAATAGATGAAACCAAGTCAGCAACTCACATTTTCCAAGGTATGGCCTGACATGTAGGTATGATCTGTTACATCATTCTTATACCAGAGATGGCGCAAATGTTCATTATCCTTTCTCACCACCTCATTTGTATTCTGCAGCTCTCTTTTTGTAATGAATCCTCAATGAAAGTTACTTCTCGAGTGAAGAATTCACATCAATATCAGTAAATTAACTTATTTCAGTGAAGTTGCATCAGTTTTTTACCAACAGGTTTTTCCTTCCTGAACTCAAAAACCTTTAGTCTATTTTCATCCTTCAGAGAACTAAAAGAACAATGAAACATTGGTGAGTTTGGAAAAGCAATCTGATATCATTAAGCAAGTGGGTGGTAAGGCATTCATAGCTTCTCCATGGAGACGTGCTGGTGAAGGACTGGACCTCACACGCTTTTGCCTGCAGAGTCAGAAGGATGCCGCCTGGTGAGTGCTGATGCAGGTTACAGGAACAGATGGCTTTTCTAAGCATGAGTCTCACCTGCTGCCAGCTATTGCTTGCTGCTCAGGGTGGTCCTTGTACAATATGTGCCATCATCTTCTAAAAATAGTACCCTTCAAGGAACATGGTGAACACACATCCTATAGCATAACATATCACGTTACCAAGTTGTAGAAATAATTTCTTACAACTATCTGTAGAGAGATTACAGACTGAGGCCATAGCTCTAATATTTTAATTTCTAAGGAGTTACTTTTATCCGTAGTTCTGCTAAATTCACTGTTATTCTTTCTGTGGCCCGATTCTGATATCCTGGCTCTGCAATCTTTCTTGCTGAATTCAGTGGAACTGCTTTGAGAACCTCAGCCAGAAATCCACAGGACCTTGGATCAAGCCAACAATAAAACAGTGCTCAGGATGAGGACGTATTAAATGAAAGCATACCAACACAGGTGAATGAGAAGATCAATGGCAAGTTTTGCTAAGAATGAGTCTAGTAATTTATTAAATTGAAAGCAGTATCACCATTGAAGTTTTCCAGCAGTTTACGACTGAGATTTGACTGCATGGCTAAGAGGGAAAAAGATTGTTCTAACTGGCCATGCACCTTCTCCAGAGTGTTTTGTCAAATTACTTATGTTGTATGTCAATAACTGGTTACTTTCTGAGAATAGGATGTATTAGTAGATGTTTGAGGACACAACTCCTTTTAGAAAAATATATAGTTTAAGCGCGATGTTTTATGTTGAACTGCGACTTCATCCAATTGCATTTCTCCCTTCTACCTGTGTATTAATCAAGGATTAATTTTTATCTCATCCCATTTTAATTACAAAAAAAGGTTTACTAACTTTATTTTAAACGTTATAGGAATATCTAAAGATCTTATCTAGAAATGTTTAGATGCTCAGACTAGGCAATGTAATCATAATCAACGCTGTTCCCTTAATGACATGTGATTATGACGTAAGAAGTTACATTCACCAGGCTGCAAGAACTGGCCAATTTTCTTTCTGGTGTGAGAAAACAAAAAGGAATTGAACCAACAGGACACACTACTAATAAAAACATGAAATCTGTAAAAACTAAGTCAGGAAGACTCCATGCTACTCCATGTAGTAGCGTCAGATTAGAAGGATGGTATTTTTGATTCACACGTCAGAAGACAGTGATATGGTCTAAAAACATTTGGTCTTCATACACAGTTCTTTACCGTTGTCCTGCTCAGAGTGCTATACTTCTCTCCTGAAAGACTTTTCAGGCCACAATTAATCAGTTACGGAACTAATTCTCTAACCAGAAATGACTTAACTTGGGTATTATGAATTTTAGACTTTGAAAAGATAAAAGCTCTGCATCATCAGACTTAAACAGAGAGATGTATTGCCTGATATAGCCCATGTTGAGCATGTCCTAATACATGGCGATTCTTTTACCCTATTCTTAACACAATTTCTACAATTTAACACTTTGATTCTTCATGATAGAAGATAATAGGGGCTTTGTCATTGACATAGAATATCGTCCCAAGTCCTGAATTTAAATAGTAAAGGCAAAATGCAAAGTGTTGTTTCATTTCGTTTTGTTTTGTTTTATTTTTGCTTAAGTCTGGTCAAAACATTCACGCTTGCAGCTGCTGTACTAAATGACATATGTCCTCACAGCAGATAATCTCACAGGTCGACTCAAGAGATATTTATATCACAGTAGTGATGCAGAAGGATACAAATATATTGCTCAGAAATCAGAAGTGGTGAAACAAGGCGCAGTGTCCTGGAAGTCCCTCTCTCATAGGACTAGTTCCTCAAAACCTCCAATGCCATCCTGATCATTAACTTACTATTTTTATCTTTATAAAGTTGTTCATCCCCATTTTGAGTATGAGAAATCACTTTATGCTGTATGAAGTGAGGGTTTGCAGGAATGGACGCTTCATTACCTTAGCCCAGTTGTGTTTTTGTGAATTTGCCTTTTAGTAAGTTAGTTTGAAGGCAGAGAATGATTTTGCCCCTTAGCAATACCTCTCAACAAATTTAAGAAGCCTTGTTCAAAAAAGCTTTAAACATTGGCTTAAACACTGTGCAGCGAGTTTGTGCTATGGTATTACATGGAGTCGTGGACATCTTCTTGTCCAACCGGATCCTTCCTGGATGAACTCCCTCTGGCTAACACAGTGAGCTTTCTTCCCAGGGTGTAAGGAGGAGAAAGGAAAGGATGTTAGAGGAGTTGGTAGTCAGGACTTACCCCAGCACAGACATGAATGGAAATATTTCAGAGTTCAGGCATAGCCGTTTTGGAGCTATTTGCATCCTGGCACACAATTCTTTGAACTGTCATATGCTGTGTATTTAACCTGCTTCTGAAAGATTATTATTTAGGAACAGGGCAGTCAGGAATTCCAATAATCATTATTTCCCAGGAGGGAATCAAAAGGAGTGGAAGAGCATCTGTGCTAAATGATGTTGCTTTCACCTAGTGTGAGATCAGAGCTTGAGTCACTGCTTATTTCCTTTCAGCCTCCCAGAGGCTTTTCTCTGCTCTGCCCACTTGCATCATGGAGGCAACTTGTGAGATACTATCTAGTTTTTTTTCACAAGCAGCATGGAGTTGGGTTGGACCAGATCAAGCAGTGGGACCTGTCAGATGGACCTTGTGCATAGACTGCTAATTTTCTTGGTGCATTATCTGTTGCTAAATGATCAGCGGATTCTCAGCACTCATATTCTTCGTAACACTTTTAAGGAACAGCATAATGTAAGTAACTTTTAAGGAACAGTAATGTGTAAGTAATTATATTTATGGGAAATTATTGATGAATAAGTGGAGTTAATGAACTTTCTCTTCTGAGAAGAAATTCAGCTGGAGTTGACCTGGACGACCTCGTTTAGCCTGGAATTTAATTAACTTGACTTGGCTATTCTTTGAAAGAACAAGCAGTTCCTATTGAGCCATTCAGGTCTTTTGGGAAAATATGTAATAAAGCATTTTTCTAATATAGTTCACTATTTAGCTGAGAAATCAGAACGAAGGAAACAAATTACTGAAAAGTTACATCCTTTTTAAAGTCTTTTCCCTTTTATTAAGAAAAAAATGCCCTAATTAAAATTCATATTATCTACTTAGAGTTCATAAAAGTGCATAATTTAGATATGCTAATAACTAGGCTATTTTTAAATTACAATGTATTTTAAATATATATTATGCAATTAGTGTTTTTTAATGTGCACTGTTTACCCCAAAGATTTAACCAGCTCCAAAATATTTAAAGTAATTACAGTACACACAAATCTTCTATGAGAAACTCTCGTGTGTCACCTCATCACCACCTGTAATGAGCGTTGCATGGATGGTGTGAGAGTAAGCCAGTTCCTTGGCCTTGTACGTGGAAGATGAAATGCATACTACTGCTGATGACGAATATGTGTCCATGTTTGCTTAGTCTATATAGGTTCTTATATTGTGCTTCAGCCCTATAGTATCTAAGCACTTCCTAGTACTGTTTTGAAAGACTTGACTAACACCTGATATTCTTTCTTACACTCTCCTCCAGGGAGCCGTGGCCAATGGCAGCTGGTGGAAGCAAAGACTTGAGACGTTAAACATGACAAATATGAGCTTTTATACATGGTATAAGTGTTAACATTTTAGGGAGAAATTGTGCTAAGGACCAGCACTGAGCACAGGTGCAGTGTAAATAAATGGGCTCTGGTAGCCTGCAGCTTGTGAGCTGTAGTGGGCAGCAAGGCAGGGAAATGAAGATGCTGGAGGTAAGTGGAAGAGGGGAAAAGCGAAGGGCTGACATGCAGCTTAAAACAGTCTGCCTAATTGGCTTTAGATTTACAGGAAAGTGAGTGCTACCAGAGCTGTACAGTATAATCATACCTGGGAAAAAAAGTTGTTTAATGAAACAAACAGAAAGAAAGAGTCTTAAAAACGCTCCTATTCACTCTGAAGGAAATTACATACATTTCTTTATGTGTGGGACTGAGCATAGTTATTACTCCTGCATTTGTTTCTCTGTTTTCTACAAAATCTGTGCAATTAGCAGCAGCCGGATGATTCCAGACAGGAATCATACATCCTCGTATGGAAAGAGAGAGATCCATTGGTACAAAACCTCCAATGCGGGGGTTCAATGCTTATGCAATAACTGTCTTTCTCAGTCACATGCCAGCAGTTCTGAACCACTGGCAGATTTTTCTATGTGTCTGCTTTTCTGCAGGTCCCTGTGGATTTTACCAGCAGCTGCAGCTGGAGTGCCCACAGCACACTTACTCCTGCAACAACAGCCTCAGTGCAGCTTCAGGGCATGTGGAAGCAGCAGCCGCATCAGCTGCATCTGCATCTGCCTTAAATGTCGTTACAAGGACTGGGGCCACAGGAGCAGAGGTTTCTGCATTTCCCTAGGATCACACTGAATACATCTGTCACTGTACTGGCAGGAAGTTTTTTCGAGAAATGTACAGATTACAGCAGCCATTGTTACCTGCTTCTGATTATTTTTCCTTTGCTGTAGACCTACTGTAAAGTAGTGACACTGCTGTTGCTATTAATTACCCTTATTTTTTCACATTAGATATCAATCCTTTGTCTTTGAAGCAATGATGAATATTTATATGGATGGTTAATTTACCAATACTGGGAGATGTGATCTGAACCAGAACATTCAAGACAGGATATAAAGTATATGAAATACCCCCTGAAGATAACTTTTATGGGGAATTTGGAAATAATTAAAATTTCTAAAAAATCAGTGTTCTCTAAAACTGAATTTTGCATTCATGGCTAGTATCCACAGATATAATTACTGTGGTTTTTATTCCTCAAACAACTCTTGATCTGCTGGACTGAAAAACAAAAAGGGAAGCAATTATCATTCTTGCTGTGAAATTTCATAAGAAAATTATATTTATCATGTATCATCAACATTATTTAGTACAAAACAGCCACAGTTAGGAGCAGGTATTGAGAAAGGTTCAGCTRAGTGGAGCTTCATGATTAAACAAATGTTATAGAAAGATCAACTAGAACAGAAAGCATTTATGACATTATATGGGCATAAAAATATATTTGCAATGCTGTGGCAAAACTAGACTGTTAAGTAGTGGCGTATTACCATTCATGAAGACACATCAATCTGATGTTATTAAATGTAATTCTCTTTGTGCTACTGTCTGCTGTTTAACAGAGATCAAAATGGAAGGCGAAATGATTATTCTTTACTTATTCAACATGTCACCTCCGATCTGAAGATTTGTGTCAATTTTTATTACTTCATTTTTTTTCCCAACCAGTAACAATGACAGGTGGGGACATGGGCTATGGCCTCTCACACTCAAATTCGAGTGTGTCTATAGAGAAAAGAGTGAAAAGGAGGTAAAGGTAGCCATGGGTAAGTTGCTACACTGGGCTGAATCCTCTGCYCTACTGGAGAGGTCCCATGTGGGTCACAGGATATTTTTAAAGAACCCTTTGTGGATCTAGGGTTAAGTGTGACAATACTCAGAGTTACCAGACACTTCCCTGCACCGGACTGGAAATTCAGATACTCATGTTAAATGCCTAAAATCCATGTATGGAAAATAGACTTATCTAGGTGCCCTGGGTGGGGATACACAACTGCAGAGCAGGAGGATATTCAAGCCTGCAAACAATAAATGAAAAAGGGAGAAGTGTTTCTGAAAGCCCTTCTCGCTCCTGCACTTCACAGGGGCTAAAGCACTAGCCCAGGAAGTATGGAAACGGGGTTTTAGGTCTTAGCTTCAAAGGACTCAGTGTCACATATTTTTATTTAGGAAAACAAAACCAGTGCCCTATATAGGGCCGTAAGCAGAGCTATAGGGTTCTAGGCTAAGCTGAAATATGAATGTTCTCCACCTGTCCTGTTGAATGTGGGCCTCTGCTCTGAAGGGCAGGGAGGATGTGCAGAGGACAAAGTGGAAAGTTATTTGACTTCATAGCCAATTGGAAGAAATAGCAAAGAGGTTTACCTATATGAATATAGTGGGATTTGCTAATGTAATCTAGATGGAAACTGAAGTGCTTGGGGACAAATGATCAAAAAGAACTAAGACTGTGTGAACCCAAAACTCAGAAGAAATTAAGGATGTTTTAAACAACTAATTCTCAAACAAGATCAAAAATACCAAAATACTGGAAAACAATTTCCTTAGTATAAAAATATACTCACTCAATAAGGGCGAAATTTTTAGTAGAGTGGCAAAACTTGTTTTCAAAACAGATCTGCTTGAAGAATGAGATCTTCACTATAAATGCAACAGGTGAATCTTGCAGAAGAATTATGTAAATTTTGCTGAGCTTTGAATCAGGGATTGTAGGTAGAGGAAAATGGGGTGGAATTTACATTGCAAGTACCTTTTCCACAGATGTTATTTAGCCCTAGGCAGCCCAACAGCTGCTTCAGTTCTTCCCTGCTCTCACTTTACATAGTCCTTTGGGGATCTTAGATCCCTATTATGTTTAAGCCAAGAGAAATTAAGCAAAAAGTTCAAATTATTAAAAAAAAATACACCTAAGTGTTTAATTAAACTCAACCCCTCTAGACACAATAATAACATTTTTCAGAAGTATTAAACCATAGTGTACTGGTGCCTTCCCTCTCTCCAGTTCATAGGTATTGTTTTTAGCACTTTTCAATAGGTAAAGAGCCATAAATACATATCTGGCATTTCTGCACATGTGTTGCAGGTTCTGTGATGTTTCCCAGTGCCAGCAGTACCAAAGCAAAAGGAAAAGGTGCCAGCTGTTTCATGGCATGACCAAATCACTTCTACTTGTTACCCACAAATGGTGTAAATGAATAACCGACTGGGACTGAGCTGGACAAATGCTTATGTAGTGGTTGTTATCACTTACAATAGATGTCACTTAGAGAAATTTACTGACTCACTCCTCAAATAGATATTTGTTGAGGATAGAAAGATTCAAATTTTAAATATAAGTGAAAGTTGTTCTTTTATAATAAATAACAATAAACCCCATACCTATTTCCAGCATAGTCTTTTTCATCTTTAGACCTCAAAGTACCTCACACAGAACAGTAACACTTTAGCCTGTCTTCCTCTCATAGTCATCATTTGGGCATGAAAAACTGAGTCACAAGGAGGAAAATGCCAGCAGGACAGTGGCAGAGCCAGGGCTTGTTCTGGGGGAGTTTCTATCACACAAGTGAGGAGTATGCTGCCTTCCACAGAAGCTGATAACTCTGGATGAATGAAAGTTTTCTTTCCTATATCCAGGCAGAATGTCCCCTGAAGCGACTTGTGCTGATTGCCTTTTGTCCTGTCACCATGCAGCCATATGAAGAGCCTACCTGCCTCTTCTTTTATTTTGGCAGGCTATGATTAGATCACCCTGAGCCTTGTCTTCCCCAGGCTGAGCAACCCTATTCCATCAGCCATTGTCCACATGTCAAGTTCTCCAACCCCCTGATCATTTTGGTAGTCTTCCCCTGGACCCTCTCCAGTTCTTCTGTCTCTTTGGAACGCAGGGGACCAAAGGTGTGGCCTGACAAGTGCTAAATAAAGAGTGAGAATCACACCCCTCAATCTGTTGCCTGTACTCTTGGTGATGCAGCCCAGGACACATTTTGCCTTCACCGCTGCTGCCAGGGCATACAGCTGAGTGTTGAGTTTGCTGTCGCCCAGGACCCCTAGAGCCTTTTGAGCAGAGCTGCTCCCCAGGCAGTCAGACCCCAGCCTGATAATCCCATCTGGGGATTATTCTGGCCCAGATATAGGACTTTACATTTATCTTGTTAAACCTCATGCAATTCTTCTGGTCCAATCTTCCAGTCAGCTGTATATTACATACAGAATATAGTATATCTGTAATAGACTGGCTATCTTAATTCCAGTTTTCACGCTATCGTGAACATTTCTTGTTTGGTTGTCCCGGCGTTGTACTCCAATGCATATTGCAGATGGTTCCAGTCTAGCTGTCTGTATCTATTGCTAGTGCACTGCCACAAAGCTACACTAGATCTAGCTTCAAATTAGCTTGCTCAGATACCATTCAGTGGAGGCTGTCTGGCAAGCAGGTAAATACTGAGCTACACTACTGCCAGTACCTGAGCCATCTCCAGCACCGTGAAAATATTTTGCAGTCACAGAAGCAAATGTGTTTGTTGTTGTGTTCCCATGCCTTGGCAGAGAGCACTGAAATCCACAAGAGACACTGTCCTAAAACATACCAGTATCAATTTGACCTCCATCTGATGTTCTCCTGAGGCCAGTGGCTTAGTGCCAGTTATGTTGTAAGGCAAACTCACCTGTGGCAAGACTATTTCCCTTGTGCAATAATTCAAATGTATTTCCCACTTGGTGTTAGCCAGTCACAGTACAACGGAAGAAATCATGTTATTTGTGAAGCACTCAAAAGTAGATGACCTTCATGGATGGGGGAAAGGAGTGAGGAAAAGAGGAAGCCACCCAGTCAAGTTGAGTCTAGAGGGATACAAACCTCTCCTATTCAACAGCTTCCAGAATGTTGGGATGTGTGCTGGGACTCTGCTGGACCCACAGGATCTGTACATATTGGAGTGCAGGAGCAAGGACATCTGAGCACTGGAAAAGGTACCAAAAGAAATGGTAGCTTCTCCTTGATTTCTAAATAAAGTTTATTTCTCTTGTGCTTTTTATGGTGTGTTAAATTAGTCCCAGTTGCAATGGGGAGATTAAGAGATCCTTGCTGGTTCACTGTGAAACGTAGAGGATTTGCTGCCAAAAGAAGAAACTAAAATAAAATAAAAGGATACCTGCTTAGTTCTCAGTTTCAAAATTTGCTGATTTTTTCTGAAACAAGAGGAGATCCCTCCTGGTTTTACACAACCTGTGGATATCATTAAAGCTGTGTTCCATACATAATGAAATAGGTCAACCAAGGTCTTCCCATATATCTTGTGCTGTTGTCTTCTGGCTAAAACAGTAATCACAGGCATCTTTTTTTCTACCTTTCTTTCCAAATCTGTTGTTCACACATTTCTATTGTGTTTCACGCTGGCATACAGCTTGGCAGCCACTCAGCTGTTGCTAGAGTTGTGTCGTTGTGTAGTTGATATGGGTTTGGCTACCCTGCTCTACCTCCCAAGATGCCTTTTTAATTGACTTAATTTTATTATTGAAAATTAATTTGAACATAAAAGGCACAACCTTTAGAACCATTTGCTCACATTTGCCAAAGCTCTTTCATGACCCAAAGTCATCATGATTATGTATATTTGGCATAGCTCCATTTTCTGTTTTTACAAATTACTTTTTGCTGTGATTCCAATTTTTACGTATATAAATGAATATAAATGAATGTTAATAAGTATAAAAAAAATGCTATGTATATGTTTATGTATGTATATAATTAATAACAATTGCTATTTTTTAATAAAGTAAGAAGTGCATATTTGCGCCCAATTGCAGAAGAAGTCATGACTTTTCTTGGGATTGTATATAGTATTATGATTAAGAGTGCTGCATTCAAGAAACACGGATTCAGTTCCTAACTTTATCATGAGGTTTGTGCACAATCTTTTAATGTTGCTCCCTGACTCAGTTTTCCAGCTGTAAAATGAAGATTGCATTCTCCTTTGCTTGTCTAGCTTGTTCATTTTCTAGGCTTTTAGGGTGGAATAATCAGTTGATATACATGGAAAGTGTGTATCACAATGGGTTATGTCTTTGCTTGAATCTGACGAAATGTCTGCACAGGCACTGAAATGAGGAGCAAGGGAGCAGAATAGGGTTTACAGGTGTGTCCACTGCAAACATATTTATTATATTTGGCTTTTTGAAAGTACAAAATGCTATTGATTTGCCTTCTGACTGTTTCTTGCTGGAAGCTCTCAAAAAAAAGTGTGTGTTTTACACAAGTATTGTATTATTTATAATGAAATGGAAACAGTAGTTTGAGACTGATGAAACACAACTTATTTCTTTATTTTGAAGGGAAATTAATCATGAATTGACAGATCAGTGTAATACATTATTTATCCCCGATCTTCATTGATGCAGCCTGGCTAAACTACATAAGTATGTAGAGCTGAATTAACAATCTTCTTCAAAGGGAAATGGGAAACCTACAATCTTTGAACTTTAAAAGCTATGGCTTTTGGAGTTTTTGCTGTAAATAAGGATGCAGGACCCAAAGGAACAAAAGTTTCTTTGTTTATCCAGTCCAAACTGCTACTTTAAACACCTGTGCAGAACATTTAAACACTACTGTAGTCTTTAAAACCCATTTACAGTGGCTTCCTATTCTTGGCAGTGTCAAAAAACTACATGAAGCTTGACCATAAACCTCAGCAGTTTCTCAGACCAGGTCTTCTGCTCTCATTCCACCTGTGAGGCTCTGTATAATAGGTATCTTCAGGCCCCAGCTGGTGAACAGCCAACCAAACAGGTAGAAATAAGATTTTGGAGGTTTTCTGGGTATGTGTCATATTCTAAGCACAAGGGTTGAAGGACTGAGACTTTAGGTTTGGGAAGCTGTTTTTTACATCCCTATGCTTGGACTTGAATCTTATTTCACAAGCTGCTGCTACTGCACTGGCTTGAGTGCCTYTCTTCCTATTTTCATACGAAGGGTCTGATTTAACTCAGGCAACTAACTCCAGGAGAAGATCAGTGGTTGATGCACTCCACCGCAGCATAGCGTGCCTGTCTTACAGAAATTAAATCCTAGCACATACACTAGAAAACTGGYCCAGGTCTGTTTGGCAGCAGATCTTCAGCACAGCTTTAAAAGTGCATTCATTTTGTATTTCTCGCACTCTTCTAAGGAGACTAAGAACAAAACCCACTGGGCTACTCTTCTCTACTGTAGCATCTAATGAAATCCTTCAACATTAATGATAATACAGAGGACTGCAGAGGTTACCTCCAAAGATAGTTTCCAACTGGCTCACCTTCCTGACTTTCATATGAGCAGGGAGTTTGATCCCCATCCATGTCTGACTTGAAAGCCCAAGGCTTTAAAGTGGTCCCTTGCTCTAAGCTGTACTTACTGTTCTACCACCAGCAGAGAGAAACATCAAACCCTTGCACTTGGTTTGTCTTCATGTCCCAACCTCAGAGGTTTCTGCTGCTGTCTAAATATATTTCCGAAGTTGGCACGTTGAACCCCCTTCTCAATTCTTACTCTGGTACAAAGTTTTTTGGAAGAACTTGCGACTCCAGCACATCTGAGAATGCATCTGTGAGCATCACACTGATGCCCAGCTATATTATCTGAACCCTGGCTCACACCATCATCTGGATGGCAGCCGTATCACAGATAGGGCTGGAATCAAAGTAAAGTCCCAGTAAAGTATATCCACATTTCAACTGCTGTCTTCAGAAAGCTCTGCCAAGCAGCTGTGCCTCGTGATACAGAAGAATGGCAAACTTATTACTTTCTTCTACTTTCTCTTCCCACAAAAGTAAGGTAGAATCATTAGTTCTGGGAAGTCCATTCACCATTAGGAAAAGATCACTTTTCCTAACAGGCATTTTAAAAAGTAGCTTTAAGCACAGCTAAGGCACAATAACATGTATATGTATGTACAACACATTGTCGAACACGTCATGATACCCTTGTAATATGTTCTTTTGATTCTTTATTATCATCTAAGATATATTTTATTTATATCTATCCAAATCTCTGCCAAGACCATGGGTTAGAAACCACCTGCTTTTCTGAAGAAGTCTGGTTCCAGGCCATCTAGCCAACTCACCACGTAAAAAGATTAAAGGTATCTGGGGTTGAAACAGAAAGAAAGAGTAACTCCTCATGGCTGACTCCCGTTGGTGGCACAACAGACATCAATGCAACAACTTTCAAGTGCTAAAATAAAGACACAAATATGGGGCACACTTGAGCCAGGCATATGATGAGTGATGGGTGGGTTGTGAGTCCTGATTTATTCATTAATGACATATAGATAATATACTGTACCTTCTCCCATTAGCAGTATTTGTTGAAAAGTGGTTTGTCAGCTGGCAATTCATTTAAGGAGGAAGGTGACCTCATCAGAAATTAATGAAGTTGCCATATTTTACATTAGTTCTAATGTATTACACAAAATCACCAAACATGGATACTAAAAATACTAAGACTGGTAGCACAACAGCTCTTCTACACCTCAATCCCACAATGCGTTGCTAGAAAAGTTAAATTGTTCCTCACAAACATAACAAAATGGGACTGTGATTGAATGCACCGAAGTTCACAGATGTCTGTGGCCAATGTGAGTGCTTAACATGACTTTTGCACAACATGCTCATACTTAACTTCCCATTCAGAGTTGAAAGAGCTGTTTTTGTGAGTGAGGAGACTGAAAATGTGAGGTCAGAGCAGAGGAAGAGATGGAGAGGCAAGGAAGAGGATATGAAAAGACCCAGTAAATTGAAGCTATTTTTGAAGAAGATTAAAGGCAAAAAATATCATCTAGGAACATTTATTTAATATCTAGAAAATTTAAAGAAGCAAAGTGATTTTTTTTAATAGTATGTCTTGAGATTTTATCTGTGAGTTCCAACTTGGAGCTAATTTTACGCTGAACATGTGGAAATATCAGCATCAGCTTAACTCCAGTAGTAGGTCTGCCATAATGACTTTAGAAGAAAGATAGAAATTCTTTTGGCTTTCAGGTGGATGAATATTTTGCTGTGTAGGAAATAAAGTCCAGTCTGCTCTTTAGCTTTGCCTGTCAAAACAGTCGTAAAGACTTCATATTTTAAGCCACATAATCTATTAACTCCTTCTATCACATTCATGATATTAATAGGTTATATTATTCTCTTTGTCTTTCTATGTTTAGGAGAAAAACTCTCCCCTCTCCCCAAATCTGTAACTTGCCTTTCAACTAGGTGCATATGCTGTATTTTATAGGAAAACAAGAACATGGCTCTATTCTCTCAAAGCTGAATTCTCATGCACTGTGGGACGAGGGTAAAATTGAGTAAGAAAAGGCTGAAAAATGTAAGAAGAATATGTGAACATGATAAAATCTATTAAGCACCTGGTAGACTGTACCAGAGCCAGTTTTAAAAGCTGAATTCCTATCCCCCAGGTAAAATTGATACTTAAAAAACAACAACAACAACAAAACACTTCTTGACTTTGAGCAAATGCCTTATTTTTAGACATTTTAAACATGTGACAGAAATCCTGGAAAGTTCTGATTTTGGAAATAAACTGTTTCATTACTGTATGAATAGAGATTGATCTTATTCTGAAAGTATTTATTTCCACACAGGGAGTTATATTGTTAACCTTGGGTTACTTTTTCAGATGTTCAAACCCACGCTATAAGTCTGCTTCAAGCCCACATGATCTGAAAGTGGGGTAGACAAATATCTGCCCAAGATAATTAACTTTTACTAGACATTTAACTTCTATAAAGCTAAAACTAGGAGAATTGAGTCCTCTCTGAAGTGTTTTGATGTTATGAGATGAAACAGGAWTGTTGAAATACATCCATTGAAAAAGTCAGAAAAGTTTTATTATAGATCTAAAAAATCTTTTATTTTTGTTAAATGTATTTTTCAGTCTAAAATTCTTCTACTGATTTTTAACTAATGTTAATCTCTTTTAACATTGATAGCCACTGTAAATGAGTTAATAGAAAGGGAGACTTTCAGTTAGTACTGTGTAGAAACAGTTGTTGCTTCTTACATTTTCATTATGCAGTTGGATATTTAGGGAAGCTTCTCTCCAGCCATCCATTCCTTTAAGAAGGAAACTTTTTTAAATATTGACGATAGAAAATTTTGCCTTTCATATATGGACATTTTCTCTACAAAAAGGACAAGCAAACAAAAAAAGTCAATGCAAGCATTTTGARACATTCTCAATGAGTGACTTCAAAGTGAAGTCTAATAATTTGCAAACAGTGAAATCAAAGTATCTGTAAGTACTATTCTAGTTCCAGAAAACAACTTCAATTTTTTTGCCAGTTTAAAATTAATGTCTTATTTTAGAAATGTCCCTTTCCCTTTTCCTGGGGTGAAAGGTCTCCCACATCAACAGAAGTTTGTTTCAGTGGTATAAATGACCTTGAGTATATAGGAAGTGCTATGAAGTGGACTATAACAAAATGTGAAAACAGAGGAAAATTCTCTTTACTTTCAGTAATTCTATTCTGTAACTGACAGCTAGTCCAGCCTCCAGGATGGAGGAGTACTGAGGCTATTCTCACTGGATGTTTATCAAAATTCTACTTAAAAGTTAACCATGATCGTATTCTATAACCTGACTCATTAATCTGTTCCCAATCTTAATTATGCTTAGCACCATGATAAATTGCAAGTGAAATTCGGACCTTCCTGCTGAGGAAAGGGAAAGAACATTTGTTCATGGTAACAATCTACATGTATTTAGGGACTGAGATCTTATTGGATAAGATGGGTATTGGATAAGTAGAAAAAAATCTTTTCTTCCATTGAGACTGATGAGCTGCCTGGGTCCGGAACAAAATGCAGTGCAGACCTATTTATATAACAAAATACAGTGCAGCTGCATTGACCTGGCATTTGTTCATTTAGGAAGCTGATGGGTGAAAGACCCACTGGTGAGAAACATCATGAAGAAAAAAAAAGTATAATGTTTTTATACAATTGTTTCAGCAGCTAATTAATACAAGCTCAACTTTACAGATCTATTAGAACTGAGATGAAATGAAAATGAACAAAAATAACTGCCTATATTGGAAATCTTTTCTGTGCAACTTCATCTCCATTGAAATGTCCAGGAAAATTTTTATTAAAAATCAATTTTGGAAAAATTCAATCAGCTCTAACCATCAGTGTCTTACTGGAAAATCTATGTGCAAYTTGCAGTTATCTGTGTATAAACATGATGATTCAAATCATTTAGCTCTTTAAACCATCAGCAATTCTGTATCATTTTTGACTTATGCAAAAATGGATAATGCTGTAGGCTGAGCACTCTGCATCCTCTCCTTCACTGTAGTCCTCCCTCTGGTTCACTCAGTTTCCTCTGCCCGAGGAGGCAGGTGACATGAGCAGTTTGCCCTCGTAACGATGGGGATGTTGTCCTCCCAGCATGATCGCTTACGCTGCACTGCCAACCCCACTTTCTCACATTGGTGAGTCAGCACTCAAAATAATTATAGCTGGCTTTTAAAAAATCATATTTAATAATAATATTTGTGCTTGCTTGTTATTGAGTTCAGATCATTCATTTGTTCTGCCTGTACAAGTCTTTCTGATTGACCCTCAATGCTCTGCTACGTAAAGCCAATTTTGGAAATGAACACTTAGATGTCTCTTGAGATCTCCTGATAGGGATCCAGGAGCTGATGCTGTGAGAAACACAACACGTATAGTGAGTCTTGTGCAGTGTGTTTTCCAGGGTTTTCCAATCTGATTTGTGGGTAGAATATTCTGGCCTAACACTTCTCAGCTTGTTTCCTGATAGACAGCATACATTTTCCTTTCATCCTAATTATAGCCCCATATATCACCCTAAGTAATTTCCCCGGTCAGTAACAATTTACGTTTTACACATCTCTCCCTTTTAACTTCAGACTCCATTCAGCTCTGTGCCTGGAGTGACTAAGATATCAAAGTCAGCCACAGGTTCCACATTTTGAATGGAAAATAAATTACAACATCAAACCTGAAGGCAGCTTTGATTATCTCTGCCACCACTGGTGCTTTTTGGCTTTACCACTTTGTTCACCCACACTGTACCCACTCAGTTCCAGGGGTATCTTAGAGAAAAGAGAGGTATAGCATCCAGACCTATTAAATAATTAAAAATGTGCTGTATGGGTAATTTGCATGGATGCATGACACAGCCTTTACAGAGGAAAACCAGTCCATGTCTTCCTGGGTGATGGAGCACGGTTATCCTGTTGGTCAGAAATGGGACCATGATAGAGCCAGGAGGAAAGAGTTCATGACTATTCTTCTTTGAGAATTTTTACCACTGTCCATTTAAGCATCTTGAATATTTTTTTAAAAAAATTTGACAACAGCAGACTTTAGGGAGAAGTTGGCAATATCTGGCATCTCTCTTTCAGAGGAAAATTCTTGCCTGAGGCTTGGGGTTTTTTGCTTGAGGTTTTTTTTAAAATTCTTTTATTTCTCACAAAAGAAACACATTTTTGAGGACGAAGGTTATGTAGATTGTCCTATGGCTATGGACTCACTAGACTCCTTGGGACTTCAGCTGAATCTCCTGAAATAGGAAGGTGTTTAGCTAGAGGGGAATTTATGTGGATGCATGCGTATGGGGAATGTGCAAAGCTCACAGAGTACAGCTCCAGCCATTAGACCTCCACTCATTGCTTTCCTGGGAAATAAAAACTCAGGAACTAGATCTTAATTTCTGGGAGTAGGTAAGATAGCTATTTCTTCCTCCATGTAATTACTGGCTGTATCTTTATCCCTGCATCTCCTTTTATACCTACCTGAGAACTCTTTTTATACCTACCTGAGAAAGAACTGGTGTCTCTCTGTCTCCATCCTGGCACTGCCACAATCCTAGATCCAAATCTACCTCTCCAATATAATTTGGGGAATTCCTGAAAAGCTTCAAAAATTGTTTGGCTTGCAACAGTTCCACTCCCTGAGGACCATCCCTACTTGCCACAGTGGGGCCAGGCTGATTTCTTCATGCATAGCCCATGCATCATTGTGGCTGTTCAAGCAGCAGGTAGAGATTTATGTGAACATGACMGCAGGATGAGCACATTGCAAACATTTCAATGTACTGAAATTTCTTGGCAAAAATCCAAGCCATGTCTTGGTCTACTTATAAGGTTTTGTGAGTGCTCGCTTCTTGTACTTTTCTTCTCTTTACCAGAAGTATGTTTTCTGCAGTACAACATGCATTATGCATGGTACTACAGTTCAGAGAAAGGAGCTGTTAGTTTTCTTCCTCCCAGCTTTTTACTGGAAGGAAAAGAAACACAGAAAGACATTTCCCTCTAACACAGAAAAAGGAGCTACAGGAAAACAGTGAAATCTTGAGTTTCTTTCCTGGCTTTGCTACGGATCTTCTCCCTAGTACTTGTTAGCTGCCCACTATCCTGATTTCTTGCAGTGTTTCTGGGGAAATAGCACCTTTTATGGAGTTTATTGGGAAAATCCCCAGATAACATTAGAGATAAATATACCTTAGCCCCTCCAGAGCTCTTTAATCTCTGCTATTTAAAAATTTCTCTTTAATTTGTTATACAAGGAAAACCAAAGACATTTTTGTTACATCTGCATTTGAGACAGAGATCAAGGATTAAGGAAAGGAAAAGTTACAGCAGTCACACTTTTTTAATATGGTGGACTTCAGACTACTTCACTAAAGCACCTAATTTATTCCTAATTCTTATATGCCTGGTAAAATAATCCTTCTGAAACACCTCACTTTGTTATGTAGACAGGGAAACTCTCTTCAGGGGCAGCTAAACTTAGGCAAGAGAATCTTCCTCTGTTCCAAAAGAACAACTTCTCTTCATTGACTGCCAGGGGACACTCACTTTAGGGAGATTGCTAAGAAGATATCTGACCCTGAAGTGTAAGATATAGGCAGAGGGAATCCCATCTCCTGTATTTCTCTGGAGGACTTTCAAAAGAATTCTCACTGGGAATGGATCTGCCATACTGAACTGTGGGTAGGCAGAACAAAAGAAAAAGCAAATTATTTCCAAAATGAGATGAAGAATCCTACCTCAGGACATCATAGATGAAAAACATGTAAAAGTGAGATTCTTACATGGAATTATAAAAATTTCTTCTGAATTATAAAAAATTCCATATTCTTTATTATAAATACCTCTGATACCTATAAAAGGGGAACAACTATTGAGCTTAGATCTTTTGAAACTGAAGAATCCTTTTTAGCCTACAATATAAAGGAAACCTTTTCAAAAGAGGCCTTGAGACAGGCAAAATAATGAAGATTAACAATCGTAAATTCAAATTAAACACCACTACGCTTCTATTTCCTTCTATTTATCATGATTAATCTATGTCCTCTTTCCAGGAACATAGAAACCACCCAATCTGGTGCTAACAAGGAAGGCTGTTGGTGTTTTAAATGTCAGTAGCATTTCAATAACTCATTAATATTATTGCAGAGAAAACTGAAATCTGGACTGCTAGTGGTGCTTTTGCAAAATCCATTTACCAAGGTTAAAATCTCATTAATATAATGCTACAGAGGTAGCGCTGAGCTGTAATACCACTTCTTTGTATCCAGCTTTATAGCTTGTTCTTACTGTCGTGTTGCTGATGTTAGCTGGTTTTGTAACATTATTGGATTTTCTTAGCAGAGGTGATAGGAGCACAGGCTGAGCAGGCTGGTTACTGCTGCTCCGAGTTCWTTGCTCGAAGAGCTGCATATGGCTCTCTGTGATCACACTGATTACAGGGACACATCTCTTTCAGTGGTTTGGTTTGAAATACTGGCTGCTGTCAACTGTAATTGAATAAGCACCTCTGTGGGATGTTCTTTTGTGTATTCATGGGCCGAATATTCAATTTGCTAATGTGTATAGAGCAGAGTTGTAATTGCTTTTGCCCTTGTGATAGGAAACCCTCCACCAGTATCTTTAAGGTTAGTTTCAATTTCTTTTCTTGCAGTCCTTTTTCTCAGGTGTATTCTCTGTCCTTGGAAGAAGAAATAGGAACTGAAATTCTGTTTTAAATGTGACTAAAAGTCAATGAAACAAAATGTGTCGAGACAACAGAAAGCTCATTTTGCTCTCAAAAAAAGTTTAAATACTTAGGGAAATATCTTAAGTGACACCTGGGCGAATATTTATTGTATAATTGTAATATCTCATTCTCCAGATGGCAACATTATTACATGAAATTTTGAGTATTTATTTAATTTGCTAATATGCAAAGGCACATTTCTAATAACTATAATAATAACTGATGATTTATTGTTAATATATTTTTGTAGCAACATTTTCAACTCTATCCCCTACAGAAAACAGATGCATGGAGGTGGAAAATATGAGCAACAAATATTTTGCTTCTAGCCACATGGAAAATGATCTTAAAAGAACTCAGCATTCATGGAGTTTCATTATGTGTACCTATATGACCCTCTTTCTTCCTGAGGATCTCATGTTTAATCAGTTGTGAAAAGTGTCTGTACTCATTTCAGAAAAAAAAAAAAAAATTCTAATTCATTGTCAACTCATACTTCTTGATTCAGATTTTTCTGGAGAAAATTCTTTCCCAAATGAAATGCAAGTGCATTAATTCAGAACTACTTCTTGAAAAACATTTCTTTGAGGAAGCTGGTATGCAAGTAAAGCTCTAAAAATCAATAGAAGATGGCTTGCTTGAAATTTCAATTCCCTTTATTAAATACATGTAATATAGATTATTTTCACACAATTATTCCCAAAGAGATTCCTTCACATCACGTCTATGAGAAGCTATTATTTCATATATACTAACTGGATGTAAGGTACCTTTGAAAAACAGAGCAGTGAATGTATCTTCTATTTTTTATTATTATATTTTTATTATTATATTATTATATTTGTAACTACCTGCTTTTCTATGTACRACACTTTTCTGAAGGAACTTGAGAGGGGAAAAAAAAAGCAAAAGGGGAGGGATGGTAGCTAACAAGGTGGCAACTTAGTGGTTAGGGCAGTTGCTTGGAGACTGCATGTGAATCTCCTTTCTTTGAGGAGGGATTTGAGTACAAATCTCCCTTTATGTCTTGGTATGCATACATTCTAATATTATATGAGAAGAATATAATCTTCTATGGACTTGTTGCAAAAATTAATTCAGCTGCAATAGCATTCTTGGAAATCCTCAGGTGCCATGAACAGTGTTTATTTCATGTGTCACATCATTGCTTTCTTCAGAGTGCTTCATTTTTTATCTCATTTGGGTTTGGTAGTCCTAGACCTGATCAGGACTGAAACAATYGATGCTGAGGGACATTTCAAGTTAGACTGGGTTGTACCTGGTGAATTTAAGTCCCCTCTAAATTAGTCAAGAACTGAGCAGGTGTTTTCTGGATCACGTCTGTGGACAGAAGTAACCAATTTTTGCCTATGTCCTTTTTTTGCTGCTGAACCTTTTTTTTTTTTTCCCCCACATCCAACCATTAAGTTCATGAAACATATAATACTAAATACCTAAATTTAAAGGATATTAAGGTGGAAGCTGAAGCTGTCTGTATGGTCAAGAGAGGTCTCTGGAAGGCAAATCAAGGTGCCTAAATTGGAAAGTAGTTAGGTTTCTAATTTAGGAGCTCTAATTGCTGTGTGGAAGCACACACTTCTCTCTACTGACTGTAGAGGGAACCTGGGCACCAAAGGTAGGTGCTTGCAGAGGTGGTGTCAGTATTCTCTGTTGTCTGTAGACTGTATGGAATGGCAATTAAAGTGTATGGTATTTGTTTGTTTCTTGGGTTATTCTGAAGTGTGTGTCAATAAGATCTTTCTGTACCTTTTCCTGTCAGTTTACTTTGGAAGTAGAATTTGCATTACACACAAACAGGTACACATGCGCACTCATCGTTTACAACTTTTAGCATGAAACATTCATCTCTGAAGTCAATTTATGTTTTAATATTAAAAATTAGTATAACTTCTCTGTCCGCAAGTTTGTTTGGAATGTTTATCCCTTATTGTGAGTGGTAATAGAAAACGTATTTTTCTTAATTTATATTTCCAATACATGTGTACAGACTAAAATGTGCACAAACTAAAACAAAAAAATTAATAAGGTTGAAAAAGATTGGCCTGACACTATTTATTTAGTGTTACAGCTACAAAAACTTTCCACAATATAGACATGTAATTAATATGACTGTGATGAAGAATCAGAGAAACAGTAACTTTTTCTTTTACCACTGAATAGGGAATTTATTAAAAAAAAGTCTTTCCTCTACAAATATTGCTTCCCTTTCATTTGCTGCATATGAATGTGGATTTGCCTGGCTTTTTGCTATATATATATATTTTTTTTTTTTTTTAAATTTACACATATTTCTTCCTATCTTTCACTTTTCTCTATGTACACAACATTTCATGGAAATGGCTGAATCCAGTTCCCATTCCCCTAGATTTAGTTAGATTTGTGCCTTGAGGACAGCTCTTCCCAGCTTATTCTCTTTGCCTCCAGCAGTATTTTCCAGGTCAAAGTTAGCTTGCTTTGCTCATTTTTTGAGCCAGCCAGAGTCAGTGAAACAGCAATAGTGTTATGCTGAACTGGAGCTAACAAACCCCACATCTCAGCAGGATTTGTTTTGTCTGAGGGTTTTTACTTCCCACTAATGCAGCCACAGCCTTTGACTAGTCAGCAGGAGGGAACCAGAAAAAGAATAAGCCCGTGAGCCTTAAGACATTCTTGCTGAATCTTGCTCAGCAGCATGCAAGCTGATGTAGTGTCTTTGCCCCATGATTAGCTGAGTGAACCTCCCTCCTTAGAGATATTAAAAAACTGTGTAGACATGGTCCCGGGCAACTGGCTTTAGGTGGCCCTGCTTGAGCAAGGAGGTTGGACAAGATGACCTCCAAAGGTCCCTTCTAACCTCAACCATTCTGTGAGTCTGTGAATTTCATGCCAGTGCATCTTTGGCTTTTTTTCATAGATTGAAAGATCTGTTTTCTTGATAGGTCAAGTGTAATAATAACAAAAAGGTAGCTTAATTATTTGCTAGGGAAATTAATTATGCATGATGTCTATATCTTGACCTTTGGTTTGAGCTACAGCAGCTTATACCTAGGGCAAAAGGAAATTTACACTTAGCATCAAGAGTAACAGTCTCTGATAAAATGGAGCAGTAAGTCTTAACAATACTTCAAATAATTGAGAACATGCACTTGTTTTGCTTTACTGTTGCTTGTTCTTTCATAAATGCTAAAGAGCCACCTGAGAAACCTCCAGGTTCCCAGTTATCTCTAGATAGCTGACAGAACATAAAATGATTTGAATAAGAACTGTCATACTCAAGTAATTGGACATGGCTAATATACAATGTAATAGAACAGCAAAACATTTGCAGGCTGTGCCAGGTAGCTATCTAAAAGAGCCACTTTACACAGAACTTCTTGGAGAGATGACAGTTTGACCTTCCTCTTGTAAAGTCTTGCCAGTCTGCTTGGGTTTCAAAACACACTTCTGAGTGGACCTGGATGTGACACCTTCGATGGGTAGAGCAAAAACCCCTCCCAGCCACCCAGAACATGCAAGGATCTTTTGAATTTTAGTTACCCACAGAAAATGGTTTCATGAAGGCCAGGTGAAAGCCTTCACATTCAGAAGAGGTTAGAAAGACTTGTGCTACTTTTCTGCAGGTTCAAGACAACAGCTGTTGGAGAAGGAGCAGAGTGTGCCAGAAATCAGATAACTATCCAAGCGAGGTGGAGGGGTTGAATGAGCAGTGACCTATAAGGGGATATACAGGTGCATCATTGTCTTTCTGTTACGTACTTGCAGAACAGTTTGTGTKAGATTCAGTTCCAGATTCAGACAGCTAAATACAGGGGTCAACATCTGGGTGTTCACATGTAAGCTGCTCATTCACCTGCAGTGGTAGGTGAATTTAATCTTGACTAGATCTCCACTAACTGCAATGGCAGCTTAGGCACCAGTGTGCCCACAGATACCTACATTCAGCTCCAAACTTGGAACTGAAATCTTGCCCTTTGTCTCTGAGATGCAGACGTCCCCAGCGCTGGGAGAGGACAGCTGTATTTTGGTAGTTTCTATGGACTGCCCTTATGCATCAAGCATCTGTCAGTCATTACTCCCACAGCTACATATGAAACCCAACGTGGGGTGCTCAGTGTTGTCTGCAAGAGTCAATAGCAGCATCCTTCTTTGAAGAGCTGACTGTCATAGCTGTGAAGATTGCACAACTTCTCAGTATCTGACAACCCACCTCTTTTACTCTGGTTTAGTGTGCTCCAACTGATGGCCTCTCTGCTAGCTCTGCTTCAGGGGAGGCTTCTGTCTGGCCCATGCCATCCTCTTGGTTGTCTTTGCATGGGAACAGGAGGGAAAGGAGAGCATTGAGCAGTGGCCGTGGGTCCTGTAGTGGTCCGGGATTTCTTAAAATGGTGGTCTTCACTGGGGAGCTTGGCTCCAGCAAGGTGACACCCTGCCTGTGAAGGAGAAGGGCCTGGGGAACCCTGAGAGCARCTTGTGGCAGCCTGGAGGCTGGCTGCAGCCCAAAGCTTGTGTGTGACTCTCAGCACTGAAAAGGTTATTCCTGACGTGGTTCATTTGTAAAACGCCCTTGGAGATGACGGCTGCTATACAAATGGCAAGTAATAAAATACTATTATAGTGTAATAGTAATTATTACCTCAGATGGCTAAAATTTGGCTTCTTAATCCCTCCTGCAATGGTTTATTATAGAACAGGAAAATACAGGGAAGAAGAAAGTGGAAGACAACAACAGTGACAGGGCAGCACCACTGGCAATCTCATATTTCTAAAAAGAAGCAGGAGTTGAGGCAGCACCAAGCCAGATGCACCAGAAATGGCCAAGACTGTGCAGAAGTGACTTTGGGATTAAACTGTGTGAACGAACGTATAACAATTCAGCGCTTTCTATCCAATTCTTGGGAGGCTTCACTACGTCACTCTGAACTCCTTCTGTAGAATAGTTATATTTACTTCATTTTCCAAAACAGAGAGACAACTTTATTTATTACAGCAAGGAAGAAATCTAATACAACTTTGATCGATTTGTTCAGCTGCTGTTTTTGGGCTGCTAATTGTGACTGTACCAAGGAGGTGAGGGTACATGAGACTTTCTGCTCCCTTTCTGAGGCCAAGACTTGAAGAAGGCACTTGTCTCATTGAAATGTTTGTTCCTTGGCACATTTCTTTATGCTAGCAGCTTCAACCTCACTGCTTGCTGCCTTATATTGGGGCAGCATTTAAGCAGGTTGCTATTAGAAGAATTGAGGATTATTTATTTGGCAGGATCTTTGGAACGAGCACTATGTTATGGCCTGTTAATTCTCATTCTCTGCTCACATACATCAAAATGCAAAATGCACTTGTGAGATGTAGTTCTCCTTCCATTGTTATCAAATCTAAAGGTAAAAATTTTACTGGCTTTGTTGGAAAAGATTGGGAATCATTCTAAATGTAATCCTTCATGCTATTATCATTCACAGGAAAAGTTTATTAACCATTACAGGTTTATAGTCTGAGTGTGAAGATGAGTTCATCTGAAACTGAGAGGAGTGTCTTTCTGTATGTTATAAAATCTTTGAATATGGTGGGCAGCATGCATTTGAATATGTGGTTAATTAGGTAGAAAAAATGCCAGGTAGTAAACAATCATAACTTGTTGCAGTTTTCACTCCACGTGCCTAGATGATGCCCAGACAGATGCACAGCTAGCTATCTGATGTGCAGAGGCTAGAAATTCATCACAGTATTGAAGACCTAATATCTACCAGTATTTGGGGCACTTCCTGCAAGGAGAGCTGAATAGTGAGCTTCTACCATCTTTAGGGAAAGCTCAGGACAATCAGTGTGAGAGCAGTTTAAGAAAATGCCTAAATGTTTTTTCCTGTGCCTCAGTTTCCCATTAAGGCTTGTGGAGGGAATCTCCTTTTCCTGTCCTCAGAGTTTAAATATTTACTTTCTGAAATGTTGCTGTGATGTTTCAGAGAGGTTGCAGCTGTCATTGTTGACCTCTTCAGGAGTTATTTACTTCAAGGTGCACAAAGCTGTGCCCTGACCAGCCCTGGTGGGGTGCAGAAACTACATGGGGTGGCAGCTTCACCGCCCCTGCCCAGCCAGGGTATGTGGAGGGAATGGGGCAGAGCAAAACTGGACAGAGGTACCATAACAACATTAGAGCTAACCTCATTCATTTTTCATCACGTTTTTCATTTTTAAAATAAATAATTTTTTTTTTTCTTTTCTTGAAAAGGTTGGTTGGAAAAGACCTGTAATTTGATGGAAAATTTTCAACAATCTCTGCTCAAACTCTCACAGCATCAAGCCTTAATTATTTCCGGTGCTATCTTTGCAGGATTAATAAATTGCTGTATTTTTAGGTGCATAATAGCAGGTTACCTGTGATTCAACATCTGTGTGAATTATGTAAGGATAATACAAGTTAACCCCAGAACTCCATCTCATAACCCACCTATTTCTAATCTTTCACAGACTACTTCTTTTTCCTAAAAAATCCTTGTTCTTTGGGACCATTATCTACACAGTTTGACCTGACTGTCTCTAATTCTGCCTTGTCTCAGGTGCTGAGTTTATACTGATTACCTGATGATATGAACTAGGTGAGGATTAATTTTCCACTCTTAATATTTTTAAAACAATATACATTATCTGGTGCAGGTTGTACACAGGATAACATAATAGCATTGGTGTCTCTCAGCGGAACAAAACTGATGGTCTAATGAAAAATTAAAAATAGAATCAATACAACGGAACATTTATTTATTCTTGCTTTTGTTGCCTTTTATGTAAAAAGTGTTATTAAGCATATTATGGAATTAAAATATCAAAGGAGGAACACAATGTAAGGGAGAGAAATGAAGATGTAGAGAAGAGGGAAGGATGGTTTTCTGAGGTTAGAAGAGAGCTATCAATGAACCTGTGGGATAAAGGAAGGTAGCTCCAGATGTCAGGAGCCGCATTGACCTGTTTGAATGACGAATTGCAGCACAGAGAACATTATGGCACAGGGTATGTAACAATATGTCAGTGCAAGAGAGGTTGCAGAAATGTCACCTGGCAACAAATCGCACTACACACCTTTATTACTGGAGTCATCCAGTATCATGACCCTTTGGCATGCAATGTTAGCCACTGTGTTGAAAATGCACACTTAACATATGTGTTTTGGTTAATATCGATCTCTGAAAACATTATTTTAACACAACAAATGCAGTGACAAAAATACAGAATGAATGATCATAAAGTGTCTGAGGAAACTGGGAGAGTGTGATATGGAAGTAAAAATCATGGGTTTGTTCGTGTGTTCTTCAAAATCTAAGAAAACGATCAGTTTGGGAAAGTTTGGGGGGTTGGGCTCCAGTGGAAACTTTTTTTTTTTTTTAAAGAATATTCTGATAATCTTAGTATTGCATGGCATTGCAAGTTAGCAGCATTTCACCTGGGTAATGATGAAGCTTGTGCAGGTGTGACACAGCCTAAGGAAAGCTTTGGGGCAGGTACCGTGTGTGGCGCACAGAGCTGCGTGCGTGTGGTCTTGATCTCTCTCCAGGAACCCATGTACACAGGTATCCAGTGGTCACCAGCACAATCACAATCACAAATCACAACGTTGTTTTGAGAGGTGGTTTAAGTCCCACCAGGAAAAGTCTCAGGAGTCACACTGGAAAGTATATGTCAACTTTTCCAATTAATTTTGCCATGTAGCTGAAGCAGAAAATCAGTAATAACCAATCTGTAGAAGAAAACTGACAAAGTTAACAAACAAATTGACAATTTTTCTTGCTTCAAGATTAATTTATCTATGTAATGCTCATGGGACATGTCTTCTGTGATCAGACAAGCCCTTCTGGTTGCAGATGAAGGGCATAAGAGTTTTCTGCTTCCATTACCCTTCTTCCCCTTTGACTGATTGTTGCCATTTCAAATCTTCTAGTAGATGTAGTCTGTGAAAAAGATCTGGGCTAGAAACACAAAGCTCTTGGCATCCTCCTGCCAGCACTCCATGAAGCAGCAGTAGTATGAGCAGTTGTGTCAGGAGATGGCAGGGGAACAACCCCTTGGACGGAGGGACATGGAGTGAACTGATGAGCAGTAACGCTTCATGAAAGGCAGAGGGTGAACCCAGAAAATACCCATTTACAGACGATGGTCTTACACCAGCCAGGGAATTTATTTTATCACTTTACATTGAGTAGTCTCCTAGGAAATGGGAGTAAATAGTTACACTCTATCCTGCTCCATTCATGGATGAGAATTCTCAAATAAACAAACTTTGAAACAAATTGCCTTCACAGCACAGTACCCTTTTCTGCCTAGTTTGCAGTTTCCCCAGTGCTCCTGCAGGTAATGTTGAACATTTCAGCCTCATTCTGCTAGGCGTGGGAGGCATCCAGAACTATTACATGGAAAGACGCACAAAATTTAATGAAAGAGACAAAGATGTCTTGACCAATGTAAGACATGCAGACCAGATGTCTGAAAAGGCCAGTAGCTTTCCTCTTTGCCCACAGCAGTTCTTAAACCGTCACCAATTTCCTTTTCTCAGACAGCTGTTTATGATGTTCTTTAGACCCCTCTCTGAGGTGGAGCTCCTGAAAAGTAATAGACTAGAGAGTCTTGATGTCCTTAGGGACCATGGTGTTATTACTTACAGAGCTGCATAAGCTGGCAAGTGAATAAGGAGAGCTTTGCACTGCAGGCAGCTCTGCTGAACACTTTAAATACAGCCATGAGCATAAATCGCACATGCTCAAGAATACTCCTGGGAAGCGTAACTCGGACAATATGTGACATTATATGTAATAATATTTTTCTGTGAGTTCCTTCTTGCTTTCAAGGGGTAATGTTATACTTGTAACAGCAGAAAAATTGTTAAACAATAATTCCCATCAAACATTTACTAAATGGCACTTGTCCAGCCTATCCTTGCTTTCTGCTTAGGGGTCTGTTCCTGGCAAGCAGTACCAGGAATCAGAACAGAGATCCAGATAATACTTCTGGATGTGTAAGCAGCATGCTTGCTTCCCTGTGCAGGCAAAGCAGCAGACCTCAAGGGATCAGGAGATCTCATTCTGACAAGCTAAGGCTTTCTCAGGAGTGGAAAGCAGCCAAGTATCTGATCCAAAGTCCACAAAATATTTTAACTTCTTTTTTCCTCTCCGAATCTCAGAAGAACAGGCTTACTTTGAGATGGAAGTTACATGCCTTGGAATAAAGAAAAATACTAAAAAATATTCTTGTCTTTCCATTTTCGTTTTGCTAGAAAAAAAGGAGGTCTTGGTCCATACTTGCTGTTCTTTCAGTGCTCAGCTCTATCCTTTCCATCTCCACCTATCTCTGCTTAAGCTTTACTTCTTGATTTCAAAGAGAATTCATATTCAGAATGTGATAGCAAGAAAGTTATCTGTTGTGTTAAGACCTCTGCTTCTTCAGATTTGTTGACTGTCACGCTCAGGAAGCTTTTATTCATTCCCAGCTTAGCCTGTACACTTTATTTACAGTGTGTTAATTTGTCATTTCTTGGTCAGAACACACAGTTATCAGGTCCAGGCTTGTGAAAAAGAATAAGCTTCAAGACCAAAGTGTGAGAAGGTGTTATTCTTTCAGAGCTCTTGTCTCCTGATTTGATCTGTGGATTAGCAAGTTTCTACAGGTCTGCAATTGAAATCTTGGATAGTGAGGATAAAAAGAAAGAAGGCCGGGTATTGTAAGTATTTAAAGCACCAACCTCCCACTGAATTCAGTAGACATTATCCGCATTAAACCTTTGGACATCTAGTCCAGTGACTGCTGCAGAGATTCCCACTCTGTAAAGAAATGTGTGTTTCTGTAGATATGGAACTTGGGTCCCGCAGGGTCAAGGCTGCTTTGGAAGTGAAAGTGAGCAGCTTTATTAGATGAGGGGAACAGTTTTGTCCTTAAGTCCTGGTTTTCAGTTTGAGAAGAATTTGAACTTTCTGTGACTCTTGAGTGTTTCCATGTACCATTTTCAAATGTTGACTAATTTCAAACCAAAGTCAATAAGGTATTAAAACAATACCAAAATTTAATCCTTTGTCAGACATGTGGTTTGATAACCCAGCAGTCACTGGATCCCCACAGTGACTGGATAATGCTACAGGGAGTAGATACAGCACCTCATCAATTTTGGTACCACTAGAAACTTAACACAAAGCGGCAAAAGTCAAATTATGTTCTATTGAATTTTATTTAATTTTATCATCAATAAGATGGAGACTATGCAGATGGCAGAAGAATGCCAAAATAAAAACGAGGATTTTATCTCCGAAGGAGCTGTTCTGTAAGAACAGGCATGCTGTTATGACAGTCCATAATGTGAGAGAACATGTGGACTTTGTAAAGGGCCATTTATTGACAGAGTATATTACTTCTAATAAGTATGAAGAGGAGTATTTTGTGTAAAAATCACCTAGTAACTAAGAGTTTTCAGTAGAAGTATCTGAAATAGCTGCACATTATTTGAGCTACTTCTGGTACTAATTTTACAGCCTAGATGCTACTCTGAGCTTTCAAACCTGCAAGGCAAGTAAAGAGGTACTGAAAGCCCAGGGCTGCAAACAGATGAAGGTTTGCTAAGAAGTCATTCACCTTTAAATACGATGCTGCAAACTCTGAGAGTCCTTGGAAGAAATGTAGGCGATGGAAGAAAAGGACAGCATGAGACAGCTACAATCTGCACGGTGACAGGAAATGCACAGAGTAGACATTTATATATTGAGTAAATGTTCACAAGAATCTCTGAGAAGAGAGCAGGGGTCTGTTTCCTAGGCTTTGTACTTCACTTTTTGCGAAGATATTTGGCTTGTCAATTCCACAGTATTGAAATTGCAGTGTAAATGTCATATTTGCAAATACCTACACTCAAACTAAGCTTTAAGGARTTGAATCCTAACTCTCCTGGCTAGTTAAGTGGTTTGGTAGCCATAGTTAAGAGAAACCCTAAGCCTACTGAAAATCAGTACCCATCTTGTAATTTGACCATTCATAAAATCTATCTGGCCAAAACTCATCTGGGAAAAATTCAACTTTCGGGCAACAGTTGGCCCAGACTGGGTGAAGGTGGAAGGTGGGGATTTATCCACTGATGCAGCAAAGAGGAATGGTCAGAGGAAGAAAAGTCAATTTGGATGAACGCTGGAGTTTGGATACATGCTCACCTACTGGGTTTCCACAACAGTACATTTGTTTCTTGCTGACCGTAATGGAAGAGAAGAGTGCCTGCCAATCCACAAGACAGAGCTTCTGCTTTCCAGGACCTGCACCAGGTCACCTTCCCTTGCTTAAAGCTCATGTCATTCCTCTATCCGCCTCCTGTCTGACTTACTTTCTTCTGTGGTAAGGCTGGAGACCTGGGACACCTCTATTTAGAAAATGTTGCTAATGCTTGTGGACTCATCTGGATATTACTGACCTGTATCCTGACATTCCCAAGGCCTATTGCCAGCGTGAGATAAGGGAACCTAATGTCCTTCCTCTAASCAAGAACTTGCCCAACAATTGCACTAGTAATATTAACTCAAATTGAAACATTTTTGAATAAAGAAAGGGAGACCGGAAGAGGTTGTGGGAAATATATTTGCTGATTTTTTTTTTTTTTTTATCAGAATGAAAAGAGTGGCTCCTTGTGAAAGGAGTGAAGAAAAGTTCACAACAATCTATTTTCCTTTATTCTCATAGAGCACCATGTTTGATACTAGGGGAAACCACCACTCTCTGTGATTTGTTTCTTACAGTTATCGCATACGTGAGAAAAGATGATGACAGACATCTGAGGTGAGAAAAGCACAGTTCCTATAATTAGTGTTTGTGAAGACATCACTGGTGTCCCAGATAAAGGGAGTCTTCTGTCCCAGCCRTACATCAGCATCCAAAACCTTGCAGAGCTAACATCTCATTTCTCTGCTTCTACTGTTTKGGACCAAAAAAGTAGTATTATTGCTGCAACTCAAAGATTAGCTGATGACTGTTGGGGTCTGTCTATAACTTTTAGCAGAATATGATGCGTGTTTTTTTGATTGATGCTTATTCTGAATGCAGGCGAATCATCTGGCAGAGAGCAAAATTACCCAGTGACCTAATGTCCTGTCACTGATACACAACTAATTATATGAACACTGATCCACATAACATCCGTTATGTGAATTTGAATGTCCATCTGTTCACTCCAGATTAATTGTGGCACTGATAGCTCCATGTAATGAAACTGTTATTTTTTTAAAACCTTCCACGAAAAGCAAAAACCCCTTTCAATCCCCCCYAAATCCAAACAAAACACAACCCTAAACCCAAACAAAACCAAAAAATGACTACTTTTCCAAAAAATGCAGGTTCATAAGTTCAAATATTCTCTTCACTGCCAGATAAAGCACACCAGAACCCAAGGGAATAAGTCATAGCATAAAAGATGCCTAGCAGTTAGAAAGAAGATATTATTCTTTACCCAACCTTTTGATCCTAAGTAAGGCTTAAAGAAATACTGAAAGGTTCAATTCATCTTGCTTCACATTAGATATCAACAATGTGGATGCTTGTATCTTAGCTAACCACCCTTTCRGGGAACGATTCCTTTGATCTATTTTGGATGTCTACTTTAAGACAAGACAGATTTTCTCCAGAAATACTTATTTCTCTCTGCTTCTCCAGCTCTCAAAGGGAGCTTAGTAGTTGAGATCTGATATAGATACTACACTGTAGATGTCTATATTTGGTGAGATCAATTGCACTCTCAACTAATTTGCAGGTAAATTGATTAATTTTGTATGTCGCATCTCTTTTAACTGCATTTTCTCTTTGCTGCCACCTAATTCTTCRCAGATATTTTGATTCTTTTATCTTTCAACAATTCCTCACAAATCTGTGCAATTACAATTTTTGCTAGCACTATCGTTCTATTGAGCCAGAGCAAATAATCCAAAGAATTAACATTATTTAGTGTTTGTATCACTGATCCCACTTGCAACATATGTCCCAAGACCATTTTTAGTGAACTCCACTAGAAATCTTCTCCCAGATCTTACAGATTTACTTTTAAAACTTGTTTAATTTTCTGATATTTTACAATATATCTATTAATTTCTGAGTCATGCACTTTTAAAATAGTGCCATTAATTTGTGTGTATATGTAAATGTATATGTACTTGTGTTTTAATTGTCTTTCATCTAGCAAATTGAGCAACATATTTTGATCCATTGACCAGCACCTGGTGGCTGGTGTGAAGTCTATTAGTTATACAGTAACCATTGCACCATTTTGCTTCCACTGCTAAATTACATTAACAGGCACTCAAAAGGGATGAATTAAACCAATGGAGTCATATCAAGGACGTACCTTAGTTTTGATAAGAGCAAAACCAGAAACAGCACTGTCTGTTTCATAAGAAGAATTCATAGTGCTATTTATTATTGATATTATTTTAAATGATCCACAATGATCCTATTATTTAAATATGAAATATGAAATCTCTGTTCTCTGGACTATAATGCGCAATTCATTATTTCCACGCAGTGTTTTTCTATGGAGAACAGTGGGCAAACTTTAATTCTTCCTGGTTTTTGCAAGAAAAAAGTTGATAATATCACACTTGGAGTAAGAAGTTGTGATAGCTGGACAAATACCTACGATACTGTCCTTACATAGAGGCTTATATTTTAGTTACACTTTCATACTCCAGCAATTTTTGGGTGCTCAATTGCACATTAAGGCTGGGATTTAATTTACCTAATTTAAGAATTTTACCAAATTTTAGTATTCTTGGATTTGTCCCACTTAATTCTAGATGTTTAAAATGTAGATTTTTTTAATCTGGCCTAGTCATCCTTTATTGGCAATGGAGAGAAATAGGTAGTTCTGTAGAGCAATCCATCTCATCGTAACTCAGACAGCAAGAACAGATGATACGAATCATTTACTTGGTGTATTTATTTCTGCACTGACCATGATGGGGGTCCCACTCCTAGTGAGTTGGTTTGCCAAAGGTGAGTACCTAATTCCTTGTATAGTAAACTGAGAGAAATAGTTGTATTTGGCAGTGCTTCAAGACCCACAGAGGGAGAACTTATCTGAGCGTAGGTATACAACTGGTGTAAGTGTGCAGAAACTCCAGGAATACATATTATACAGAAAACTGACTATACAGGAGCAGTCAATAGGATAAGGAGGTCTTACAGGACAGAAGAGGGACATTACTGCCTGGCCTTAAAATGGAGTCTAGTTTTATATGCAGTGCAACATGTTTATATATAGACCAAATACACAGTAAACATCTTGAAAGAGCTCAGTTTAAGAACTCCATTAATGATTATACTAAGGTGCCAGGTGCTATGGATGCAATTCATCTCATTTGTCTTGTATAATAAGCATGTACAATGTTTAAAGGTGAGCCATCATCTAGGTTGTCTTTATAATTAACCAAGAGAGGAAGGCACTCCTCTGCACACCTAAGCCTTTCTGCAATTCATCTGATCTATTTAAATACCTATCTTAACATGAGATAAGCCATTCTCCAGAAGCCTATTTACTTCCTATGCAGCTCAGACACAGAGGTTTACATTAGAGACATCTACATTAGATCCAGTGAATCCCACCCAATTCACCCCTGGAAAAAGATGTCTCGGGCTACAAAGAATATACAATTTTACTTTTGTTCAAAAAATCTGAACCACATTAAAGGACAAATGAAGTATGCTAGGGAAAGTACAGTAGAGCTTCACTGACTCCAGAACTGAGAAAAAAAGTTGCCCGAACATACATTAGGGCACAGTACATCATTCCCTGCACACCTACGCAGATTTTCATGGTGTAGTTAGATTGATCACTTTATTCACAAAATAATTCAATTTACTGAAATCTGATATCATTTTGAAAATAGCTGGAAATCTTAGTACATAGCTTGTTTTTAGCCTAAATTACTGGAACAAATCTCAGTTTGACTTTCATAGTTTGTGCAGACCATATGGTCTCATGACGTTGCCTGTCATGTTGCCTCTGTTTTTCCTTTAGACATCTATATTCTCTGACATAGGGGAAATAATAGCAAATCTATATCCAAAATTAGATTATTTCACAGAGAAGAGCCTGCATACTAATTTTTTCATGATCAGGCACTAGAAAGACAGGTTATGGACATATTTTTTCAGAAAACTTCTGTTATTGGAAAGCTTAATATTGCTGCAATATTAAACCATAAATGTGTGTTTCCTTCTAACTATACCTTATATCATCTTGGGTTTCTGTGATATGATGTATCTACGCTGTTTGTTTTTTTTTTTTTTTTTTTTTTTTTGAATATTGATAGGACATCTTTTTTTGAGAAATACGCAGTATTTTCACATAACAGGTATATTTGATTCAGTGAGAGTGCTTCTTAATGGCCATTGACATTAGCTAGCTACTATTTCAAATTGTATGCAATAACTAGAATCAGTTATTGATACAAGAGATTAAATCGGGAGAATTAAAGTAGGTATGGTATTTTTACATGGTATTTTCTGCAAAAAAACAAACAAAGATAATGAAGATAAGTTTTTCCCATGTTTATGACTCCATTAAATATAAGACAACTTATTTACTGCTGACAAACAGTTTAACAGCATTATGTTCTTTCTTAATGAACTTCTATGGTCATAATTTATTATTATAGAAAGTCATAGTGCTTAATTTTGTACAGAAATGAATTTTCATGTTTAATAGTGCTTCCTTTTCCCTGTCTTTGAAAGATTATTCAATTTACATATAGATAGAGCTCAACACTTCAGCGGGAAATCTTATTGTGGGAACACAAATTAAAACAGCAATTTTAGGAAATTAGATAGGAAGTACACAAGCCAAGTAGTTTATGTTTTCATGTGTCAAGTTGAAAGTTTGAGAACTGTTTTGTAAATGAATTAAAAGCCATAAGCAATACTAAAAAGTATTTACGCAACATTGTTTAAAATTGCCCCTTATTGGTACTTCTTGGGAAAAGCAAGGAAACACCACTAACAAAGCAAAGTGTAGTTTAAGTCATAATATGACTTTGTCTTGAAATTTATATTTTGAAACATATAAACACAGTTACTGGTTAGAAGACTTTTATTCAAAGCAAAAAGTTGATGAGGAAAATCTTCACTTCAGTAAATTTTGCAGAATGCATATGTAACCTGAAAGCCAGTTTAATTGCTAATAAAATCCAGCTGAATTGGGGCTCAAACCACATCGTTGTAGATATACAAAGAACTAATGTACTGCAACTAATAAATCATAAATCTCTGTAAGTGAAAAGCAGTATAAAAAAAACTGTTATAGATGTTGTTATAATTTTATCTTGTCTTTTCCAATAAAAGTGGTGAATTTTTATTGTGGTCATTATCTCAGCCAACCTGAAAAATAATGTCATTAAGCTTTTGTGGAATGGCCTGCAGTCATCTTGTGTCTTGAACTGATTATTTTTATTATACTGTGCAGTATGTTAGTTAAAGGCAAAGCTGAAATTGTCATATAAAGGGGTATAATGGTCAAAAGAAGAAAGCTGCCTTTCACAATAGTCTTTCTGTATGGCTTTGGCAATGAGTCTGTCAACCGCTCACAAGATACCAGGTCAGTTAGTTAGACAGCAATGTAAGCTTTATGTTCACTGAGTTTACATGAAATAACTTTCATAAACAAATTTCAACTCCAAAAATAACAATTGTATTTTTGTTTCAATTAAATATGTAACTAAAGAAATAGTAACAAAAAAAATTAGAAAGCATATTTTACCTATTAGATCCATTCTACATAGTAGTAATTGAAACCAGACTAGTTTTAAGACTTCTGACTTTAAAAAAAAAAAATCAACAATTATTTTTTAATAAATATTTAACATAATGCCTCCCTTACAAAAGTAATATATGTTCATCTTTTTGTGGTGCCATGAATAGCTTAGCAAAATCTGACAAATTCCATTATTACTTCTGAATGATTTACTAATATTAGTTCCTTCTGTGTGTAGGAGTTTATGAATAACCAAGTTGATAGAGAGCTAAAATACAATATAGAATAAAATTGTATAATGGAAGCCTAATGAACCAATCAAATGAATGAGAATGACAATAATAAAAGAGAGATATTTAAAAATATCCCTACCTACTCAGAAAAAATTAACCCAAGGAAGTATTTCACAAGCATTACTTATGATGGAAAGAACACAGTTACCGAATGTTGGTTTTCAGTGTTTTTTTCAGGTGCTGTGAATGTTTTGACGTGGTCTCCAGCTGTCTCTCTAGAGAGGCACAGAGCTAGTACAGGCTGTGTCCTCTCTGCAAGCCCTGTGGTGGCTATCCCAAAGGTGTCTCAAAAGCCAGCAGGACCTTACCTGTGGGCAACTGGAGTGAGGCCCTTTTATCTAATAGGCTAAGATGAACGGCTGCCTAATTTTGTTAAATGTATTGTCTAGATCTCTGCAGGCTGTAATGGGAACTGGGATTGTTACTGCCCCAACATATAAATTTAGATGGTTTACGTTTGAGCTGAATTCTGCTGTGTGTCTTATGTCATGTGCTGTACGTACTGTAGGAGGCAGAAGTGTAAACGTAGGTGTTAATACCATCAAGGATACACTAGGGCACGTGGCCGGCTAATCAGAAGCTATGGGAGACCCGTGCTCTTCTGGAGCAGCAGCTGGAGGCCTGGCAGGTACTGGGGTGTCACTGGGTGGATGTCACTAGACAACCATATTCAGGAATCTGAATTTTTCCTGCAGACTGCACAGTCTTCATCTCAAGGACAATCTTTTTGATTTTCTGTGTACTCCATGCTTAACACAATGGTAGCCAGGTATTGAGTAGTCCACTGGTTCCCTTAGACACTGTTGTCATACAAGCATATGTTAAATATCCATTTTTCTATTTAAGAATGGGGCAGATTTTCTTAATCTCATGAAGCTAGGTAAGCAATACCTAAGCATTTTAAATTTTTTTTGTTGTTGTTTTTCAATGCAGGAGTATTGGCAGGAAACAAAAAATATATATATAAAAAATTTGTGTCCTAGCCCTTCTCGAAAACTCTTCACCTATTGAAGCTCTCTGTGAATACCTCATCTGTCACATCTGTAGACCAAGAGGTATCATCTGTATTCACTAACATCCTGGGTAAAAAAAAAAAGAAACTTGTAGTCCTTAAACATAGTACACTATAGTACATAACACAGTATATCAACCAGTAAGATCATTCTGCAAAGGACAATTTGTGTAATTTGTCTGATTTGAATCTACCAAGTGATGGCAACTTGGATCATCTACTTGAGTTATATTGTTTACAAGACTATTAAGCTGCAAGTGCAATCACTGTTTGATACACCTTCTGGGCTGACAAGGGGAAAACGCTTTTAGCAGGAGGAAAAAATGATACTGCTTGCTAGTGCTGATCACAACTTTTCCAATCAAATGTATTTCAGCTGTGGAGGAATAGCTGCATACATTAGGAACTGACTGGATGGGTAGCACCCTGCTGAAAAGCACCTGGAGGTTACAGTGAAGCTCAGCATGAACCAAGAGTGCTTTCACCACAAATAAGTCAAACTACATATTGGGATTTATTAGGAAGATCATGGCAGGTAAGGCAGGAGAAGTTATTCTATGCCACAAAGTGTTGGTGAAGTCACACCTGGAAATCTCTGTCCACTTTCTGGTCACCCCAGTTCAGGAGTGACTTGGAGAAAAAGGGAAGAGTCCAGGAAAGTGAGGTTGATCTGGGAGATGCAGTCTACTGGAACATGACCTATCAGGCTGAGGGAGCTGCTCATGTCTAGTCAGGTGAAGATGAGGCTAAGGAGAGATCTATTAGCAGCCAACAGCTACTTGAAGGGTACTTACTTCTTGGTAATGGCAGATGAGACAGCATCCAGTGAATCTAGTTAGCCTGAGATGTAAACTTAGTGGTCTGAACCTGCCACTGAATCCTTTCATTGGAAAATGTATCAGTGAGTATTTGTTGTCATTCTCTAACTGTTCCAGTTTCCTTCTCACTTGGCTAAGATTGCTCTCTTGAGAGGAATTAGTATGAAGTCAGCAAAGTTTAAACTGAAAATATGATATGCATTTTAACAATGACAGTAACTTTACAGTGAGAGTAAATAGACATTGGTACATCTTCCCAAAGGATGTGAAATTCATTTGAAATCTTTATGATTCAATACCTGCCTATAAAGAAATGTTCTAGTTTAATTAGGAGCAGCAGGTCCAATTCAGAGATTGCATAACTGAAGTCTACGATTTCTTCTGTAGTCATGTTAAATGATCATCTTCATTCCAGCTGGCCCTAAAATGGAAGATTAATTCCCCTTTACAAAAAAGTCCTTTTGCAACACTGCCATTGTGCAAAGTAATCTTAAAATGCAGGCGTAAGGCTCTGAACATATGCAAATAGGCAGCACTTGTCAGCACATGTGGAAAATCAGCATTTTTAGGCTATAGAGTTTCAAAATTTTTTACAATGTTGCAATCTGAGGTTCAATCTACAGTGTAAAAGTTTCATAGTCTTCTGAGAAAGCAATGAGTTTATCAGGAAATGCACAGAGTAAAAAAAAAATAATCAGAGACTTTGAAAGAAAATTTTATTCAGAAGAGAGAGAAAGTATTATTAAGTAAAGCAAAACAAACAAACAAACAAACAAAACCTAAAAAAAGTCAATGTAAGTGATAAACAGTTCAAAAACACCTACTTCCCTTGTGGCTAGTCTGCCAATACTTTGAAGAATCATAAAGAATAGTTATGAGAGGTTTATTTTCTTCAGCCTGGAAAAAGGAAGTGGGAGGAAAATGCTGCCAAAGTAGATACAATAAATACCTGGTGAATAAACAGTGTCAAATATCCACATAGATTGGAAAAAGCACATTAATTGGTTCCTTAAACACGTTGTTCAGTGTGAGCAGTCTGACTATGCAAAAATGCCATGGTGTCTGGCAGTGTTATGAACCAAGCAAGTCCCCAGCAAAAATCCCAGATGTCCTTCCCCAAAGGGTTCTTTGAATCTAACTAAAATGACACATGGGTGCGGGAGCCTTTCTTGGGGCATGCATAAAATGCTGCCACTGGTGCAGATGAGGGCATTTAAGTGAAAGGGTGTTCTGAGAACACAAGTGCAAGAGTCAGCCCAGAGCAAACACTACCCCTGCAAACAATAAATTATGGGAATGACTAATTACGACATAAATAGTTGGGATTACTGGTAATCTACAGAAATCACACTAGGAGTGTATAATTATACTATGTACTTATATGCACACCCAAACATATTTGTACATATGCACAGAATCAATCTGCAGCAAAAATACTGCTGATCAAAATCTTTGTTGTATGAATACTATGAGGCTGTAATGGAGAAATAAGAGTTACTGTTTTGAGCAGTTAATTGCGAACTATTAGTGTTTAAGTGATGTAATTTGTTTTCTGAAATACAATTTAAAAGAGAGAACTTGAAGTTTTACAGCAGTTATTTACTTCAAATGATGAAGTTCATCTCTGAAGTTTTACTTAAATATGTGAAAAATACAAAATGCTCCTAAAATGGTTTTCCAGAAAATGCAGATCACTGATGTGTTCTGTCAGTGCAAACGCTAGGCAAACACTACCCCTCTGGGATACATACTGTGCTTTCTGAGCAACACTTTTGAGAGTCACAACTCTGTGCAACTTTTCCTTGTGTTTAATATCTCACTGTAATTTTAGACAACATAGGTGGAAAAGGGAAATTACCATTAAATTACACCATTTCTTTCCCTCTCCCACCCCAGGAAAGCGTTGCCTTTTTTTTTGTTGTTTGTTTGGGCTTTTTTTTTGTTTTGTTTGTTATTGAGAGGAACCCAAGGCACTACACAAAGGGTGTAGGATGGTTGGCCGAAAGCTTTCATACTGATGGTTCCTCTAGGACCTTGCCCCAGACTCCAAGAATTGGGCCTCTTCCAAATTTCTTGTGTTCGAATGAAGAAATATAGTTCTTATATTTAATGAAGTTATGAATTTTCACCCTCAGAGAAGCRGATGGAAGGAATTTCTGGGTACGAAATTAAAACTGTAGACTCAGTAGTATGTTGTAATTTGTGAAGCCAGTTGACTACAGGGCTGTTCACAAATAAGGTAGATCATCATAGATCCACAGTTCTGGATCTTATTTTGTGTGACTTTAGTTCTTAATAATTTTAATTCATCAAAACTTAGCTCTATTAGCAAATATCACATATACTAACCATTATTGTCTATGTGGTAAGAGCTTGTGAAGCCTGTTGCCTCCATCTTCCTTCTCACTGYTAACAAGACTGTAAACCATTAAGAATAAAAAACTTCTACTGCACTTGCATAAAAGCCTGATACAATGATGTGTTTTAAAGTGTGACTATACTGAATAATCCATTTAATTTAACTTTAAGTAGTTTAAATTAACCGGAATTATTTATAATGCATTGACTAGAACAGATGATCCAAATCTGCATCTACTTTTTGCTTTTGCTCTATAAAGTACTGGAAGCATTTCAAATACTAGAAAATAGATTTATAGAGCTTCTCTGGCTTGCCTCATCACCCTAATTTCTTGCACAACCTCCCCCTGCCCCCCAAGCCTATTAACCATAGTTAGTATGAGACCTAATGAAAGGTGAGTAAAGTCAAGTGGTGGTTAGAGTCTGCAAAAGGTGGCATCTAAGGGCAGAAAGGTTATGAAATATGGCTTGTTTTACTAATTTACTGACTATTTAAATGAGACTCTGCAGTGGTTCCCTTCATTACTAACATGAGCTGCTGATAAGAATGCACAATATGATTTCATTTTTCTACTTTCCAGTGCTGTTGTAAAGTATACAAAAAAGCATGACTGGTTAACCTGCCATTGTGCTGAGACTAAGGTCTGTCCTGCTGATCAATATTTTCTCCTTCTGCCTCAACTGCTTGTTTTCGTCTACTCTCAATTGCCTTTGGGGAAGACGACAGCTTTTTGTTCCGGGTTTGCACAATTTCTATCAGAATGCAGGCCTGCTAYGCGGTCATGGCTTTTAGTTATAGCAATAATGCAAATTATCACCACAGAAAGAAGGAGATTTTCCTCTTCCTCAGTGAATCATCACTAGATGCAGGATAATGAATCTGTCTTGACATAGTTCATTCTGTAAATAAAGGTAATTGAGAGAATCAGCATAGGAATTATGATAGTTGCCCTTAATCAATGTAAATAAGTCTGTAAGCAGATCCAGGGTGCATCTACATTAACATTGTCATTTGGGCCAGGAATGTGATTCTAAAGTGAATGTATTGATTATCATGCATAGGCTGGCATCATAGAGTGGTCTCAGAGGACAGGAACAGGATTTATTTCAGGTGAAATTAAACCAGGAAAGGCACTCCAGGGGTGCCCTGGTGCACTTGAACTTCTAATGGACATTTAGTTCATGTGACCAGAGTAACCATAGTGTGACGTAAAACCACCAAAACACATGCACTGTGGATGTTGAGTCCTCACAACTATTTCACTCTGCAGACTTACTGCCATTGAACAATGGTATTTTTTAATATATACATAGTTCCAGAAAAAAAATCGTGATAAACATCAGTCATATCTATGGATATGAAAGAATAGCTAGAGAAACTTCTAATCTTGCTACTGAGTAATTTAAAAGACAAATAGGAATCGAATGTACATCAAGTAAGTTTGCTGATGATACTAAACTAGGAGGAGCTGTGGACTCCCTCGAGGATAGAGAGGCCTTACAGAGAGATCTGGATAGACTAGAGAGCTGGGCAATCACCAACCGTATGAAATTTAAGAAGAGCAAGTGCCGGATTCTCCACCTGGGATGGGGTAATCCTGGTTGTACATACAAACTGGGGGACAAGAGGCTGGAGAGCAGCCCCGCGGAAGGAGAGCTGGGGGTTTGGGTTGATGGCAAGTTGAATATGAGTCAACAGTGTGCCCTGGCAGCCAAAAGGGCCAACCAYGTCCCGGGGTGCATCAAGCACAGCAGAGTAGCCGGTCGAGGGCGGTGACTGTCCCACTGCACTGCACTGGTGCGGCCCCACCTCAGGTACTGTGTGCAGTTTGGGGCACCTCAGTATAAGAAGGACATCAAACTATTAGAGTGTGTCCAGAGGAAGGTAACAAAGATGGTGAAAGGCCTCGAGGGCAAGACTTACGAGTAGCGGCTGAGGTCATTTGGTCTGTTCAGCTTGGAAAAGAGAAGGCTGAGCGGTGCCCTCATGGCAGTCTACACCTTCCTCAAGGCAGGCAGCGGAGGGGGAGGTGCTGATCTCCTCTCTCTGGTGACCAGYGACAGGACACAAAGAAATGGAATGAAGCTGTGTCAGGAAAAATTTGGATTGGACATTAGGAAAAGGTTCTTCACTGACAGGGTGGTTGGTCACTGGAACAGGATCCCCAGGGAAATGGTCACAGCACCAAGCCTGTCAGAGTTCAAGGAGTGTCTGGACGATGCTCTTAGTCATATGGTTTAGTTTTAGGTAGTCCTGCGGGGAGCAGGGAGTTGGACTTGATGATCCTTATGGGTCCCTTCCAACTTGAGATATTCTATGGTTCTATGACTGTATAATTTTGACCTAAATCATGCTGTTTCTCTTTGTCCCTATTCCTAATCTAACAGTGTCACATGAATAGTATAAGTTAGATATCTTCAGAAAACTGATTTTTTTATTAATTCAGGTGGTTTTGCAATATTTGCGTAGCTTTACAATCAACTCTGCAAAAGGAGGGAGGAATAGGTTAATGACAGAATGTAAGGATTTCTAGCTTGTAACACCTACAGTTTTCATTCAGCGTCATATCAATGAACAGAGATGCCCTCTCCTAGTTAAGTGTATTCTTGTCAGACTTCACCTTCCTTACATCTATGCATTTATCTTAGGGTTTGGGTTTTTTTTCTTTCCCCAGTATAAGAACCTTGGTTCACCTATAGAACAAGTAGAACAACATTACCAGTACTTGAACTTGCTGTATCTCAATTCTAATTTGGAAGGACTGACTTCAGAAGGATGAACATATTGTAAGGGCTGTATATAATTTCGATTCTTGGCATAATTCCTGATTTTGTAAGTATATACATTTATATATGTCTCTATATAAGTCTCTCTAGGTATCAGTTTAGATACACATGGAAGTAGGAAGCCCTAGTCCCTTTCTACTTTAAAATTGACCATCTGGAAGATCTTGTCCAGAGCAGATGCTGTGTTTCTTTTAAATTAACATTTTAATTACTGTGTGATCAAAGGACTGTCCTGGAACAAGAAATCATGAAGTATTTCTAGCAACATATGAAGTATAATGTTGCTATACAGTGATGTTACCTTTTTATATACAACCGTTCACTAGTCTATTGATTTTTATTCATAGTCCATTAAGAAGGTTTTGTTGAACTTTTTATCGTCCTTTCAAGGGCCTTATTCAAGGTGAATTTGTTGTCCTTATCTTTTATCTCATTGATTGCTCTCTGCAAAGCACTTCAAGAGAACAAATCAAGAGGTTGCAAAGAACTGCCCACTGCACTTATTTGGACCACGTGAATGCAATATCTTCTGTTCAATGGGTATTTTCTCTCCATTTTAAAAGGAGACAAGAATGAATAGTTCCTCGGCTGAATAGGAAATTTTTGTGCTTACTGGAATGCACATTTGACTAAAGTTCTGAAGCCATATATGTTCAAAAACTCCCTTTCTGAAATGGAGGCATAATTCTAGATTTAATATTCACTGCAGTGCAATATGTGTCTATAAACATGCATGACCTTCTGAGCACGCTGAGCTCAGTTACCCTTACCTTGCGTACAAATGCTCCCAGTGACAACTCTTTCCCAAGAGGGTCAGTTATCAGTCAGGGCAAGTTGGAAATCTTACAGAAATCTGACCTGAATGAACTTGCAACTTGGGTCATGGGCAGATTCAGTACAGGACTGCCAAGCAACAGTGATCAGAAATTAATTATCAGGCCCTTTTGACATAATCTTTACTCCTTTTGGATTTTGAACCCATGGGAAGTGAATGTTTACATTTTCTCCATGGCCATGATAGCTAAAAAATTATGTATTTGAAACATATCTCTTTTTTTTTTTTTTTTTTTTTTCCCCTTCATGTAAACTTGATCCAAGAACTGTGATTTGGAAAGAAAATATCAACTACCCTAAACATATGATTAAACTTTGATTGTTGAAAATAATAGTACATTGATGAGCAATCTTTTTTATAGGGAGGTCATAAAGTCACAAAGATGTTGCAAATGCCCCCAGCATCTATGGCGAGTATGGTAAGCACAGCAGAAGGAAGGTCAGACTGAGAAATGCGTAAAAGGATACAATAGCTCTTTCCAATACATGTGCAACCCCTACTACAAAAGCTCTGAGAGAGCTCCAGCATGACATGGATGGACATGGATTGTCTGATTTCAAATATACCTAGCATCAAAGAACTGAGTGATGAATGCAAGGCAAGTATTTTAATAGAGGTGTTTGTCAAGAAATGTCCTGGATGTGAGAGAGGAGTGGATGACGGTTCTGTCCTCTTGGTGTGTGCTGTGGGAATTGGAGAGCAAATCGATCTAACTGTTCTGGTATTGCCACTTCTGTAATGTATTTCCTTATTTGTCTCTAAAATTCCAGAGGTAAATCCAGATGCTCTATTGACTTAAAAAATTGAAAAGGGTATCCAATAAGTGGGCAAGCTGTGGGTCAGGATTTTCATCATCCTTTTTATACATATGGGGTAAATAAAAAAGAATCTGTTCTGCCAAAAGGTCTTTTGTTGCAGCATTTCTGCATAAATGAACCTTTTTGAGTAAATAAAACTTGCATAAATGAAAGGTTTCATAAATGCTTTTGCTGTCGCACTTAGATTTCCCAAATCCTCTGAGGGCACAGATGTCCATTAGCCTAGGGAAAGCCACTGACTCTACTGCTTTCCAGCAGCATACAGGAAACTTTCCCAGAGTGGCTGTTCTTCTCGTCATCTATGAAATGAAGAAATACTGTCATTCTCTGTGAAGTTTGAAATGAAATCTTTCTGTGGTAAATCAGGAAAGGATCCAAAAACCTCCTGGCCATTTCACTCCTCCTGGCTTCTGATAGTGTATTTTCAAGGTCTCTGGATACAACTCAATCTTTCCATCCTCAGATCCTACAAAGTTCTTGTGTCCCTGTTAGACTGAGGCAGGGATAAAGTCCAGGTGGAAGTCCTCCAAGCTCCATTATGTTGTTTATTCAGGCTGTTGCAGAAAGGATTTGTGGCTAAATGTCACTTCTGTTTAAAAGCACCAAGGGGTTAAAGCTGGTATTATAAATGTCATTTTCAGGGGAAGCATGCCAGATAAATGCTAATCTGCTCCTTAAGCACTCTTCAGTGATTTTCATAAGCGCTCTTCAAAGAGTAAAAATAAAAATATCATGGTATAATATAGGAATTACAGTGCAGACACTCTTCAGCCAGTGTGGTTGTAAACCTCTCGGCCTGAAGCTATAAAAAGCAAGGGAGTCCCTGCCACCATCTATGGATAAACAGAAGGGAGGACAAATACTGAGAGTTTTCTTCCTACCTAGAAATCCTCCAAGCAACATTTTGAGAAGATGGCAATTTTTACACAAGCTTGGAAATAATAAGGTAGTGAATCTGAAGTGAGGCACAGACACAGAGAGAGACTTACCTAGGCAGAAAGGACTGTTTATTCCCTTTCACTGAGGTTTTCGTATGAATATGCTATAGAGAGATTTTGTCTTGAAAGGGAGTTCCTATGTGGCTCTTCGCTGAAGCTACAGATGGCAGCAATAGAAGTCAGGGATCTCAGATGACGTCTCCTTCATAACAGAGCCCCATGAGAGAGAAATTAATTGTGTAGCTGGTTTATGGATGCAGTAAAAGTTGGTATTTTCAGAATACAGCAGATAGTGTTTCCCACAAGGGAAGACACATTGGCATTCAACTCCACCATAGGACTATGGCTCTCTACTGCTCACTAACAATTTCATGTTCGATTAAGTACTTGTTTGAAGCCCCTGTCCTGTTTTTCCCTGTGCAATATCTGTGGCCAGCACATCAAAACAGGATAGGGAATTTGGTCAGTTGTACCTGGAAATAAAAAGAAGCTTTGAGGGGCTCCTTGCATGCCACAGTTGTCTCAACACTCTGTACAAAGTCCCGCTGCTCCCAATTTCTAAAGTGCTTTTCCTATTATAAATAAATACAATAAAAATGTAAGAGGTGGTGACAGGGTGCTGCTGAGGGGTCTGTGGACTGCACCACAGCTGTGGTCCTTTAACAGTCAATGGGAAAATATTTTCATTTGTTGCAGAGCCCAGGACAACCCTCCTAGTCACATGTGCATCTCCCACATGTCATCTCCGTGTCTCTCAGGAGTCCCACATTACAATTACAGCAATCCAGCACACCAAGCAGTTGGGTGTACCACAAGACTCCTGAAGAGGAACAGAAACTACAATGTTTCTCAAGAGCCAGGAACTACYACTCTGGAGTCCAGTCTTGACTTGGCAAAGTCCTGCTAGGAAATACACTTTCCTTGGCTTAAACCTTATGCCACAGAGACATGATGTCTACAATATGAATGGATGCTCTGTCATATAACCTGATGTGAACACCCCCCTCGTCATATGGTGAACCACTATATATCATTTCACAATGGGTAGAAGAAGGATAGATAGGACAAATGTTGAAAGGACACTTGGTAACTTCTGGTTCATATGAACAGACTGAGAGTAGAGAGACTTCTGTCATTAAATAAGATTGAATGTTATTCCRTCACCCATTATGAAATAATTTGTGGTGTAGTAGTCGAAGTCACAGCTTTGATGGAGGGAAAGTRTTGCTTTGTCAAGATTGCCTGGACTTCTAGGTAGAGGTTTGTGCTGGAAGGGTCCGTGAATTTTCACAGATACTTTAGCCATTTGAACTAAGTAATTGCCACAGCTGAGATCACCTGCTTTCTGCAATAACAAGAGCAAGAAATCATGGTTGAAGACAAACCCTTAAATGATAAGATTTGGTGAACTGCCTGCCCACTCCTGTAACCTCCATTAATCTGAATCTGCTTTGAAGAAGATTGGATTTATCAGTCTGTTGTGATGTTACTTTCATTATGATATCAGATGCCTGGTTCTTTCCCCTCCGTGCCTAGATGAATCTTGACCCTGCCCAATCCCAAACCAAAGTACTGATTTTGCATAGGAGAGCTGCAATAATCCAGCAAAGCATCAATATCCATCTTAGAAAACATAACTCCATTAGTCATCAGCAGGATACTGTTCACCAGCAGTTCTGCACCCCCATCAGTGCCAGAGAAATAAAATCCAGAAGCACTCTAAAGTAAGGACAGCTGAAGGCCCACTTAGATAAATGTGACATTATCTCACCTTTATAAAAGTTAGGTATCTAGTTAAATAAAGCTGATTGTCAAGATTTTCTGAACAGCCAAAGAAAAAATGTAGATTTCCCAAGAAGACACTTCAGCCTAACGCAAGCTGGAATGAGTCTTGCCCTATGGTAGATGCTCTCTCTCTTCAAAGACAGAATTTAGACTAGACACCCAACTTTTAGACAAGTAAAGACTTGATCAATGTAACTGAAGAAGTTATGATTCACTGAGGTATACAATTCTTGCTTCTTTTTTCTTAACCACAAAATGACTTATTGATAACATGCACATAAATGTTTTTTTTTTTATTTCTATTATTTGCCTTATTTATCTGAAAATGTACTGATATTTTCTTAAATTAGTTTACTGTGTTCAATAGCTGTCCATTTCTGTAACTAATCTGTCTTTTTGAAATTTTTGTCTCATGTTTTTTGTAAGAATTGTAAGAAATTTGTGCTGAAGTGAGATGAAAGATAAAATTCTCAGAAGCGTTCAGTAGAGAGAACAAGAGAGTTTGAGCTGGTCAGTCAAAACATTTCATTTTGATTGTTTTGAACAATCCCATTTTGATTTTTATCTTTTTCTTTTATTACCTCTTTGCACTATTTTAAATTGAAAAGTAATTTAAGAGCAAAACCTCATATTTTTGATTTTGAAAGAATAAATGCAGGCTGTTTGGAGAGTTTAAAGCTTTTAAAAGATTTGATTTTCAACGTTTTTCAGAATGTTCTTCTGGCTGTTCATGGAAAACAGCTCTTTCTTACGAACAGTTTTGTTTTGATGAATCCCTCTCTTCCAATGAAAAAAACATTTTTACAAAATTCATATTTAAGAGCAATTGTTAACATGAAATTTCTTTTTTGTATATGCATCTTAAATTTACTTGTAACTTTCTTTTTAATTTTTGAATATACATCAATCTTTCCTAAATGCTTTCATCCATAAATTAATTCAGAAAAATATTCCTTAAAGGGGAAAACTTTATTGATCAAAATATATTAAAATTGAATTATTGTTCTGTTTTTAAAATATTTTATTCATTTTAAATATATGTTATATTCCAAAATATCTGTGGTAAGCAAAAAAATGCATTGCCATCATAAGCAGTATAAAAAAATGTGCAATTATCTTCACAGAAAAGGTGAAGCAGAAAGAAAATGAGAAAAGAAATTAGAACAAGGGACATTTAAAAAAAAAAAAAATAGCCTATTGCTTGTTAAATGTACAAATAGCTCTTGGCAGCTTATTCACGGGTAAATATAGATTCCAGCAAATAATTAAAAAAAAAAAAAAAAANAAAAAAAAAAAAAAAAAATTAGAAGGTATAAAGGAAAACTCCACAAAGAAACATATTTAATTAATTTTTAAAAAGTTTACCACTTATTCAAGAGTAACAATTAAAAATCTTAAGTCTTAAATTGAAAAATACCATAAATAATGTCTTCAACTCAAAGAATCAAGGGATTTTATGACCACAAGCAAGTAATACAATTTTACTGAGGATTTGCATGCCATCTTGCCTAGGGTAGACTAGAGAAGTGATCAGGTGAACAGGATGACAGAGCAGCAGAAGGTGGGTTTTTTTACTAAAACTAATATATTTCACAGAATATAATATAAGGCTACTTTATTACCTTTTTATTATATTCTGGACATAATTCCATGGCTTCATACGCTGGATAGTCATTTGCATGTAAGGGAACTTCAGTAGTGTGTTGCAGCTGCTYCTCAAGAGACAAGTGCGAACAGGAGGTAGATAAAAAATATGGGAACTCCTGCAGCTGTGCCTGGAACCCTACTAATGATAAGTAATGATGATTAAATAGTAAAAGACTATTAAAAATGACAAGTGCTCCAAGGATCTGTTTTTTATGACCTGAAATACTAGATTGATCTTGYCTAACTTTAGACTCATGCAGTGTAACTACCTACACCTTTGGTAGTACCTAGGCTGTCTTCATGGTCAATGATAAGAAGTATGCCTATTTATGGCATAGTTCACCATAATTCTCCATTTCAGACATCTCCTTCAAGATGAAATGAAATATTTGTTTGGAGAGTGTTTCCTCTCCATTTAGGGGAACTAAGGATGACTAGCTCAGGTATAAAAGTCTTTGGTAAGATGAATCCCATCCAAAGCAGATGGTGACCTTAAATTTTTGACAGCATCAACATCCATATAAATTTGTACTTTCATATAGAAGTAATAATTTTTGCATTTCAAGGAATATTAATGTACACAGACATTACTAATGCACTTTCCAGTGCTCTGAGTCATTCTCTGGTGGCACTTACTGCCTTTTTGGTCAGATTAGAAAAATTTTCTCATCCTGGGTGCTCTGATTTGCACTGTGGGTGACTGAGACAGGCTAAAGGAATCAAAGTGTGGTTTCCTGAGTGTATAATTGTCCTCAGACTTACATCTATGTGCAATAGGCAAGGTTTTGACAGAAACAGGTTCTTATTTCAGTTATATTTTCCTGCCTACTTTTTCACATGGATGGGTGTAAATGACATGAAGTACTACCCTAGGCTAGTGTCTATAATTTATTTATTTGTGTAAGTCACAATAGGTAGTGATTTTCTTGTGTAAATCTGCTACTAAGAAAATATTATCAGTATTCTTCATTTATATCTCCACTGCAAATGAACAAAGAAGGATGAAGGTGGAAAAAAAAACAGACTGAAGAGCTCATAAAGAGCTTACAAATGACACAGGAAAAACAAACAGTTTGTGTGTAACCACAGGAAAAAGGATAGCAAGGAAGAAAAAAAGGGAACAAGGAAGCGATTTCACTCAAAACTTTGCTGAATTCATAATATCCCTGTTAAAAGCCAGGAGTAGAACCATACCACCTGATAGCTGTACAATAAATTAAAGAAACAGACACAAAGCCTCCATAAAACTTGGTTTTGGGTTCCCTACCCAACTGGAGACAATAGTAATTAAGGGTGACCTCTTTCCTTTAGCTATTACCTCTCACAGTTTCTTCACCATTTGTTTTTGTAAATACATTTATATACGTTGTGTCTTCTAATTTGTGAAATAGAGCACAGAAGACAGCAGAGTCATGGAGTGCACTGATGTATTAATAATAATGAAAATAATATACGCAAATCAGACCTGCTAAGGCTGTTTTTCCTCCTACAGGGGGAAGCAGAGAGCTTCTGTTACGTCTCTGTTTTGGGGCTTGCACATACTCAGCTTCCCATCACTTTGGGAGCTCCCTTTTCATCTCTTTCCTCTTCCTTTTCTCTGTGTTTGGCTATTGACCATCTATATTGACTATTTTTGTAGTTAACTCTTTGAGACATACGTCTACACATTTGCCTGTAAATGTTTAGCAAAATATGTCTCCTGTAAATAAAATGGGTAATTTGTTCATTGAAAAGTAGGTCTGCTAGAGACTTCAGGACATCAGCTGATCGTATCTCCACTGTTTGACTGGATGAAATAATAAAGCATGCAAATAGCCACACAGCAACAAAATGTCATCAGCAACTGTCTTCTCATGTATGTGTCTTTGTTGGACCTGGTATAACACGTATAACTTCTGTTTATTAATATTTACCTATGCATATGTATTTGTATATGTGTTCATTATAAACTCTATGTGCACGTGGATAATGTGTGCCTAGTCAGTAACTAATGCATTTATTTCTTTTTCATACAGCATCCATATACCAAATCATTAAAAAATCAAGTAATTCTGAGCAGTGAAAAAGCATCACAAAAAACTTCCTGGCTGCTATTGTCAATGTAAAATCCCCAAAGTAGCAACCTAAATACTAGTGATATGTAGCTTTTACTCTTTATGTAATGATCATGCCTTATATCAGCATTGGTGTTGCCACCTACCTTTACCATCCCTTTCCTTTACAAAGGAATGATAATGACTAATTTCTCTATCCTCCCATGTGAAGCTTAAACTCTATTTTACTTCTCCAACCATGCTATTTTTTTCAGAAAACCTTTCTAAACCTTCTTTTCAAAGTACAGGAAACCTTAAAAAACATGAGCTATCACAAGCGTTTGGGCTATATGCTGCAGTCTCTGGGTCTGTAGCTACTTAGCACTGCCCTTTACTTCATTTCTTGGAGAGTAAACAAAATACTGCATTGCAGCAAATCAAATTTAAAGAGACACGATAGGGCAGAGGTCTGGATAAGAAAGGCTTAGGTTTTTTTGCCTCCTAGCAAAATATTAAAAGAAACAAGAGACACAAAGCAGCAGCCTATTTGTTCTTTATTCTCTTTTTTAGTTATCAAAACTTAAATAGAGCCTGTTAGACACATCATATTGTAACTGAGGAAGCCAGCAATATGCATTGTTGGAGGAATATCACAATGCTGCCATTTAATATTGCTATAGCGAATACAGAAGGTATGAAAAACAGAGATGTGTATTAAAAAGGCAATACTTTATAGCTGCTGCTTATAGGTTTTTTTTTTTTTTTCTTAAAAGAATCAGAAGGTTTTAATAGTCAAAAAGTAAGCAGAATTCTCCACTATGAAAGAGAGCACTGGTAGTTAGATGGATTATAGCTATCGTATGAGAACTCTGGACAAATGTACAGCCAATATTTTGAAATTCAGGTTTTTATTGTGTTTTATGTAGTACTAAGAGGCAGCACACACATTACTGGGGGAATGAGAACATGAAAAAATTAAGTTAAATGAGAATTATCTCTGCCTTAAGTTTGCAACAGTTGCAGTCCAGTGGACAGGGGCATGATGTGGAAATAGGCCAGTGTTCCTCTCGCATGGAGGTTAGCTCTGTCTGATTTTCTGCCTCTTTCCCTTACCAGCAGCATGCAGAAAATGTGCTTTGGACTGATGGCTTCTCCATAAAGGCAACCATCCTACTGCTGTATGCCGTGATGGAGAATATTTACCCCTTAGACCTGCTACTGTTATCGGGTCACACAAGACAAGGTTTGGGTCCGGGCAAGCACATCTTTTTGAAACTAACACAGGGACCAAAAGAGGTATCTYGAGCTATGTTTCTCCAGCACGCTCTCAGAGATCTTGGAGCAGCTGAGCCATTAGAGTCCCTGGTGACTATCTCAACAGCAGTGAGATTTCCTTCATCCCCCAGCCTTTCTGCTTCTGTTAACCTCAGCATAATGTTGCATGGTGGTATCACAAAGGCATCTGTTTCCTTCAGAAGCACCTACAGACCCCACCTTCCAACTACATCCTTAAAATACCAGATCAGATGTGAGCCCCTGCTGTCTTTCTAGCTTATTTGGATCCAGTTTGTACTTTTAGCTCTCAGGCTGAAAGTTTAATACCTTGTATGGTGCTTGTTCATTATGAATTCACTTATATTTCCTTCCAAAAGCAAGTGGCCTGTTCCGAATCCTTTCTCCCTCCATTTCCTCCCCCATTCACACAGAAAATACACAAATGACCAGAGATAGCCTCCATTTACATGTTATTGTGCTCAGACCCTCACTACAGACACGTTATTGGATGAATCAAAATACTTGTTTGGGTCTGACCCATCTTGTCAGTACAAGGTGACACAACCAGGGCAGATGATCAGACAGGCATTCCCATACTGACATGTTGCCTTGCGTGTTGAATATTCTGAGACTTTTTCCAGTAACACAGAAATTGAAGTGAAGCTTCTTAAAAGGAAGTTCAGCATATTGAACTTGAAATGGAAGTAGGATTTACCCACATGCCATTCTGTTTACATACCATGGACCTTAAGTCCTGTACAGCTTAATGCATATGTCTTTACACATCAGTTTCTTAAAGGTGAACACTTTACAATGACACAATTGCTTTTAAGGTTTTCTATTCCTTTGGGAGGCTAGACCTGTAGAGAGCTGAACCCTCACCTCCCATGGAAATAGGTCTAGCACAAGATGGAAGTTGCCTAATTTATTATCTTTGTGTGTGGCAGTTTTGTTCCTTGAAAAGCACGCTGTGCTTTGCACAGCTGATGAAGGGTTTGATCTAAACAGGTACCAGGAATCCTGATCTGTAAATATAGCCTACACACTGTGGTGGCAGTTTTGTTGGTGTTTTGGTAGGGACTAAATAAAATTCTCTTTGGTGCTAGTACATTGAATATCAGCCTTTCAGACATCCTAAATGTAAAAGCAATTAAACTCCTTTATGCACTAGAAGTTTATGAAACTGTAAGAAAAGCTGCTCAAAATACAAGCTGGAGTAGGAGTTAAGCCAAGTATTGTCTCCAGAGTCTAAATCCAAATGAGTGTTTATTTTTTCAGACGATAACACTTCTGACCTATATTTGCCTTAAATTGAAGGATATGAAGTAACGATTATACAGCATCTCACCACTTTGACTGCGGTGAGTCTCCTCATCCACTAAGGTACAGATGGGGCCACTAAGCTTATGTCAAACCTGTGGGCATTAGGTGCAAGCACAAAATCAAACCCTGTTTGAGTAGTCAGCCTGTTTAATGTTTATGCCTTCCTCGCATCAACCAAGCTTCCTTGTTTCCTGATAGAGCACAGAAAGACTTTTTCTCTACTTATACAGCTCTAGACATACACTTGCACTCTTTCTTTTCTGAAAAATTTCACATCCTAGAGTGATTTCTGCTTGTGGGTGGGAATTTAGTATGATGCGCTCTGGATTTTGCTTCCCTGTGGAAGCTATTGTCACATATACAACCTCAACATAATGGATAAGAAAGATTAGAAAACCCCAAATTACTCTCCTGAAATCATGTGCAAAGCTTCTGCAACAGTGCAAATATATGTCCAAGCAATGTTTTCAATAGCAAAGTGAAAAATTCATTGCAAAGAAATGAATGAATAAGACACGGAAAAATGGACAAAATTTCTAATTACCTATTCTTATGATAAAAAAGGAACTGCCTCTTCAAACGGGCAACTCAGAGTTTGAGGCCACTGAGACTCAGTTTGTATTTAGAAATATCTTGAGGTTTTCTATTAGATTGGGATTAGCTTTCTTGGGTTTATGCTTGCTTTTCACAGCCTTAACTGAGCTTTTGTGTATTGAATATTCTCACAACATTTGCTACAACTTTTGGATGTAATTCTTGTTACAGATGATTCAAAAGGCTTTTTAATATGCTTTGTAAATTGCAAATGATAAAAAATATTTTTAATTCCAGAGAAAAGGAGAAAGGGAAATTGGTTGAATGGAGATGATAACCTGAGCTGACTAGGTGCTTTCATTCTAAGGGGTAACAGCAGCAGGATTTGTAGTGAAAGGTTTCTTTCTATAGTTGCTTTCTTATCTCTGTTGTTGTTGTTGTTGTTTTTTGTTTTGTCTTATGAGTGTTTCAAAATTGTATGTATTTGTGCAGAGAGGAAAAGATAATGTGTCACAAAAGAAGCAGCAACTCAGGAGACAATGAAGGCCCAATGATGAAGATGCTGTCTTGGGACTAAGACAACCCAGGACCAATTCCCTGGGTTTTGTTCTGCAACAAATTCAGCGTACTGTGACCTTGAGCAAGACATTTCAGGCTATGTTCATAAAATAGGTTTTAGCGCCAATGATTGTTGCTTAAATCCAAAATATTGATCCTCAAAATCCTGCTGCTGTCTAACTGCAGAGCCACCTGGATTTTCTTGGTCTCTGTAAATTCTGTCAGTGATGTTCCCAAGGCACCACCTTTCCTCTGCTCTCAAAACTGATCTACACAATGCTGAATATTGAAATAATCTTTGAGGCAGATGGTGAGCAGGAGACTGATTCTGCAGCCTGATGGTTATAGCGCTCAACTGAGGGTGTAGAGAGACCTTGATTCTAGTCTCCATAGTCATAGGTTTAGTATTTACACAAACTAGAACAGCTTCAATAGCAAACTGAGGGAGTTACTCTTTCTCACCAATAAGATTTCATGGCCTGAAGGTAGGAAGAGACATGTGGGAGATTAGGAAGAGAGATTTAAAGTGTTTTCGCAGACGCAGCTGGTGTGCAGGTAACTTGCTTATCATGAGAACTGAAGGGAACAGAAGAGAGGGTGTTTTGTGACCTATCATCTGCAGAGGGGACAAATTGGTCTCCGGCAGTTCCAGTTTCACCTCCCAACTAAAAAAGGATTAGGTTAGCCCGGGAACCTAAGTTTTGGATGGATGACATTAGGTAACTCAACCCCTTCTCCTCATTCTAGGAAACAGTATGCTTTGTGGGTTGCACACTAAGATGCCCACGGTTTCTCACTGTGAGGACTATGTATTCCAGATCTTGTCCATTTTTAACAAAAGCAACAATGGGTTTGCTATAAATTTATGTCAGACCTTGTCTCTGCTATATTCTGGCTTGTTATGCTACAGCAACAGTACAACTAAGTCTTCACACCTTGTATAGGGGCTCAGCCTATCTAAACCAGGATTGTGGATTCCACAAGATGGCTGGATAATTAGAAGTTCTGTGCTTTAGTGCCAAATGTGTGCACGTAGATCCCTGGTTGTTCAACTGTGAAATGTGAGTAGTTACATTCCTCCAAAGGATGCTGTGACTTATGGGGATAAATATTTTAATGACTGTGAGGCACCCTCATATTAGGGCAATGAAAGCCACATGAATATCTTTAGAATAGAAATGCTACTGAATCAGTACATTGGCTTCTATTATTTTGCAGAAAGATTCATATATTCTTAGAGTGCTCCTTATCACACTCTATTATTTTTTCTTGCATAAAATATGCATTAAAATATAGAAGATGTTTCCATCTTGACTTTGAAAGCAGAAAAGTTACCTTGAAGCAGAAAGTAGCTAAGGTAACAAGGTTCAGAAGGTCCAGTTAGACTATAGTGTTGATAGGCAATGGTTTGTTTTACTCTTAAAATGCTTTTGAAGTGAATTGTTTGAGGCTGAAAGATCTTTCACAGACATTCCAAACCAGAAATTCAGCTTTTTACTGTTTTTCTTTTTTAAAGTTCTGATCTGCCATGAAATTACTGTTAAGTGGGATATTCAATAAGTTTGTTGACATTTATGTTTAAATGAGAAGTTTTATGTTGAAAAATATCAGGCCATTAAAAACATATTGACTCTAGTCTAAGATGGATTTTAAACCTTGATTTGTACTTCTTACTATGAAATAGTAATAAAAGAACACAAAGCCTATTTGGCATTGACTAAAGTTACTCAGTTGTCTTACATGTTTGAGAGATGTGTGTGAGATTTCTGTGGACTCCAATCCTGATTTCCACGAAAAGAAATTCTTAAGGTTCAGTTTTATACATAGGCAAGTATGTGTACTGTCAGTGTTACTGCTTTCATCGTGTCAGGTAGCGTCACAGCCTAGGGTATTTAAGCTATAATGGGTTGTCTCCACAAAATCTGTATCAATCTCAATACACACATTTGCCATTTCTCATTGCTCCTCTTCCAACAGGGTAGCTGATGTCATGGTCTTTACTCGTATGCTTCCTAGTGTGGGAAGTTAAAGTGTGGAAGATGGGATATTCTAAGCAGCTTGTAATGGCAGCCATAAAATTGCTCGCTGAACAGTAAGTTTCTTACAGGAATCCTAACTAGTATGTCTGCATCTCACAGAAATCAAAGGARACAGGACTGGCAGGAGCTCAGAGAGCCCTGCTCCATTCCTCTGTCCCAATGAGCTGCACCCTAACATGTTTGAATCACTGAAAGGCAAGAGCATTTCCATCCTATCCCAATAGGTACCGAGAATATTTTGTAATTTTCCCCTTTCTAGCAATATTTGACATATTTGAATGTTCTCCTATAATCTCCTTTCCTTTCCTCTTCATATGACTTTCACACTGTAATGTCTTCAAGATATTTTCTCACTTTCTTTTCTTTTTTCTGGATACCCCTGTGACTGATTAGTTGTTCCCCAGTATGCATTCATGTTGGTAATAACTATTCTGCTATTTCATTCAACTGCCTTGAATTGCACCATAATTTTTCACATTTTCCAGCTTAGTAAGACGATTGTGAAATGTAATCCTGCCTTCCGAAGTGGTGGTTCTCCCTCCAAACTCAAAACGTCAATATCGTGCAGCTCATTATGTAAAATACTATATAGTACTGGATCTAGGACAGACTCATGTCAAATCCCTCTTGCTACCTTCTTCCATTTTGTCAATAAACAAATGATATTCTCTTGTCAAGTAACATTTTCAAGCCAGCTGCATACTGACCTTACAACTGGTTCACCCACACTACTGCTTTTGTTCTTATGCAAATGTCATGTCAGACAGTGTCAAAAGCCTTATTAAAGTCATGATATGTGACATCCACTGCTCTCCTCCTATCCATGAGGCCTGTTACCCTGTCATAGAAAGAAATTAGGTTGTTTTGACATGATTTGTTCCTGACAATTCCATGTTAGCTTTTAGCAGGTCCTTACAAATAGACTGATTACTCTATAGAGACATCTAGGCTGTATGAATTAACTTTAATCAAGGAGATCAGGAAAAAGACGACAGCCATTTACTTCTCACAGAGGCTACCCCATCCAGAAACTGGGTAACAAAAAGGTGGTATTGCTTTGTGGCCCCAAACTTTACATCTCTTATCACTCTGAGAAGTAGATTTTGAATGGCTATAGGAAGAATGCAAGCTGGGGCTTTCCCTGTGTTATCTGCTTTATCACATCCCTCTGAGCACCTCAGAAAAACAGGCAGCACAGTGATAAAAATGATTTCTGGACTACCCTGAGGATAACTAGAAAAGGTGTATTTTGCTACCAGCTAAGAACTATGCATCTGATCTAGTCTAAACTATGTATGTACTTATTTTTATTTCTCTTCCTCTTCAGCTGCTTGTTCTAGATTCTTTGAGGGCAGAGTCTTATTTAGTACATATTTGACAGTTGCTTTTCCAGTGCATACTCAGCCCTGTAGCTAGATGCTCTTTCCCTTTTTCACAGAGAACTGTCAGTATTAAGAACTTTAAACATTTTTCAAAATTAAAAATGGAATCTACAATTTGTGGAATTAAAATGTATAYAAATACTTACTCTGATGTTTTGGGGTTTTTTGGTTTTGGTTTTTTTTTTTAGCTTTTAAAGTTTTCCAACCATAAGGACTTTAATTTACTTAGATTTCTTTATTTTCTAGTAAAATGAAGGCTGAAAGAATTATTCTCAAGTCCTGGAGGTTATATGGAAGATTCTGTGTGTGATTAAACCATGAGAGCTGTTGATATTATGTTGAGGTGCTACAGTAGGAAAWGGTTTTGCTCTTACCTGGGACATTTATGTTCACAAAACATGTGAAACTAGATGTATTTTAAGTCATTAATAAATCAAATATATTTTTTTGTTATTGTATGCACGCAGGATTTTGGATGGCCAACCTTGAAGCAGAAACTGTTGGTTTTGTGGATCTGGAGGGCAGGTGAAAAAACATGAAGAAAACATTTATTTCATGCATATTGCAACCTATTTTTAGTGTCTTCCCAAAGGTAAATGAGTATTTATGGCATCTACAGTCTGTTCACAAACCCATCTCTCTAGCTGGTGAACTGGGAATGATGTCCATTTAAAATGTTATAAACTGGAAACCTTGATCTCCTGCTTTCACAGCTGAGTATATTTGACTCCTCCTTCTGATGTGAAGATGAGTGATATACTGGACTTCATCAAATAGAATAACAAAAGAGAGAATAAATCTCACGATGTAATTATTCCAGGGGAGGGGGGAGCAAATGAATAAATTCAGTAACTACTGAGATGTAATGACAGAAATGTGAAGGTTTGGCCTGAGCTTGCTTACTGTCAGCAAACCAAGTGGAGAACAGAGTAAATGCCCCTTAAAATATCTCCTAAAAATGGGATCTCAGCTTATAAACTGGCCCTTCCTAAGATAAAGAAACAATTATTTTAAAAGAGATCTGCTATTTCAGGAATATTTTACCAAAAAATGTTGGCTCCCTTTTCAGTGTTGTTAAATGCTCTTTGCTGAGCCTCAGAGCTGCACTGTCCTGCGTACACAACATTGTCCCTTCCTAGAAACCCAAAGGCCTTAGAAAGAAAGATTGCAAACCTTTCTTGTGACTGCAGCCAGTGAGGATCAGGAAACAGCCCTACCCAGTCTTAAATATCCACCTGATTTTGCGTAGGCATCCACAGATTTCAGATGAAGGACAATCCTTTTGCTTCCATTCCTAAAAAAAACCAAAGCAAAACGAACCAAACCAAACCCCATTACCTTATACTGCATCTCCATTAGTCTTGAAATATTTTTCCTCTCCCTTCTGCAGAAACAAGCTTTTAGGTTTTCAACTGAACAGCATCAAGGCAATATTTGGAAATCTTGAAGCTCTTAGTGTTTTGCAAAAAGGATAAAAATGTCATTAATCTCATTATCCCTGTCCCTAAAAACTTGATCCTGAAAAATCCACGATGTGCCCTAAAAACCCAAATAATTATACCTATAAAGCTGTGCAACAAATTATCTTTAGCAGAGATGTGACTATGCATTCCCTACACAGGAATTTAATAAAATATGTCACAATTAAACACACATGTTTGAGGAAATAATCCTGTCTCAAAACAAACACTGAAAGAGAAAAATGAGGAGATTTGAGTTTATGGATTACTAGACCTGCATTTAGTTCAATAGAAAATAGATTCATCTGAGTCCTTTTGGAGGAGGCTTGCAAATGCACTTCAGATGTTTTTTATCACTTATGGGAGTAAAGACAACTTTGTAGTTCTAAAGAAGAGGTCTGGCAATACAGTACATCAGATTTTATGAGCTTGGCCTTGTAATTGCAGAAACAACAAAGAAGGGATGAGACTAAACAACAAAAACTACCAGAACTCCATGTTCTCCTTGGTCCTGCGGCAGATGGTGAACCTTGATGAACACTTACCTTTAGATGCATCCTGCTTAAAGCTGAAGTGCCAGGTTAAATACATGATGCACGGTTGTGGTTTTTCTGATATGATTTAGATGCATTACCTACATGCCATTTTTGTGGATTCAGTCTGACTAATTTCCAAAGCTACATTGAATAGATGTTTTTTTTTATAAATCTACTGTGCTGATTAAGTGCAACAACCCTTTCCAGAACAGAGCAAATTCCAGACAGACACAACTCAGTGATTACTGGAGACAAAATAGCTAAACTTATAATGCATTGCAAAGGTCATTTCTTTTTTTTTTTCTTTTCAGAAAATTCAGGAGGTATGACAGGTCATAAAGCTCTTTGGTGCTCAACAGAGGGAGTAACAGATTGTACCGCAAAGCCAGGCAAACTGGGACACTCAGTCTTTTTATGCCCCTTGAACTGGGACAGTGTGTTTCAACTAAGGGTTTGTCATCAGTGGTGATCAACAAGTTTTCTATTGTACGACATTTATATTTAAGAAAGAGATTGGAATAAAGGTCATTGGTTTGTTTTATATTTGAAAAAATAGGAGGAGCCAAACTGTATTAGAAAATGTAGGCAAAAAACAGAGAAAATATTAGTCTCATGGTACATTAGGGCTCCACTGATCATGAGTTTATGAAATGTTAATAGATGCTGGATTTAGACTGTTTGATAGCTTGCTTGTACAATCCTATAACTATATTATAATACTTGAAAATATATATTATCTTCTATTGCTGTGTGAAGAATCTCCTATACTGTATAATACTTAAATGTGTAACAAACTTGAGATACATATCATATCATACTACTAGGAAGAAAATTAACTCTATCCCAGCTGAAACCAGGACACAGTATTTTACAAACTTGTTATCTGTTCTTTTAAAACTTAATATGAAATGCAACTGCAAAATTGTCATTAAAAAAGGAGATGGGGTGTACATACAAAGTTGGGGGAATGGGGTGAGACACTGAAGCTAGACTGCCTGAAGATGTTCTGTCATTAATTTCTACCACTATAAATGATTTTTAACATTTCTGAAACAAAGAAGTGCAATATTTTGGGGGCTGTGAAAGATTATGCAGATGAAAAGGAATTTTATATTCTATTTTCTCAGAATGTTGGCATTTCCATTTATTATAAGCATATTGGATGGCCTAGGGCTACCCAAAACCAAAAGGTAACTTTTATTAACCAGGAAGGGAGAGGGACAGAACCAGAAATACACTGAATTCTGTTACAGCTATAAAGCAGCAAACCAGGGCTTGTGATGAAAGCGAAGTGGCATCGTACACAAAACTAAGAGGTGGTCTGAGAAGGTAACATTGTATAGCATGTGGTGCACAGAAAAGCTCTGCCAAGAGATTGCCATCTTGGTGGGAGACAGCCTGGGGGAAGAAACGTACCAGAACCCCAGTGGGAGATTCTGGGGCAACTGCAATTTACAGATGTTGCTGTGAAAAGGGCAACAAATTCTCCCTCATGTACAGGAAGGCTAGAGAGGAATATTGTGAATCATCTTCAGCACACCCATGTTCATAATTCTCTGCAAGAGCTGTCATACTATGTTTCTGACAGCTCGAGGGATAAAACTGGTGTAAAAATTGTCCCAGTAGGACTGCTTGTGTTCCATTGTGGACAGGGGGTCTCAGCCCTGGGGACAGAGACAAGAAAGTAGTCCTCATGCTTGCAGACCTGTATGTCTGAGTGTTGAAGTTCAGACACTAACAGTGTTTTGAAACAAATTTAGGTAGCACATTGATAAAAACTGTGTGGAAGGGAGGTCTGAGAGGAAAGAAAGGCTTGGTGACCGGTTCTGGAGGAACCAAGAGCTCTGTTCCTATCATCCCTCTCCATCCCATCAAGTTAAAAACTCTCATTCATTCTCTGAATTCCAGGAGACTGCTAGCAAAGAGGGTGAGAGGAATTCAGAGCTGACAGTATGTGAACTGTGGAGCCCTGTGAAGCATAAAAATGTGAGCAAAGACCAAAGCTCTTTTCATGAGATATTTTTTTCTTGATAGAACTCCTTCCTTAGAAGACTCAGGTCTTGTTCCTTTGCCTTATCCCATGTGTGAGAAGTGATAAAATAAAAGAAAATGAAAAATATGGAAAAACAGATCTTTCAGGCTTTTAGTTACAAAATCAGAATCAGAATTTTTTGTGACAGAACTGCTTCTTCCTATGTATTTATAGGCCATTTGACACAATGACTTCCTACGGCATAAAAAATAAGACAAATCTTCCTATCTTGGGCTGAACAAGTTTGGTTACAGTACCTCTGTGCTGAAAGAGCTTTTCTTCCTGGACATTTCTCATACAAAAACAGTACAAAGTTTGCATTACTACAATATAACTAAACTGCTGAACAGAAAATATCTGTAGAAGATCTCTCTGGAAGGTTGCGTAATCTACAGTTTTATGCCTTATTAAGCCTTCAAACTCAGGTGCTTTGATTTTTTTTTTTTTTTAAGGAACCTAAAAAGAACAGAAGTGGCCCAAATTCCTTCATCACCTCCTTCCAGATTAGGACTGACAGGATTTCTTATAAAACTGGATTTGTCACTTCATGACTTTTTTCACTCTTCTTAATAAGAACAGCTTCTGCAGTGAGCTCAGAGGTCCTTTAAGTGGGATAAAAAAGATGGGAGAAAGATAATGAAACTATAGATATGATATATATAGGAAATATTTTTCAACATTAGAAGAACAGAGGTCCCTTTCAATTGCTTATTTATGTTTCTGCTTTTTATGTTGAAGAAAAACAGATCTTTTTTTCTAAGCTGATGTCTGGGGGAGGGGAACCAAGCTGCAGTTATTTATTTGTGTCTTTGCTATAGTGGGAAAGCATCTTTCGTACCAAGCGCAGGTGTTTCCTCTAGTCTCCAGAGGAGTTCAAAGGTGATTTGTTTTCTACATAGCCAGAATTCATCAGGCAAGAGGAGGGGGGAGTAGGTTATAGTACTTGCTGCAAAATAATGTATGTGCAATCTACATCTACCTACAGTTTAGGACTATAGCCACAAATTGCAATCAGTTTATAGGAAAAGAAATAGGCTAACTGTTCTCTGTGTCTGACAGATCCTGGGTAAAAAAGCAGACAGGAGGCTCTGGCAGTTGTAGCCTTGGGGCCAATGCACATTTTCACAGAGGTCCTGGAGGAGATCTCTCTGAAACCCTTTCTGGGACCATCAATGCAGGCTGTAACCACGAATGCTCAGTATTGCCTTTGCTTCTTCACTTTCTCTTCTCCATGCTGTAGCTCCCTTTACAGCTCTGCTTTGGGAGAATAGCCAAAATGCAATATGCGTATTCTTTATGCTTTTATCTACTTCTTGACCTTACGGATTGTGGAGCATCATGYTATTGGTAGCTTTTCTCTGGATTGTAAAAGCGTAAGTATAGTTTCAGTGGAGGTGATTTCTCAAGGTCAGCTGTATCAAGCAGATGTGAGACTCTGGAAATGGCAAGCTCAGAGCAGTGACTAGCAATAGCTGTGATTGTTTAGAAGTGGAGGACAATATTTTTACTTAGAAGTGTGTTGCAGGGTTGCCCAAAAAGCTCTTTGTTTGTGGTGGTCCTGTGAGAAAGAATACTGAGAATCTGTATGCTGTTTGATTTCTTCTGTACAATTAAAGCTTTGTACTCAAGGTGTGATGAAATGTAACTGTGGGCGTGCCTGAGAGACAGCTCTTGGCAGCAAACCATGACACGTACCAGTGAGGGCACGCCATTGCTTTTGCTTTAGGCAGTGGGTGGAACAAGAGGAAAATACAATATGACACTTGTGACTTTAATAATTCTTAGGGGACATCATTGCAGTTTTTAAAACTCCTTCCTGACCAAACRGGCAAAAGCAGCCTACACAGTAATCCCTGCTCCAAGGAGATTGACTCTGACAATGGTGGTGAGACCCATGTTGCCATTGTTCCTCATGGATATGTTCCCTTATGTTGACCTGACTTCAGCAGCTGGTACGGAAGAGAGGGCGACCCTGGATTTTGGGAGAGGGTGTTCAGTAATATCTGGGACTTGCTTTTTATGTTTTAGATGTCAGTGGCTATACATGGCACTGACACAATGCCTATATGGGACAGGGGCAGTGTCTAAAAATGTCTTCCAACCCCCGCTCTTCAAGATTTGGACACTAATACTAGATTAAGCAGTGACAGAGAGTTTTTTCAGTGCTTTTTCAATCTGGCAAGGAAGCATTCAGCTCTTGGAACTTATTGCCAACTTTCCTTGTTTCTTCCAGGTCAGCTTACTTATATTTACAAATTCTCTTACTTAGCCTCTTGATGACTGCATCTGTATCTGACGGTGAACTTGGTTTGCAGAACTGGTCGGCTCAAGGCAAACTGAATTAATGAAAAAGATCTTGTTTCTGGAAGCTTTCACTATTGATGATTATTTTCTGTAGGTCTACTATGTTTACACTCATTTAGAAATACACAATAAATGGGACCTCCTGTTGCCATAAATTTTTACAGTTGTTATCTGGCAGAGAGACACTGAGACAGAACTAGTGCATTCTAGACTCTGCAGAAGCACCAGCCAGGGTTACGTCTTTCTGGAAAGTGTCACACAGCACTAAACCTTGGGGTGTTGTGTATAAAATCTTCATAAACAGATGTTAATCATTCTCAGTCGAATTTCTGAGACACAGTACCATACAATTTCTGAGCAAAATAAATATATGATGCATGCAAAACTGAAGTAGTACTTAGAACACTATGAATAGCTTTTAAACAAAATACTATCACTGGAAATTTGCTACTGTACCTTATGCAGATTTTCTCACATTGTTGCTGCTAATATATAATGCAAACATCACATTTCAGCATAAGTACCCTCATTTTAATATGTATTTATTAAGATTTCCCCTTAATTTTCTCTTAAAGATGATCTGTCGATGTGACTGCAATACCCAGTTCATATCTTTTGGCCTCTCTAGAATATGACGACGAATTTCTTTTCCCCAGGATTTCCATGACTTCTGTCAACGAACAGCTAAAGTTTCTCCATAAGTACCAACAGTTCAATCTTTCATAGTGAACTGGTTTCAGGACATGGCAAAATGCACGTCCTGCAAACTACATCCAAACTGAGTCCCAGTCTGTGAGGCAGGCATTTATTTAGGCCCTGGGTTTTGTAATGGTCTTCAGTTATACAATAAGCCCTCGCTGGAATGAAGAATTGCTTCAAAGCATCATTTTCCCTGTGCAAGAGGCACCTCTCTGGCTAAAAATAAACACACAAACCAGGCAGTTTTAAATAGCTTAAAAATAACACTCTTCTGTTTCTTCCAAACAGAAAAATTATGTAAGAGCATTGCAACTGAAGTAAGGTAGTTGTATCATATAACAGGAGCCTGGGAGGCAGTCAGATGCCACTGTGATAAGGGCTGTGAAAGAATATAGAATCATAGAATCATAGAATTGTTTAGGTTGGAAAAGACCTTTAAGATTATCAAGTCCAACTGTTAACCTAACACTACCAAGTCCACCACAAAACCATGTCCCTAAGCACCACATCTACACATCTTTTAAATACCTCCAGGGATGGTGACTCAACCACTTCCCTGGGCAGCCTGTTCCAATTCCTTCCGGTGAAGACATTTTTCTTAATATCCAATCTAAACCTCCCCTGGCGCAACTTGAGGCCATTTCCTCTCATCCTATCGCTTGTTACTTGGAAGAAGAGACCAACACCCACCTCACTGCAACCTCCTTTCAGGTAGTTGTAGAGAGGGATAAGGTCTCCCCTCAGCCTCCTTTTCTCCAGATTATACAACTCCAGCTGCTCCTCATAAGACTTGTTCTCCAGACCCTTCACCAGCTTCGTTGCCCTCCTCTGGACACGTTCCAGCACCTCAATGGCCTTCTTGTAGTGAGGGGCCCAAAACTGAACACAGTATTCGAGGTGCGGCCTCACCAGTGCCAAGTACAGGGGCACAATCACTTCCCTAGTCCTGATGGCCACACCATTTCTGATACAGGCCAGGATGCCGTTGGCCTTCTTGGCCACCTGGGCACACTGCTGGCTCATAGTCAGCTGGCTGTCGACCAATACCCCCAGGTCCTTTTCAGCCAGGCAACTTTCCAGCCACTCTTCCCCAAGCCTGTAGCGTTGCATGGGGTTGTTGTGACCGACGTGCAGGACCCCTTGGCCTTGTTGAACCTCATACAGTTGGCCTCAGCCCATCGATCCAGCCTGTCCAGGTCCCTCTGTAGAGCCTTCCCACCCTCAAGCAGATCAACACTTGCGCCCAACTTGGTGTCATCTGCAAACTTACTGAGGATGCACTCAATCCCCTCATCCAGACCATTGATAAAGATATTAAACAGAACTGGCCCCGTTACTGAGCCCTGGGGAGCACCACTTGTGACTGGCTGCCACCTGGATTTAACTCCATTCACCACAACTCTTTGGGCCCGGCCATCCAGACAGTGTTTTACCCAGTGAAGAGTGCACCCATCCAAGACATTAGCAGCCAGTTTCTCCAGGAGAATGCCGTGGGAAATGGTGTCAAAGGCTTTACTAAAGTCTAGGTAGACAACATGCACAGCCTTTCCCTCATCCACTAAGTGGGTCACCTTGTCATAGAAGGAGATCAGGTTAGTCAAGCAGGACCTCCTTTCATAAACGCATGCTGACTGGGCCTGATCACCTGGTTGTCCTGTACGTGCCACGTGATGGCACTCAAGACGATCTGCTCTGTAACCTTCCCCGGCACCGAGGTCAGACTGACAGGCCTGTAGTTCCCCGGATCCTCCTTCCGGCCCTTCTTGTAGATGGGCGTCACATTTGCTAACCTCCAGTGAACTGGGACCTCCCTGGTCAGCCAGGACTGCTGATAAAGGATTGAAAGTGGTTTGGTGAGCACTTCCGCCAGCTCCCTCAGTACCCTTGGGTGGATCCCATCCGGCCCCATAGACCTGTGTGTGTCTAAGTGGTGTAGCAGGTCGCTAACCATTTCCCCTTGGACTATGGGGGCTTCATTCTGCTCCGCAAGCCTGTCTTCCAGCTCAGGGGGCTGGGTACCCTGAGAACAACTGGTCTTACTATTAAAGACTGAGGCAAAGAAGGCATTAAGTACCTCAGCCTTTTCCTCATCCTTTGTCACTATCTTTCCCCCTGCATCCAATAAAGGATGGAGATTCTCCTTAGCCCTCCTTTTGTTGCTAATGTATTTATGGAAACATTTTTTTATTATCTTTTAAGGCAGTAGCCAGATTAAGTTCTAGTTGGGCTTTGGCCCTTCTAATTTTCTCTCTGCATAACCTTATGACATCCKTGTAGTCCTCCTGAGTTGCCTGCCCCTTCTTCCAAAGGTCATAAACTCTCCTTTTTTTCCTGAGTTCCAGCCAAAGCTCTCTGTTCAGCCAGGCTGGTCTTCCTCCCCACCGGCTCGTCTTTCAGCACATGGGGACGGCCTGCTCCTGTGCCTTTAAGATTTCCTTCTTGAAGGATGTCCAGCCTTCCTGGACTCCTTTGCCCTTCAGGACTGCCTCCCAAGGGACTCTGTCAACCAGGCTCCTAAACAGGCCAAAGTCTGCCCTCCAGAAGTCCAAGGAAGCAGTTCTGCTGACCTTCTCTTTACTTCTCCAAGAATCGAAAACGCTATCATTCTGTGATCACTATGCCCAAGACAGCCTCCAACCACCACATCACCCACAAATCCTTCTCCATTCACAAACAACAGGTCCAGTGAGGCACCTTCCCTAGCTGGCTCACTCACCAGCTGTGTCAGGAAGCTATCTTCCACACACTCCAGGAACCTCCTAGATTGTTTCCTTTCCGCTGTATTGTATTTCCAGCAGACGTCCGGTAAGTTGAGGTCCCCCATGAGAACAAGGGCTAGCAATTGTGAGACTTCTCCCAGCTGCTTATAGAATATTTCGTCTGCCCCTTCATCCTGGTTGGGTGGTCTATAACAGACTCCTACCATGATATCTGCCTTGTTGACCTTCCCCCTGATTCTTACCCATAAACACTCAACCCTATCATCAGCATCATTAAGCTCTAGACAGTCAAAACACCCTAACATACAGGGCTACACCACTGCCTCTCCTTCCTTGCTTATCCCTTCTGAAGAGTTTATAGCCATCCATTGCAGCACTCCAGTTGTGCGAGTTATCCCATCATGTTTCTGTGATGGCAACTATATCATAGTTTTCCAGCTGCACAATGGCTTCCAGCTCTTCCTGTTTGTTGCCCATGCTATGTGCATTGGTGTAGAAGCACTTCAGTTGGGCTATTGATCCCACCACCTTTCTGGCGGAAGAAGTCCTAATTCCTATGTGACCATTCTCAGGCACTTCTGTGGTTTCTAACACATCAATAACCCTTGCATATTTGCTGCCGCATGGATCTCCATCCCCTACCTCCACTGAGACAACAGACCGAAGGACCTGGCTAGCACACCGTCCCTCAAACATTGGCATGCTGCCCCCAGGCTTATCTCTAGCAAGCCTGGTTTTATCCCTTTCCCCCTTCAATAAATATAACATTATAGAGACTGCTCTAAAGCCCTGGAAGAGGTGTTCCCCAGCTTTAGGGGATTTGAAAATGGCAAGATTCTGAACTAGTAGTAGTTCAGTACCTTAGTAAAACTTTTCATTAGCCTTTCCAATTACCCAGGAAAATTAGCAGAGAGATTTGTAATGTAAAAACTATTCCACAAATAGTGATGAGTCATAGCTGTGTGACTGATTTAACATGTTAAAATTAATAAAATATATACTTTAATACTGGGGGAAGATGTTGTATCTTAAGAAACCATTAAAAAAAATTCTGTGATCTCCAGAAAGAAACCGCTGGCCTAGAAATGAAAATTATATCTTTGAAAATGATAAACCTGAGGTAGAACCAGCTTCCTTCTCTGCTACAAAATCTGATGTATACTGTGGTCTCCATGTTAACTGCAGCATCCACACTAATAACCTGTCAGCTTTTCTGATCTTAAATACTGCTTTCAAAAAGACTCCATCACAGTTTTTTTTATATCATGGCAATATCATGACATAAACCAAATCTCACAGCTTCCCTTCCAGGTCTAATGCACCCTGATTCACTTTTAAAATGTTCCTCTAAGTATACAAGGATGTGATGTGTCTGCTGTATGTTCCTATCTGTAAACTCTTTTTCTGTTGTCTCCTAGCTTGCAGCAGAGTTTCAACACATTTCTCACAAATTTTGCTGTCATATTCCTTGCCTGACATCCACATGGAGCTCAAGGCATTAATTAACTTATAGAACTTAAATTGCATGTGATGCCTTCTTACTTCGTTATGCTGTGCTCTCATCCAAACTGAGCATTCCCCATGTAATTAGAAGTTAAACTGTTACACACACCAAAATGCCAGAGTAGGTGCACTGCACAGGCACTAAGTAGATGCCTATCTTTCATTTCTCCTGAAAATAAATCTTACAAATGGCTGCAACATTGCACTTAAAATATTCAGTCAAGGCACTATTTTATTTTCAATGTCTGCCTGATTAGCACTTTGATGGTGTCAAGAACAGAACACTGAAATGAAATATGCACAATTTTACTAACTACATGATGCAATTCAGTTTATGTACATTCTTTATTCTGTTTATTTTCTTCTACTTAAATTCCTTGAAAGGATTTAAATGGTACTTTAAATGGCTTGCTGCTTTTCTGCGAAGTATCATAGTAAGTCAGCTATATCTCAGCAAATCCGTGTATCAGATGGGAATCATGCAGCAGCCTTCCTGTGCATTACTATAATATTTCTTCACAAGAAGGTCTACTTAAATGAGAGTTTGGATTTCCTCTATTTACTGTTTAATACAGCTTATCATTAAAATTCCATTTCCTCATATGCCTCACTGCACAGAATGGATAAATGTTTTAAGACATTTTCCTGTATTCACATAGATTCAGTTGATGTAGAAGTATTTAAATATGGACAGCCTACATTAATAAGTATCAATATATATCAAGCATTTTCTTTATAACTGATTCTTGTCCAAGATATTGTAAACAAGGTGCTTCTTACCAAACATGAGAGAGCAGACAGAAAGAGGTAGAAAGAGGCAAAGGCAGATAGAAGATATTTAAGATGTATTAATGATTTAAAAGAAATATTATAACTAGGTGCCACTGGGAATTCCATAAACAAATTTCATCCCTCTCTTTTTTTGGGTAAATGTCAAAGAGGAGAATTCGTTGAAAGGGAAAATACAGAACAATTCCACACAGTCACTATTCAGAAGTGCCTGCCAAAATCACAGGTAAACTATGACATTTTCCTTGGTTAAGTTAACTTTGTGAGAAATCTGATTTTCCTTCATTATTGCAGACATAATATCTCCTGTGAATAATGCTGTTCTGCCCTTCTCACCCAACCATTTTTAGAAAAGTGGGAAAGGCAAAATTACTTCATTTGCTGTTTTGATGAGAAGCAGTCTTCTGTCCTCAGGAAAAAAAAAAGAGAGGAAAAAAAAGGAAATTCTGAGCTTTGTAGTAAGATTTCATCTTGTTGTTTTCAGAACAGTCTAATTTTATCTCCAATAGGATTTAGAATTTTTTTTGTCTATGATTTTTAATGGACTCTATGGTTTCAAGAAATTTATAACCAATAGGCTGGGTGGTCAGTGGTTTTGTGTTCCTTTCTATTTTTTCTTAAAGAGCTTGCTTTTTTTCATTTTCTTTGGCAGTGTCCTTGCATGACCTCACAAAGAAAGGAAGATATATCCGTCTTTTAGATCTGCCTACTCGCAGTTGTGCTGTCAATGCACATCTCAAGTTCCTCCAGCCGCAGTTTGATTTTTCCTTTCCCTGTGTTAGCTACTGAATTTTCATTGGCACTCTGACTCTGCACAGCTTGAGTGACTTCTTATATATTCTTTTCCCCTGTAAGCTTTTTTTCACCTGTGCCTTCTTGTATTAATTACCAGTATTGTGTTTTCATGCTGCGATTACTTGATTTTTTTCCCCAGAACCTTTCATCTTCTTTATTTTGCTATCCAATTTCTTCCTTGTGGCATTCATTTGTACATTTTTCACAAGCTAAAGCACTAACTACAGAGTTATTTCTCCTTTTCCATCACACCTGACATGTTGTTCATCTTTTTATTTTCTTTTTATTTTTAAAGTCTGTGTGCTAGCAGGCTGTCTTTTCCTGCATTTGGTTGTACTGGGGATACCTAACAGATCACAATCTGTTTTTCAGTCCTTAAGAAGTCACTCACCATAAACAGTAAATAATAACTTCTAATAATAAAATTGTTGCTTCCAGCCTCTTGAGACAGTTATTAAAGTTTTCCCATAGCACCTTATTTCTGAAGAGGTCTCAGGCTTACATGGTTGAGAACCACTGTGTTCCCCCATCACTGGAATCCACATGCCAAGGGGACATTTCCCTTCCTGGGTCTTCAGATGCAAGCCACAGGCTACATGATCACACTGAGCAGAGACTGCCTGCAGCCCTTCAGGTTCGTGAGCCACAAAGTCAGCTATAGTCTATACTGCAGAATTATTATGTGGGAACCCATAAATCAATTAGATTTCTTGTCAAAGGCTCTTGGATTCTTGACTGAGCAGGTCTGGTGGTAACACTTCAGTGGAAAGACTTCAACCTGTTCATTGCAGAAGGCTAGCATAATGCTTATCTGCTCTTTTAGTCTCAACACAGTGTTACATAGAAATACTGATGATGGGCAGGTATACCTTAAATGAGGCTACTCTTCAGGTGTAGGTTTTCCGGGCTGGTCAGAAGATAAGCTGACTTGAACACCCAATGACAAATTCCCCACCCTGTTGCTGGCCAACATCCCCAGATGGTGAGGACTTTCTGGGCAGGTAGCTTGTTAACTCAACATCAACACCCAAATGTCACTAGGTTCGTAACGAGTCTCAATCTGGATGGTTTTGCTATGTGTATTTTGCAAGATAGGGGAAGAAACCTGCAAAATATTAAGCAATAATGACTAATGAAGCTGCTTCTGGACTCCTGAGAAAGCTGTTAAAATCCTTCAAACGCAGTAGTTCTGAAAGGCACCCAGCTTACACAGATGAGCAAAGCTGCATTCATATTCCTGCTATCAGTGTGAATGGTGATTATCCTATTTCCACTTGCTACTTTTAAAATCCACCTCCTCAGCTGTGGTATTTCTAGTCTTGTGATTAGTGCTAGAATATGACAAGAACATGGATGCCCTAATTCCCTGGCACCAAACCAAACAATATTGATGGYACTTCTGAAATGCAGTGACTCTAGACTACTGCTTTCCATTACATATAACTGCCTGCATGGGTGTTTAATACTTTCTTCCATCCTTTAAATAATAGGTAATCTCAAAATAAATGTGTAATTTGCCATAATATTCCTCTGCTCAAATCTTCTAAGAAACTATTGTAAAGACGTATTTTTTAGAATAGAATAGAATAGGATAGACTATTTCAGTTGGAAGTGACCTACAACAATCATCTAGTCCAACTGCCTGACCGCTTCAGGGCCAATCAAAAGTTAAAGCACGTTATTAAGGGCATTGTTCAAATGCCTCTTAAACACTGACAGGCACGGGGCATCGACCACCTCTCTAGGAAGCCTGTTCCAGTGTTTGACCACCCTCCCAGTAAAGAAATGCTTCCTAATGTCCTCCCCTGGCACAGCTTTGAACCATTCCCACATGTCCTACCACTGGATCCCAGAGAGAAGAGACCAGCACCTCCCTCTCCACTTCCCCTCCTCAGGAAGCTCGAGAGAGCAATGAGGTCGCCCCTCAGCCTCCTTTTCTCCAAACCAGACAAACCCAGAGTCCTTAGCTGCTCCTCACAAGACATGCCTTCCAGCCCTTTCACCAGCTTTGTTGCCCTCCTCTGGATGCATTCAAGGACCTTCACATCCTTCTTAAATTGTGGGGCCCAGAACTGCACACAATACTCAAGGTGAGGTCACACCAACGCTAAATACAGCGGGATAATCACCTCTTTTGACCGGCTGGTTATGCTGTGTTTGAGGCACCCCAGGATGCGGTTTGCCCTCTTGGCTGCCAGGGCACGCTGCTGACTCGTATTGAACCTGCTGTCGACCAGCACCCCCAGATCCCTTTCTGCAGGGCTGCTCTCCAGCCACTCCTCTCTCAATTTATACTTATGCCCGGCATTACTCCATCCCAGGTGCAGAATCCACCATATCGTCTTGTTAAATTTCATCCCATTGATGATTGCCCAGTGCTCCAATCTATCTAGATCCCTCTGCAAGGTCTCTTGTCCCTCAAGAGAGTCAACAGCACCTCCCACTTTGGTATCATCAGCAAACTTGCTAGTGGTGCATTCAACTCCTGCATCCAGATCATTGATAAATATATTGAACAGGATTGGCCCTAGAATTGAACCCTGAGGAACACCGCTGGTGACCGGTCACCAGCCGGATGTAGCCCCATTCAATAGAACCCTTTGATCTCTGCCTTTCAGCCAGTTCTTCACCCAGCGCACCGTGAACCCACTCATCCCACAGTTGGACAGCTTGTCCAGAATGATGCTATGAGAGACAGTATCAAAAGCCTTACTAAAATCCAGAAAAACTACATCCACCACCTTCTCTTCATCCACTAGGTGGGTGACCTTATCATAGAAGGATATCAAATTAGTTAAACAGGACTTTCCACGTTGACTGTGCCTGATGATTGCATTATTCTTTAAATGCCTTTCAATAGTACTCAGTATAATCTTCTCCATAATTTTTCCAGGAACTGAGGTTAGACTAACAGGTCTGTAGTTCCCTGGGTCTTCCCTCACRCCCTTCTTGTAAATTGGAATAACACTGGCTAGCTTCCAGTCAGCAGGGACCTCCCCGGACTCCCAAGACCTTTGGTAGATGATTGAGAAGGGTCCTGCCATAACATCCGCTAGCTCCCTCAGTGATGTCTCCGATAGTAAAGAAACTTAATGGAAACCAATAGAGTAGAAAACTTCTAAGAAATTAAAAATTAATACAGAAATTATCAGGGTATCAGGATATTAAGGCAAACAGTTTATTAAGTATCACAAATATGAGCTACTACAAAGATAAACACAGTGATGTGTAATGACAGGGACAGAGTGACCCCACAGCATGCTCACCTGTGTAGATGTGAAGCTGTATCTACAAAATGATGCATTTATTCTGGAAAAAGTGTTTCTGACTCAGAGACCATAGTGAAGAAACAAGTCAACCTGAAACTCCTATTGCACCTCTCAGGCACTAAGAGAATATTATGATCCCTTATTATGTAATGAATAATTATTCAGTATAAATTGGATTTGGCAAGTATAGTATTTCCTTTCTCCATAGTTTTGCTAATGTCTTGTGTCCTTACTAAGAAAAATAAAATAGAGGGTGAGCAGAAGAAGAATGAAGCACAATTTTAGGTAGCTCTGAGAAAATACCGTATAAAAAAACTTAAAGAGCTGAATCTGTTTAACTTATCTGAAGTAAGATTGAGATGGGAGCTGACTAAATTAGATGTTTAGGGGAGAAAATACAAACATAATACCATGTTGGCCCATGAAAATAATTGTAAATGATAAATAAGTGGCATAGGGTCCATTTTTTAGCACTAACAGGCAGAGTCTGGCCAAGCCCATGCTATTAAACTCTTTAAGCTTCCAATATAGGATGATTGCATCCAAGCTGCCTACTCTGAAAGTACCTGGATTGTGCCTGGGAACTGCATGGTTACTGGTAGATTTGATTAGGACCAACTAGAACTCTGCCATTCTAACAAGTTAACTGTGCGGGTGATGAAATTTCAGAACCTGTGTTCAGGTAGTTGCATCATTTAATTCACTGGTAAAGACAACATTTTTTCCCCTGAAATTTGGGCCCAAATGTATTGTGACTGCTTCTTGGGACTTAAAATGTATTATTATATTCTTTTATGTGCACATATCTTGATTTGGTGTTATTAAATATAGTCTCCCCTCTTAATTGACAAATCATATTGAGACTTTCAGGAGAACAAGTTTTCTAGTAATTTCTCCAATAATTCTTGGTTTTAACCAGACTGAGGAAATGTAACAGTTCTCTCATAAGCCTAAGCTGGTACTTAGGAATCCATGAAATCATTTCATCTCCTTTTTCAACTCGGGGAGCTCTTCCTGGCACCAGTAAAAAAGACAAGAAACAGCATACCAGTCCTCCTATGGGAGTAATTTTGGATCATTTCTAGCCTTCAAATATACTCACTGGGTATTTGCTTAAAAATACAATTTATTTGGAAAGTGTTTTTAACCTGCAGACAAGGTCCTATGTCACTGCATCAGCTACTGACTGTTGCTGAGTAACAGAGCAAAGAAAGCAGCTTGCTCTTCGCTGCAGGATCCTGCATGTTACTGCTGAGCTATTTGCACTTCTGAGTTCACTGGGATCAGAATGTGATGCGAGGCTCTGGTGTACAAAGTCCAGCTTCTGTGTGTAAGGTAAAACGGAAAAGCTTTCGAGCTGTAAATAGTGTAGCCGCACCCCACAATCCTTGTCGATGAGGCTGTGCTGCTCACAAGTGCAGCTGGCAATGGATTTGCACCAATACGGGTATTGTAGTGTTTGATATCTCACTGTGTCTCATTACCAGTAAAGAGGCCATTAAGAAAGAACAGGGACTGTTCTGCCAGGTGGCTCCAAAGCTGACAGATTTGCTTTATTTAATAACTAAGAAAAATTACATTTGCTGTTCAGAGAATTAGGAAGGTGAAAAGGAGGCTTTTTGCAGTTAGAGGTGAGATACGTCTGTATTACAGGTGTCCACTAAAGGCAAGGAAGAAAATGCTTGTCAATGCAAAGCAGAGGTGCACCGTTTTTGGCTGCAGGGCATAGGTGTGTGTTAGCCATGAGAGACAGCGCACTTGAAAGAGCAGGCAGAAATGTTAAAACAGAGGGAAAAGAGGGAACAGCGTCTAGAGGAGGTGAGAAAAAGAGACGGCAGTCACTTATCAGAGAAAGAGTAGCAAGTGAATCAGTGAATGCACAATATACCATTTTTCAAACTCAGGAGTGTTGCTCAGTGCCTTAGGTGCCTTCACCTTTGGAAAGCTAAGGGACTTTTAGCTGCAGTTCTGTAGCCTGCCTTTTCCTTGAAGCTCTGCAATGTTTCACCCAGGCTGCTGTGGCAGTGAGTTTCCCTTGTTGCTCTCATGCTGTTTTTCTCGTGCTATTACTCTCAAGGCCTTATTCCTGCAAACCCCAACAGCACTGTAATGGAGGGCTCTCTTGGGAAACAAATTGCTCCCAGCATCAGAATTACTCTTTTCCCTTTCCTTTCCCTGCCCTTTGGTTGTAGCTTTTGGGTTATGCTATGGGGACCCAATAATATACAAGCACGTACCTTACCAATAACCCAGTCTGCAGCACCAGCCCAGGGTGAAAGCATGCTTCAGCCAGCACTAACAGCACCAGAAGCAACAACCAATAGAAGGGTCGAGTAGGTCCTGATGAAAATTACATAGTCCATATGGAAAAAGATTGCTGAGGTTTGCCTGCTGCGCTGGAGAGGAGCCCAGGGGAGATGCTTATAGGGATGCTAATTGCTTCTCCTCCCAGATGGCCACTGGGGAGAGTTTTCTTTTTTCTTTTTTTTTCTTTCTCTCTCTCTCCCTTACATTTTATTTTTCCCTGAAACTAACTTTACTACGGATTTGTGTATGCCATCAGCTAAGTACCCCACTAATAAACCTTGGTGCATGTAAGCCTATCTCACAACACAAACATATACTTAATGAAGCTTTCCAAAGGAAAACAGCATTGCTGTATTTTTAAAGAAGACAAACCCCAAGATGTTTCAAGCACTATTTTAAGTCTCTTTCAACAGGAACCTCTTCTAGCAAGCCAAACAAAAGAGCCTTTCAGTGGTCTTTCAAATCTGATACCTTTATCAACATTACCATTTGCGACTAGCTTAAATACCTGTGTTGGGTGGTACAGACTCCTAGGAGTCCCAAGGCTGGAAATCAATGTTCTGATGGCCATCCAGTCCCTGGTGGGAAGGTGGATCCACTACATGTAAATAATGGGATAGGAAAGCTTCCTGAAGAAGCCAGAATCTAGCAGATTGTAATTGACTGTGGAATAAGATGCAACATCATTAGTGGAAGTGCTTACGAATAAGGAGCAACCACCAGGGAGGAAAGCTGCCTTCGGGAGTTCTTGCAGCTTCTGCTAAATAACCTGCTTGAGAAATGAAGAGTGGTTGTCACGGCATTAGAGTTGGATTGCCTTTTAGATCTCAGATGAAACACTCATGAACCTGTTAATGATGAGAGGTTGATGGCTGGATGATGTGGGGCCCTCCCCCTCCTCCACCTGGAGACTACTCTCTGTGAAGCAGCAAGGGAAATAAGAAGTCCCGGAAGATTTGACTTGAGTCCTCTCTCCTCCCACTCTTCTTCCAGCCCTGTCTGAGAAGCATGCCAAGAGGTAAGGGCCCATGTATATTGGAAAAGGTGTGCTGGAGTCCTGTGCTTTGTAAGCCCACAGCCCCCTCAGGGAGGAAAAGCCCCCTGACAAAAGCACTGGCTAGAGGAGTGGGAAATCTTCATTAATATCAAGCCACCTGGTGCACAATAGACACGGGTCTGGACAACTACTGTTGCTATGGTTTCCAAGAAAGCCTACCATCTATGTATTCATCAAGTATCATTTTGAAAGTGTCATTTATGGCAGTTGGTCTGGCTAGGGTGGAGATGCCAAAAAGTGAGGGCCAGGTCTGTGTGCACGCTTGGACATGAATGCTAAGGTGCTTGAAAAGGTGCTGTCAGCTTTGGGACTGTTCGGCATCTATCTGAATTTTGCCTTGTGCTCCCTTATTTGCTGCTACCTTGGGAGCTGCTGTCTTACCAGTAGAATTAAACCAAGACCTGGCACATTTCTCATGCTTATGCAGAGTTGTTTTCAGTCACAGCATTTAAAAAATCTTCTATAGCAAAACAAACATTACCGTGTCACTTATTTCAATAATTTGGGTTTAAAGCTGAATTCAACAACAAAATTTGTTTCTTGCGCAGCAATGTATGTCTAGGATAAATCACTATATGTAAAGAAGCTTGTAAAAATCTCTCTTCTTTTTCACAGTCATTTCTATGAGGAAGGCCAGACTGACCCTGCCTTGCTGAAGAGGGAAAGACCAAGTGCCCTTTCTGAGGTTCTTCCCAGTCCCAGTTTCTGATTCTCTTATTCTGCTCTTGTGTACAAATGTAACCCCAGAGTTGAGGTCATGGTAAATATCCTGAATTTTCATCATTTGTCCTAAAATCAAAACTCTGTGTTTTGTTTTGGTAAGAGTCTCATGCTATTCTAGAAGCTAGGTTGTTAAGAAAACAATGGAACAATTTCCTCCCTGTGGAACTTTGCACACACTATTTTCTATTGTTTACTTAAAACAAAGTATATTAAAATGCCAGCATCAACAGCAGCCTCATATTTTTTCTTTATATGAATAAAATATGAAGAAGAGAAAAAAAATATTTCCCATCATACTGTTGAAGGGCGGGATGTGAAAAACTTAGCAAATGCTGAACAGTTTCATTAAATTATTGAATAACTGCTGGACGATAGGTCTGGAAAACAAAGGTAAATAGGTGCAATCATGTAAGATAGAGCTCCATAAAATGAAAACTAAATATATATGCATTAGTTCCATCACGTGAGAAGTATTTTTAGTGATAAAAGTGAGCAGAACCATCAAACTTCAGTAGAATGACGTACAATTGTACTTCAAGGSACACTTTCAGCAGTGGAGAAAGAATCCATTTCATAGCAAGGATTTTAATTTTTTATGTTTTTTTCTCTTCAGTAGAGTATGTGTCAGAGGACTTAATCTGCCATTTGCTGTGCATCCCTAGGAATCCTTTCCCTGTTATGAACTCCAGCAGCAGCTGGTGAAAACTGATGGTCCAGTGCATCTTTCAGCTTTTTTACCAGCCAGCACAGTCAGTCCCAACCTCTTCACTGTCAGCAAATTAAAGAACTGCTGTAGAAGAATAATAGCTTTGTGTCTGATGTCTGGGACAGCATGCTCATAATCTGACTTTCTGACATTAGTGAGTTGCTGCTTCTGTCTGTGCTGTACCTCACCGACAAATGGAGGAAAACATGTACTGGCTCTGATGCTGGATTTATTCTTCTTAGGTGTCTATAAAGCATAGGGATGAAAAGCATTGCCTGCATACAAAGAATGAGCTTGGAATAAATTTTCAGTTGTTAGTATGGACCCTGTTTTTCTCAGTTTTACTGCTCTGATGATGATAAAATTCATGTGAAAGTATATACAGCAGCAGCAGGAACATGTCAGTTCATTTAGTAGACTGAAAAAAACAAATCATGTTTCTCCCTGCTGTTTCTACAAACAATTTTAGGTTTTATTTTGATGACAGTTGAACTGCATATGGCCAGATGGGATTCCATTTGTGGTTTGTCAATAGACTTTTGAATTTCTCAGCTACTTTAAAATGAGAAGTTGAGGGCTAATTCCGTGCTTGTAAAAGGGGAATTCACATGTCTATAATGACTTTCATCAAAGAGCTTATCATCATGGGACAGTTAATAAAGATCACTTAATGACCCTTCACATGACCCCTTTGAGGCTGACATATTAATATGATAACCCCTTGGCAGATGAGGCAAGTAGGATGATAAAACTCATACTTGCTGTGCAAAATCAGAGGCTTTGAAAGATTCATTTTTACATTCTGCATTCTCAAACCTCTGACTTAAACCAAGTGACAAGAGTGTTCATCCAGAACACTTTAGTGAGGAGCAGGTTTTGGCAACATCGCCTCTGATGATACCATTTTTTAAAAATTCCTTTGCTTCCATTCAGTCAGCTAATAGGTTGAAAAGCAGTAAATCACAGAAGCTCAGGTGACATTCCTGAAAGTTATCAGCTCTCTGCATACCAACTTCCCACTACATTCTCCAGGCTTTATATCTACAGGTATCAGTGAAAATAAAATCTCATGGAAGGAGAGTGAATATTCATCACATCTCCAGCTCTGAAAACRAAATATCAGAGAGACTTCTGTGGAAATGTCAAGAACACATGAGAAAAATTTCAGTGTGCTAAGATCTTGCATTCATTTGTCTTAGTTTATTTGAATGCTGTGCCTAGAACCCAGACCCTGTTGCAGCTGATGGGGATAGTGGAATTTCTATGGTAAAACTCTTAATCCCATGAACACAAGCCTGGGAATAGCCACACCGAAGCCAATGTTTCTCCTACAAGTGTGCACTGGTGATGCATGATCAATATTTGAACACATGCCAAAGCCCAGTGTGAATCTTTAAAAAATTCTTTAAAATAGACTTTAAATCAGGCAGAAAGTACCTCAAAGGCTTAACTATTTTAGTGATATACCATAATTTGAAAAAATTATAAAAGAAGTTATTCTGCCACTCAATGYGCTTGACATCCACCCAGGAACAGTTCCATAGGTCAGCACCTGAAAGGATTTTGAATGCCTGTAAAGGTGAAGTAATACACACATAACTGTGTGGACAGAAGAAGGAGTCATAACCAAAAGAAAATGGAAAATAACAACAACAATAACAACAGAATCCTGGTTGCACAATTTTGGCTCGCAGAGAATAAAAAACACCTTAAAAACAGCTACTACCAATAAGACAGGATAAGTAATGAGAGATTTCTGTCATCATTATACTAGCAAATGGAAATGATTTCTCACCTAGGAGAAAAAAACAATCACCACATTGATTCCTACACAGCAGCTCTAGAAAAGAGAATATGATTTAGAGAAATGAGAATGGTTTTCATGGTTATCAGGTGAGTTGCCTCTTAAATTTCTTTTTCTCCAGGGGTACATTCCTCAGGCCAGGGATCAAAGTTCTTGCATTTCCTTCCCAATGTTTAGATCCAGATGATCTAACCACCCTGTGTCTGGTGGTGGATACAAGAGCACATCTTGGGTCCTAATTCCACCTGAAGGATATATGGAAGCATGACCCAGACCCTTTCTGCCACATGCTTTCTTTTATAGACAGGAATGTGATGCCCAGATAGGATCCAAAGTGGCTAGTAGATATGGATGATCAGTGGACCAAGAATCTCAGCTATGGTCAAGCATATATGCAAATCAGATAAGACAAAGATTTGGCTCCTGGACTCAGTCCTCCCAACCTATGCAAATGTTGAACAGCTAGTGGTCCCCAAATTAATTTACTCACAAGACTTTGCAGTGACAAAAGCATTTTCAAAATAAAGATTAATTATCCTCAGATTTATAGTTTTCCAACAGGTACAGGAAAGAATTACTAGAATAAAAATACTAAGTAATTGTTTACTAAATACTCTTGGTCTAGTCTGTAGAGCATGTGTAAGATCCTGTTTGCCAAAGTAACTAGAATTTCTGGTTTGAGAAGGCAGGTTTTAATATCCAGAAAAAGCTCTGGTTTGGTGTTTATTTGACCTACACACTTTTTAACTTCCTGGGTACCAACACTCCTCTCCAGCATCAGACTGAAGGTCAAGAATTCACCCTCATCTTGCTTTTCACAAGCCTGAAAGCTTAAATCATATTAGCTTGGTGGGACTTCAGTTGGGACTTTTCCCAGCTAATGGTTCCTCTGTTTTGTTCCCTAAGGAAACTGTGTCATTGGTTTGCCTTTCCCACTAGTCGCCTCTAACAAGTTCTTGGATTCAGGCAGTACACTAGAACATGAGTATCAGGAGGGTTTTACAGAAATTCTCTCCTTTCTCGCAAGGACAGATAAATGTTTTGCCTTGGAGATAATCTTAACTGTCCCATGTAAGCATCGCAAGCTGTGATAAAGGACATACCTTAATACGGATATTGGAGCTGTGTGATTAGGAGAATAGAGGAAAAACACGTCTATTTATGGTGCAGTGTAGCAGTCAAGTGGTAGACTTTATATGAAGAAGAAAGAACCACTAACACAACAAATATTCTGAGTTTTCCAAAGGAAAGTGCCAACAAATGACACGGGAGCGAAGAACACAGGAATATTTACAGAAGCAAAATTTGCTTGAACATCGAATGGGGCTATTTCAGTTATACCACTGACTCATTGAGATCCAGTCTTTGAGGAAGAGCAAGCAGACAGTTGACCTTGGGACAGCCAATTACGCCCAATAGGGTGAGAGCAAAATGCTATCAGATAAGAGGATGAGATTTTATACTCATTCATTATACACTTACAAAAGAACCTGTTCTAAACCTAGCAAAAGGCAATGGAAGTCTTTACAATGATTGTAATGTTGCTTATGTCCTCAGGCTTCAGTTCAACAAAATACTTAAGCACATGCCTAACTGCCATTAACATCAATTGAGACTAACAGGTTTTAAAGAAGTTCCTAAGCTTAAGAATAGATTGAAGCAGCTCACTGAGGCAAAGCTTAAACTCACTGATCCAAGAGTGCAGAAGACTGTTGGTTTTGTCTACCTCTTACATATTCCCACTTATAATTTAACACTTTTGTTATCTACAAAATACTTGATCTCATGCCATGCAGTTCAGATCACAGAAGCCCAAACTATAGGACTAATAAGCTAGATTCAGTGCTCTGTTCTGAACTATTTGTAATTCTAAGTCAAATTATGCCAATGAGGGGGGAGTGAATTCAGCTGTCTTCCATTTTATTAAAGATTCATTCTTTTTTAGAAGCGCAGGAACAATCCCAGAAAAGTCCATCAAATTGACTGTCTGCTAACAATTGCATTAGTTTGTTTATCTGTTTTGATTTCCTAATTTCATGGGAAGGGCTTTGGATTTAATTTGCCCAGGGTACTTAAGAAAAAGTCAGTGATACTGAGTTGGAAAAAGTTTTAAAATTAGATATTCATTTGTACAACTTTTCTCTTGGGTCATCACTATTCACCCCTCTCAGTCTGTGACATTTTTATTTGTTCTGGGCTCTGAACAGCTGATGTTTCTTATGTTTTACTTTTCTCTAGCCTGAGAGGTCAAGCAGAGCAGCATTTAGCCAGAGCGCTGAGGTGCAAACCTCTTGTAATAAGCTCTCTCTCTTTCAGCTTTAGGTAGCACTACTCTAGAGGCTTTACACCTTTTTGTAGAAGTGAGGGAGTTTCCATSTCTGTTACTTCCTCAAGAACAGCTTCTGAGCAGCTCTAGTGCAATATCTGCAGCTACAGCAGTGAACAAGGAGAAGAGCAGAGGTGACTGGAGAGAGTCTGAGAAGAGCTAGGAATATCTTTTCTTGACTCTGCAAATAGATGCTCTGTCTTGGGTAGAATAACACAGTGGTACAATCCTTGTCTGGGCAAGGTCGTCACTTGTCCAGATCTATTTTAAGGACCRTTTGGTCCTTAAGGTCTCTTTGCTTGCTTTTTCCCCTTAGGTATGGTATAATTAGATATAATCTGACCTCTTCAGAAAACCCATTCCTTAGTGCATTKATAAGCAGCCTCATTAATATGTTGCTTTTAAATTTCTTGAGGGAAAAAGTGTCATCATATTTTACCAACATAATCAGTAGAAAAGGAAAAAAATACTGATATTTAGACAGATGTTTCCTACTCAGCTTCAATGGGAGAACTCTTTTAACTGTTGTCTTAGAAGGATCTTAAAGTTTTTTCTCACTTTTCACTTTTTATCCTCTCATATTTTGTGTTGTCCATGTTACTACTTCTAAGCTGTTGTTTATCCCTGTACAAGGAAAAAAAAACAAACAAGGAAATAATCTGTTAACACTGTGGTTCTCATTTTAGAGGATTTGCTGGCCAGTGAGTCAGCAACAGAAACAGCTGTGTTCATTCTTCCTTTCTTTGTAATTGTAATTTCTCTCTCCCACCCCAGTATGGCTTAGGTGTTTGTTCCAGACTGTTAGACCTTCAAACAAGATTTTGATGGAGGAACATAGAAATATCTGCAACAAAAGGAAATGAGAAGATGCTACTGGCATTTAGTGATGAGCCAAAATAAAAAAAAAATCTATCCCCAGAGAATTCAGTGGTCTTATACTGCACTCCAAATATCCTTCCTGACCACAAAATAAATACATGGTGAGAAAATAAAAAAAGAAGYTAGAAGGCAAGTGCATTGACCTTGTCATTAGTACAACTGAAATTACTATAAATAGTCAAAATACCAATCTGAGCATTAGAAGACTAATGGATAGCTCTTGCCCTTAGTAACAGWGTCTTCTACATACTTCTGTAGACTGTCTCACTGTACTTTTAAATTTTTATTGAATGTCTAATTTCTTTTTCATTGGCACTTATATCCACAGTCAACATTATAGATAATACCCAGGTACCTGAAACTAATTTTTTGAGTAAAAAGCACGAAGTAGAATTTAATTCCAAAAAGTAGTACGAAAACGTCCACATTATTTTCACCTGAGGAACTGGATAAATAGGTAACAAGCCAGCCCACTAGTCAGGAATTTGGCCACAAAGTCAATTTGTTGGCTTGCCTGTATACCTATTTTTCTAATATTCCAGCCATTCAGTGAACAGAGAGGGAAACTGGCAGAAAGACCACATAGATGGGCAGGCCATGATGTGTTTAATCAGAATTTTTTTCCATGGAAAGTTTAGATTATGCYATCTTGTCATGTTTCTGGAAAAAATATAAACAACTGCTCAACTGAAAAAGAAGAATAAGAAAAGGTCTTGTCTATTGTTAACATCTGTATATTAATTAGCAATTTGTACCATGCAGGAAATTAACACTTTTCACAGTATTAAATCAGGAACCAAGAGAAAAGTATTTGCTATATTTGTTGAATGGTAAATTTTTAGTGGTTTTTTTGCCATTTAGATGGTCACCGAGAAGGCCAATAGTTACATAGCCCAGAAGGCTATATAAAAGGTTTGTGTGAAAGCAATCTGTATTTGGTTTTAATTGACTCATTTAGTTGATAATTCAGTTGTAAAATTCCAGTGTTCACTAAGAAAACCTGTTTTTTCACTAAAAAAAATAAGGGGGGATTTCCATTATTGTGGATAGAAGTAATTTTTAACTTTACTGTGAACATTTCCACTGGTTTTAATTGGTTTGATTCACAAGGCCAAAGAATGAGTCCCTGCTGCATTTCTAGCAGACGTGTGGACCTCTGAGTATAAATTTACCTCGTTCCAAGCTGACACAAACCTACCCTCTGGYGCTGGCTTTAGCTGAACCTGGAGAACAAGGTAAGACAACACACCTGAAGTGTGGACTGGGGGACACAGCCATGGGCATCCCACTTTGGCTTCCACTCAGGTGTCCCRCGCACCCTTGAGGCAGCAGGGAGGTTGGCTGGGACCCTGCCTTGAAGAGGTCAKCTCATGTGCAGAAAGGCAATTTGTAGCAGCTCAGCCAAAAGTTTCTTTGCTGGCAGCTTAGACAGTCAATGACAGACGGGAGATTTTGCCTTCACCCTCTCTYTCATACATGTTCCTATGAAGAGTATAGCTATAGTTGTAGCATCAAATGAGGTTATTCTTTTTCCCTTCCCTTACCAGTCAGACGCCTTCTTCCAAGCAGCCTCACTGAACTGAATGGGACCCACTCACATGTGACTATGCAGTGTAAGGGAATGAGAATATCATCAACAGGAATAACTGAATCATCTTGGTGTTCTGAATTAACAAATACATAAAATAGTGTGGTGGGCTGACCTTGGCTGGCTGCCGGGTGCCCACCAAACCACTCTATCAYTCCGCTCCTCAACAGGACAGGGGGAGAAAATACAATGAAAAGCTTGTGGGTCGAGGAAAGGACAGCGAGATCACTTACCAGTTACCATCATGGGCAAAACAGGTGCAACTTGGGGAAATTAATTTAACTTATTGCCAATTAAACAGAGTACGCTAGTGAGAAATAAGAACAAATCTAAAAGCATCTTCCCCCTACCCCTCCCTTCTTCCCGGGCTCAACTTCACTCCTGACTCTTCTACCTCCTTCCCACAAGCAGCGCAGGAGGACGGGGAATGGGCATTCATAACACTTCATCTCTCTGCTCGTTCCTTCTCACACTGTTCCCCTGCTCCAGCATGGGGTCCCTTCCACAGGATACAGTATTTCAAGAACTGCCATAGCATGGGTCCTTTCCACGGGGTGCAGTCCTTCAGGAACAAACTGCTCCAGCGTGGGTCCTGCCAGGARCCTGCTCCAGCACAGGCTTTCCACAGGGTCACAGCTTCCTTCAGGGCACATTCACATGCTCCGGCGTGGAGTCCTCCAYGGGYTGCAGGTGGTTATCTGCTCCACTGTGGACCTCCATGGGCTGCAGGGGGACAGCCTGCCTCCCCATGGTCTTCCCCAYGGGCTGCAGGGGAATCTCTGCTCCAGCACCTGGAGCACCTCCTCCCCCTCCTTCTTCACTGACCTTGGTGTCTGCAGGGTTGTTTCTCTCACATGTTCTCACTCCTATCTCCCAGCTGTTGCACAGCACTTTCTACCCTTTCTTAAATATGTTATCACAGAGGTGCTACCAATGTTGCTGATGGGCTCAGCTTTGGGCAGCGGTGGGTCCATCTTGGAGACGGGTGGTACTTGCTCTGTCCGACATGGGAGCGGCTTCTGGTGTCTCCTCACAGAATCCACCCCTACAGCATCCCTGCTACCAAAACCTTGCCACATAAACCCAATACAAATGGTCATGGAGATATGGCTGAGTGCTAAACACCATGGCAGGATGTTCATCAGAGCACTATGGTTTAGCACATATGCAGCTTCACCTCTTGCTGTGCTGTCCCCCGTCTTTGCCTGCTCTGATCTTCGCAGTCTTTCATGAGTCCTTTTGGAACATCACTGACTTGCGCCTTTCCAGCCTGTACCTTTTCACAGCACCCTTTGCATGTGCATCTTTATAAAATGCAACCCTTCTGTAATGGTGTCTGTGTTTCCCTGCTTTCTATTGGTGTAATACCTGGAGTCTGATTATCGCTTGAATGGGTGAAATTTGCCAAGTGAAACCATTTCTTTAGACAAAATGCTCATTTGGGTTGACTGAAACAGCCTCTCAGTTCATTGAAGTGTTTCAACTGGAAAAAATATTTTCATGTCAAAACACGTTAGTTGAAAATACACTTTTTATTTGTTTGTTTTGGAAAAGATACTTCAATATTAAACRTACATAAATTTAATTTAAATAAAGGCTAGAAAATGATAACTTGTGTTGCTTTGATACAAACTATTCTGCTCAAGCAATTTCAATAATCCTTTCTTTCCAGTATCCAGACCAAACAAAAAATAATTTTGGATCAATCTGAGTATTTTCATTCTGTGGTGTGACCATTAAAAACCAAACGTATTACAGTTCTCTAATTGTTACTTGGATGGGCCAAGAGTTTTGTTACTGGTAGCACAGAAACTGCTTGCTGTAGTATTGTGCTCTAAAACATATAATAGCAGAAAGAGATCTGTTTTGATAAAGGAAGACGTTCATTACTGTCACRAGCCACATTAACAATGAAGACTTTGCCTTGTGTGCTTCATCATACAGACGTAAGACAAGGAGGGAGTATCACCATGTCCACAGTCCCCACTATTCCAGTCATCATGCAATAGTCATCAGTTCAGGAGTATCCRTCCCACCACCAACTACACACAGAGATACACTCTCCACGAGATGCAGTTTTCTGATATCCTTTAAAAGCCAACATTAGCAAAGTCTACAATATCCTATTGGAAGACAGAAGATAAGGTAAATACCCTTCAATGAGATCTGTTGTCTCATTCGCAAATCAGTCCTGTCCCTGAATTTTTAAAAAGCCATAACTGGTTATATTGGGTTTGCATAGCAAGGTTTTGGTAGTGGGGGGGCTATAAGGGTTGCTTCTGTGAGAAGCTGCCAGAAGTTTCCCCCACATCCGACAGAGCCAATGCCAGCCGGCTCCAAGATGGACCCGCCGCTGGCCAAGGCCGAGCCAGTCAGTGATGGTGGTAGCACGTYTGGGATAATGTATTTAAGAAGGGGGGGGGGAAACAACCTGCGCAACAGCAATTGGAGCCGGTGAGAGGAGTGAGAATATGTGAGAGAAACAACTCTGTAGACACCAAGGTCAGTGAAGAAGGAGGGGGAGGAGGTGCTCCAGGTGCTGGAGCAGAGATTCCCCTGCAGCCCATGGGGAAGACCATGGTGAGGCAGGCTGTCTCCTTGCAGCCCATGGAGGTCCACGGTGGAGCAGATATCCACCTGCAGCCCCTGGAGGACCCCACACTGGAGCAGGTGGATGCCCAAAGGAAGCTGTGACCCTGTGGGAAGCCCGCACTGGAGCAGGCTCCTGGCAGGACCTGTGGACCCATGGGGGACCCATGCTGGAGCAGTTTGTTCCTGAAGGACTGCACCCYGTGGAAGGGACCCATGCTGGAGAAGTTTGTGGAGGACTGTCTCCCATTGGAGGGACCCCACGCTGGAGCAGGGGAAGAGTGTGAGGAGTCCTCCTGTGGGGAGGAAGGAGCGGCAGAGACAGCGTGTGATGAACTGACTGAACCCCCATTCCCACTCTTCTGCATAGAAACCGCAGGCCAAGTTTTCTGAATGCAACCTTAACACTTCAGTCAGTTGTGTGCAGAGCACTCTCTTTTGCACACAGTGATGATCACGCTTACACTGGCAAATCTTGTCTGAATTTTGCAGGTAGAAATAATGTGCCATTCATTAAACTAATGGAATCTTTCACCCACAAATTTAAATCACAGTAGCCCACAAAGATACTCGTAGGTGTGTTTGACTGTTTATGGGTTTATATAGTAAAAGCATTCACCAAAATGATGTATTAGCTCATGGTTCTTTGCATAATTATTTTTGTTCATTATATCTGCCTTCTTCATTTTCTGTTGTTGTTTGTCTACAGTGCCTTCACCCACGTGGATACAGGTGGCATCACAATGCTGTAATAAAAGTGTGGTTGTTTTTACCATTACTATTCTATTTGCATTTATAAATATCTTTGTACCTGTTTTATGCATTCCAAGACATCATTTGAGGTATTTAACAAAGAAAAGCCATTCTTGTATCTTCATAAAACCAGTTTGTTGATAACAAACAGATTTTAACTAACATTTGGACCATCCATGATTTCAAAAAAMCAGATGGAATCAATAAATGTTACACAGCACACATAGCTGTTTGCTATGTAACAGAATATGTCTAACATAACAAATATGTGCAGAGTATAAAACAAGAAGAGAAAGAAAAGAATGCAGAGAATGAACTTGAATGAATCAGATAATAATGTTTACATACCACTATGTGGTTATCTTAGTCCTTGTAATCAATAAGAACATTTCCATGAGAAAAAAATTCAATGTAAATGAGATAAACTAATTCTCAATGTCAGCTAAAGAGAAGAATCATGGCAACATATGCATCTGACACCTTATAAGTAAGCATCTGTGGATCCCTGTTTGTTCAACTTGAAACAAACAAAAAACCCACCACAGTAAAAACCTACTTTTGTGCATAATCTCTTAGATTAGGCCCATCAACAAGTTTACAACATCAATTCCTCAACTTTGAATCTTCATTCAGGCTTTTATTATATTTTGGGACGCTTATTGGTAAGGTGATCATATCCTGTAGACCCTAGACTAGTCTACATATTTGAATAGCTGAACCCTTTGGAATCTGATTTCAGTGTTGAAGGGACTCTTGACTTTGACTTTTTTTGCCATAAGTGGGTGAAATTCAATTACATGGATCTGAACTCCTCCCAGCACTTGCATGCACTTGGAATGAAGTGTTCTGATTTCACCAACATGTACTACAGATCTAATTGTTATAGGGATTTGGGAATTTTCCTTTTTATGGCTACTCATATAAATGAATATTTCACAAGAAGGATGTATTCAAGAATTTGATTTTTGCTTGTTGATGAATTCATAGAAACAATATAAAAAAGGTTATTAAGTTTTTATAAAAGTGTCTTTTCCACAGGCAGAGCTAGCATGTCTACAGTTTAACATAACACCTCTTCAGCTTAATGTACCCCAAGATGAGCATTAACAATGCAGTATGAAATACATTTTTCCAGAGTCCAGTCTTTCAGGCATAAGAAATTACAGTTACCTCTTACTGGTTATGGTAAGCAGGAAGAAACTTAGAAAATGAACTTTTAAAGGCAGTGAAAGTGCCTTTTAATGGCTTAGTTTTGAAGGAATGTTCACATTTAATATCTTGAAAGAAAGAAGCTGGTTTTTTATGATGCATTTCTCCACTACAAGTAGTCTCTATTGGCACAATTTTCTAGTGAAAAAAAAGTATGTAAAATAATGAATGCGTAACATTTGTAATGCTGTGGTAATGCATACCTTTTAAATTTAAAGTATCCTTTAGATTGTAGAGACAGAATATAGCTGGATTTGTTTTTTACTTTCAGATTTAAATAACTACTCAGCTCAAGTATCTCAGATTACCATTACTTTCTAGCAGATAGTCAAATAGGAAAATTCTAGGAGCCTGTTTCTTTGGCTTCGTTATCTTCCTTTAGCAATTTCATATAAATAATTAACATATGTATGAGGGTTAAAAATAGTTTAAAAGAAATACAGGACTGAAGCCGTTCATATAATAATCATATACAATAATTTGTAGTACTATTTAATTTGTAGTACTGCTCATGATATAAAAATCTAGTCAGATTTGTCAAAGGCTAATTTTCTTTGCTCCCACAGCGTTTTAAAAACTCCTCCATCTTCTTGGCCTAGGGGAGAAAAAAATCATACTTACTCTCTGTCTTTAAAATGGTAACATCCTTTGCCATTTTCACAATTAAATACAGTACATATTAAAGTATGTAAGGTTAAAGTATTAAAAACTATCTGATGAAACTTGATTTTTTAGAGCATCTTTTGTACAGTGTACTACTGAAAAGTTGCATCCCTCCTTTCTTTCTAGACACCAGAATTCCTTTTCTTGATGTTTTCTGTTCAGGGAGATAGGAACAGGTTATTTTATTTAGGCAGTTCAGTAATTGCTGATGTCTGGAAAAAAATTCCAAAACACTAATTATGTCCTTGAGATACTGGACTCATCAGTGTTATGGTCAGTGTCTGGGCTAAAGGCAAGAGGTGAGCTTTAAAACTGCACAGCTGAAACACAAACCTGGATCTACCTCGGTGGAACAGGAACAAACCCTGATCTGAATACTAGCTACAATGCGAGATAAACCTTACCATCCCCAGAAGACCCTAGGTATCCCTTGCATGCTGCTGCTGCAGCACCAAACCAGTGATTACATGTTTAACCAAGACAGCCCTTAAGACTGCTTCATTTTTAAGAGCTCATCTTCATTTTTTAAGTGTCAGGGATTTGAATTAAACAGTGTGCTAAGGTAGACCAAGGGAATGGCACTTTTTTTGGTTTTGAAGTTGAGTATATATTTGAATATACTGATGGACTGAAGGCTAATGAGAGACAGTCTCTCCACATTTCAAATTAGTTGGAAAAAGATATCTTCTAGATTTCCTACTCTTTCTTCTTCAATATCTCCAAAACTGTATTACTGGTCCGTATAAAAAGTTACAGGTTTTAAAAGGACGGAGGAAGCTACATGAAATAAAACTGTAGGGTTTTTTTCCTTTTCTTTTTTTTTCTTTTTTTCTCTCTGTCCTTAACAGAGACCAAAAGAACGCTGATTTTTTGGGTTTTTT
>JAYKAV010000145.1:1798752-1842834 GCA_035582835.1 Phoebastria nigripes
TTTTTTTTGTTTTTTTTGTTTTTTTTTTTTTTTTTTTTTTTTTTTTTTTTTTTTTTTACTTTAAACCTTTATTAAACTACAATGAGACTTTTTTCAACTTAAACCTGAGATTACTAAAACTGACCTTTGATTTTTTTCACTCAGTTTTATGATACTAAAAACCCATACAAAAAGCTGTAAGGTCGTGCTTATTTAGCAGGAACCTGTCTTGATAGTCTTAATTATGTTATTTTCCTATTCCAATGTAATATTTTAAGCTTCCATAACATTAAAAAATGTTAAGGGACTATTTTCAGATGTCACTATGACCTTTAAAAATACCTAATCTAGCTATTTAGAAGCTTTATAACTCATGGGCTTATTTTAAAAGAAGTGTGGGAGGAGGATAATCAAAGAAAGTCATTTTGTACTGAGTAAAAAGAGAAGTGCACTAATTCTACATTAGTAAGCACACTTCTTATAGAAAGTTGTCCTTCAGTACGATTGAATACCACTGAATATTGCGGTACCACAATACCACTTGAGTGTCCTTCAAGGTGGCTTTATTTGAGGTTAGTCATCCATTTTAAAATTCCTTCCCATCAGAATTTTTTTTTTTTTTTTTGAGTTATTTTTATGAGACACACACACGCTTCCATCTGCAGCCTTTTTTTTTCTGATTATGTGAAATATATGTCTGGTCCTAGTAGCTTTTTCCACATGTATATAGTAAAAGATACCCAAATGCTTAGACAGTGTACGTTGCCTGGACACACACATTTGTGTGTTATATCCATGGGACCTACATAGCTGGGTGCCTCTCACAGGCACAGACACAGGTGTCACGTGTAAAAACTGCTTCTCTCATGGACTTCGAATCAGATCAGAATTGGAAATTTATTGATTTATTAATAACATAATTAACTGGCAGTTAGTGAACCGTGCCTTCAGGATCCATTTTGATGGTAAAATGGATAAACCACAATACTAGAAACTTACAAGATGTGAACAAACAGCTGCAGACTTTGAAATACCTGCTGTAACTAATCCCCACAAATTTTGATCACACATATACACACACACAGACATCCTTGCGCAGGCCGTACGGGTTTCAGGCACATGCACCTCTCCAGGGGCTACGTTCCCTGCTTGCACCCCGCTCCGGYGGGAGACACGGGTGCTCCAGCGCTAGGCGTGCCCAGGATGCTGCCTTCAACCCCCCAGGCGCATGCCGAGGAGAACCCCCGCCTTGAGGTAGCACCTAGTTGTCCCTGCAGGTCCCCCAGCTGTCCCTCATTCAACCGGGTACCTGCCCCCTGCAACATCCCAGGGGAGGATGCTCAACCCATGCTGGGCAAGGTGTTGTTATGAATTTTCATGCTTTTATCCACCTGTTACTGGAAGTTTTTACTTCCAATCATGTCTAAAGTCCAATTAAGAACTGTTGTAGAATGTTGCCACTGAGTATCAAATCTATCGTGCGCAGATTCACAAAGTGTGAGAACAAAAGGAGTCCAGTGAAGCTTAAATATTAGAAGCTGTTAACTTTTACCTAATTACTGCCTCTACAGATCGATAATTTCAGTATGAAAAAAAATGTATCGCCTCAAGAGACATGATCTTGCTGTGAAGACATCAAGGGGTGGAAAACTGACATCTCTTCAGAAGTTTGTTTCCACCAGTAGGTTCATTTTGTATATAATATATATATACAACATACATGCATACATATACAAATATATATACAAAGATATATATATACACATATGTATATATATGCATTTCTCACCATAAAACAGCATGTGCTTTGTTTCTAACTACTCAGCATCCAGCATTAGGTGGTATATTCTTCAATACTTGAATGTTTTAGCATTACAAAGGCACTCATCACTGGTAAACTGAGCTCTTTAAGTCTCACACTAGGAGGCACTTTCTTCTATCATCCAATCATTTTCACACTTTTTTTTTTTGTATCCTTTCCTAGTTTTGTTTTTATCAATGCTATAAAAAGAAGAAAGATTACCTCCTGGATCTTATTTAGTTTTCTACCGGTTTTGTATGATTGCACTATACCTTTGAATCACAAAAGTGCGGTGCAAGCTCATTCTGAATTGTCCACTAAACATAAAAATCCTTTTCCTAATAGCTGTTTTCCAAACTGTCACAGGTAAGACAGAGTAAGCCACCACCTGAAGTGGATCTGGATGCTAACGTTTATTTAAAACTAACAAGATGAGAGCTTTTACCCTACTTGTTTATTTCACGTGTTCACTCGTCCCTTCCCACAGTGCTATGCTCATAGGTCTTGACTTCTCTAACCAGCAGGGAGATCACGGTTGGTCCGGGAAGGTCGGGCAGAAAGTCATGTTGGTTCCTGCTGTCCAGCTCCTCACAGTTACCTGTTTGAGGTGTTATTGGCCAAAATCCCTGGGCGTCCCCAGCATTTGACTCCATAATTCTCTGTGACCTTTCCTCCAGATGGCATCTTCACCTTCTTCTTTCCAGGCCCCCTTCTGCTTTCTAAGACCACCTCTTCTCTTCAGGAACCTTTCCTTTCAGCACTGTGTCTTCCTTTCAGACCCCAAGCCCACAGTTTAAATAGAAAAACTYTGCAGAAGCAAAGGTCTGATCAATCTCATAATTAATTGGTGGTTCTGTCCCATGTCTCTTCATTAACTGGAGGATTTAGGATGTGTCAGTTATGTTTAGTCCAGGTGTTATAAAAATCTATAGCCAGTCCCTACCAGTTGTACCTAGCAAGTAGCAGGCTTGTGCCTGAGAGTTCAAAAGTTCGGCTGTGGACATTCACCCGGTTACACACATATACCCAACTATATGCTGCCTGCTAATATTCACCATTTAAGCTATTTTTGCAACTACAATAGAAAGCAGTGCTTATACTTACCAAGCAATATGTATGGCTGGTGTTCCTCACTCACAGATATCTAAATTTGCTACGGATTGGCTTTAAACTTCATTTTTTTAAAATAGGTGAGTTTCCCAATGCAATCCAGTTCACTTTATGTGATCCATCTCACCTAGTTTTAGCCATCTGAAAAGGCAGTGACAGGGTTCAGTTTGAGACTGCACTTTCTTGTCCCTATATACGTGTCCATATATAAACCACGTGTCTCAGCTGTCATTATCATTTGTAGACACCTAGTTAATAAAGTCAGTGGAGACCAGACAAATATTCACTCACGCTGCAGTTGACACCTCCACTTGGTCAGCTGAAATGTGCTCTAGACTGTTGTGTCTGTGTTGATTATATCTTCATTGACTGTAATGAGAACCTAGACAGCTTTTATGCTTCTGGACAAGCTAAATTTAGTCTGGCAAGTTAATTTATGTTGACATCTAAATTTAAATGTCTTGAACTGAATCCTGTCCTACCAGCCTATGTTTATTATATCTAGTCCCTCTCTAGTCTGGATAGGAAGAGATGCCTCCACAGGGTGATTCATGCCACTTGTTTGAGGATGAAAACACACCATTCCCTCTCCCTTTCTTTTAATTGCAGAGAATCTGAAATGATTATCTGAAGCTATATAGTCAATTCTTAGATAATTGAAGTTAGGTGAGATCGGTTTCACTCTGTTATGAAAGCACTGTCCTCCCAATTATTTACTAATTTCTCATTCGTATTATTCGTATTCTCATTGTATTATTATCAAATTAGTCAGCCATAATTTTTATATATATATTTGTGTATGTAAATTTCTGTATTTTTGAAATTTTATATTTCCAATATGGTTTTTTCTTATTCAGGCAGTTCTAGCTGCTAGTAAAAATTTTTGATTGTAGGCAGACAGGTGGGTTACATAGGTTTGGAAGACTTTCTAATGCAAACACATTTATCCTGCAGATGATTTATACTCTTGACAAGCACACTTTGCCCAAGGGGACTTTATCAGTGAATCTGCAAATGGTTACAGTACAAATCCATTGCAATGCTGGTTTTTCATCTTGTATGATATCCTGCTACTAGGAGCCATTTGGATTGTAATTCATAGGACTGGTGAAATGTACAATTGAAAATGTCCCTCATAAATCCTGCATCACACAGAACAAAAGTGTACTAATTATGTCATTTTTTTGTTTGGTTTGGTTTTGGTTTGGTTTTAAGGCTAATAAATAAGGATATTAAGTTTGACGCCTTTTCTGTATCTCTTTCCTTAATAGACTTCCCAGTGGACAACATTGTTATTTAGAGCAACTATCATACCAAAGCGAGATAGAGGTAAGAAATAAAGCCAAATATTAAACTGTCAAAGAAGGTGAACAATGGTCCTTAAATRGGCACTTCTAAAATGCAAGAGTTTGTGTCTTTAAATTCAGGCTGAAATTCAGTTTGCTGTTCTTAAAGAAGTGAGCAATGTCATCTTAGTTTCTGCTTTAGATTTGTCTAGGACTCTGAGTTGACATATTTCATTTTAATTAGGTATTCTATATCTGCTCTCCTTACTTAGAGAAACATCAGTCCTGTACATATCCAAACAATCTTTTCAGGTTACCTTGAGGTCAGCACCATAAATAGAGCAAGGGAAGAGCCACGACCTACATATAGAGCCGGCTCACTGCTGTCAGCAGTGCAAGTGAAACTGAATCTTGCAAAACTGAATCTTGCTGCTCCAGGGATGAGGATCCAGAGCCTGATCAGAGCTGGGCCTTCCTCTCACACGGGTTGAAGAGGAGGACTGATACAGAAAGGGGGAGGAATAGAGCTGAGGGAGGGAGGAAGGTCCTGGAGAGGCTTATTTCTTTCTGTTGGTGGGTAGACTGAGAGAGTTAGGGACAGTGGCTATTTCTGTGGCATGCCACTAGCTCTTACCCCAGTCTCTAGACAGCAATAGATAGCCTGCGCTTGGGCACGCTGCAGCCCTATTTTTCTTGGCGTATACCATGGCCTGCTGATCAAGATGACTATTAACTCCACATGTGTCTGGAGCTGCATAGTAAGCAGCTATCATGAGGGTTAACCATCTTATGTTTCATGAACAAAATACAAGCAACCTTTTTCTTTTTAACTTCTTTTATACAATACCACATTGTTTCATATTGTAAGAATGGAAAGTTAAAGCAGAATCTTTCCTGAGGAGACGATTATGTTATTTTGATGGCAGGTTCTATTTAGGAATAAACACGTTTTGCAGTTTTCCATGCCTGTAGCTTTAAAAGTGGCCATAACGGGATTTAAAACCCAAAGTCAAAGATTAATTAACTGTTTTGAGAAATAGTATCTAGGATGAAAAATAAATAAACTTATTAAATGTTTTCCAGAAATTAAATATTCAGAAATACAGAATTATCATTGGTCTTTTGAAATTATCCAGTCTGTAGTAAACAAACTCTGATTACATTGAACAGTGAAGAAAAAAGATTATACTGTGAATCAAAACCATATAATATAGTTTCAGGGCCAGACACCATGTGGAGATCAAGAAACAATGGTCATAAATTGAACCAAGAGGTGTTAATACTTTAAAAGTAAAGTAAAAAGTGAAAACTTTTTGCCCTGGAGGAAAGTCAAGCAGTGGAGCAGGTTGCCCAAAGAGGTTATGGCATCCCCACCTTTGGAGTGGAGATGAAACCTTGAGCAACTTGGTCTGACCTATAGCTGACCCTGCTTTGAGCGGGTGGTTGGACTATAGACCTCCCAAGGTCCTTGCCCACCTGAGTGATCTCATGTTCCCTATGAGCTCATGGCTATGTTTTACAGCATATGCTGAAGTCAGTGTGGTCATAGCTGCACAGTTATGATTAACCTTCTAATTTAAGTATGCTTATCTTCATTTGTGTCTATGGTTCAATGTATCCAAATCTCCAATAAACACAGAGTTGGAAGAGAAAAGAAGGGTGGAACTCTTCACTTATTTTGTATGACAATTTTCACTGTTTCTGCCCCAAAGGACCTGAGATATGGATAAAATGTAGTCCAGATTTTCCAAATATAAATAAGGATAGAGATTCCAACAGTTTGCATGTGTTCTAGAGGAGGTGGAGTAATTTCCTGGAAGAGAAATCCATTGGGTTTACTAAATGCATAGAAACCACCTCATTTTTTTTCAAATCCCTGTTCTGTAAAGCAGAAACTGGGAAAATGTTAGGGAAAAGTACTATGTGGGCTTGCTTTGTGTTTATACACAACATGAGTCTGCCTTAGTTAACTTTTGTAATCAGGATAGACCTTTTGTCTGAATCAGGCCATTCTAATAATCATGTTTTAAATAATGAGTCACGATCCTGAAGGAATCTCAGGTTTTGCAACACACAGTCTGAAAGATACCAGTAGAAGGGGTACTGTGACTCAACATTAATTCTCTCTGAGCTTGCTTACTTCCATTCTGGATATATTATGGACAGAATCCAAATCAGAGTATTCAGTGTTCCCAGCTTGATTATTTGAAATCCAAAACTGAGTGCATACTTGCTCAAATTCTAACATTTTTGGACTTAATTCATTATAGTAAATTAAAACTAAGCAAGTCCTATGGCATGGAAGAGTATTAAAGTTAAATTTCATATGCAGAAAAATGGTTGTGAGGTATGGGGAGCAGGAAAATTAAAGAGAAAGTCAACCCTTTAAAACAAAGAATGTATTAAAAATCAGTTCTTCCTTCGGTTTTAGCCTGGCAGCTGCCAAGAAAAAAACTTAACTCAAAGAGAAAATGTTGTTACATACTCCAGCGCTAACACTCTAACTATAAACTGTATAGTGTTTGGATGCCATTGGATTATTTGGATTGTGATGGTTCACAAACTGGTCATTATGACAGGAGAATAAAGGGAAAAGAGATTCTCAACACAGACTGTACAAGTGGTAAAGATAACTGCAGAATTAATACTACATAGTAATGAGACAAATTCTCCAAAGCTAACAAAGCAGACTTTGATGGAGCTAGGTTTATACTAGATATGTCAACTAACTTTTATCTGTGAAGATGCTATAGGGCATAAACAAAGTTTTCTTTTCATTAGATACTGCTTTAACTTCTGTCTTTCTAATGTGCACTGATTTTCTTAAAGGCTTTGACTCAAAAAACCATTCTTTTATTTGTGAAATATTTTACATAATTACTTGGGAATGATGTTAATGAGGCTTACGGACCTATTTTAAGGCATCAGCAGCGCAGCTAGCTTTTCAGCACTGCAATGCAGAAATCCAGCCAGCAATGGACTGAATGATAGTCTCTGATTAATTAGTAACAATTTAAAAAAACCCCAAACTTATCAGCAAGATATGTACAGTTCAGTCCTTCAAGAAAAGGGTTTTTTTGGTTGGTTGGTTGTTGTTTTTTTTTCCTTCCAGGCTAGTCCTCTGAAGTATATACAAAGTAATAAACAGCTATGAATTAGTTTCTTTATTGATATATATCCCCTTAGGCTCTTTTCACTTCCCTATGGAGACATGTAGCATCTTCAGGCTGGAAACATAGATGAGGTTTTTGCTCTGACGCTTGTCTCCCAAATGGTTTTCTATTAAGGTAACTCACTCAAATGTCTATTTTTCAGTTGCAACTGTAAGCATGTGTTGAATATGTTGAATGTACTTTCTTTATAGGGGTTGCTTTCATTAAATTCTGCTAGTCGCCTTAATCCTTGGGTTGTTAGATACCTTTCTTTCAGGGATTGACTATTTTCCCAGAAGGAAAAGATATTCTGGAAAAAAATGGAGTGTTGAAGAGGAACAAATTACCTGAGTATGCCACATACCTGAATTACCTGCAGAAAATACTAACAATAGATGCAGTCTTGGATAACACATCTTGTACCTGTCTTAAAGAAAACTCTTAGGGCTAATTTGAGTTCTGGGGACTTGCAGATCATCTTTCTAGTGGTTGGTATTATGGAATATGTCAATAGGGTTAAGGATAAGATTTCCCTTAAATGGAACTAAATGTGTGAGTTATATCATCTCAGTTAACTTCGTCTGTCTTAAAATTAAATGCCTAGACTAAAGTTGTTATATATGTTTCATCTGCTGTCTAGGAAGAGTGAGGGGACTTCCAAGGCATGATCCAGGGTTTCTTAAAAGAGGTAGGATGAATTGCTATGTAGAGGTTCTTATATCTTCCAAAGCACCCAGATGAAACATACCTTAAACTTATTTATAGGTGGTTAAAGCTAAATGAAGTGAACCTGACCGTAAGGTTCCTTATTCTCTGAGGAACTTTTGAAAATTCTGCTGAAAACATGAAAGGTTTTAATGCTGTCCATTGTATTTTGTAGTTTGTCTAATGAGGACATACATACGAGGTTAAAATAAGATTTTTTTCATGATGTTTGTAAAGATGGAAGCATGCTTTAATGTTTTTTGGTGTACCTGGGAACTGAGTAGTATAGAATCATGGTGCTTCTCAGGTCAGCTTTCCATATTGAGAAAGTCATCTTACACGTATGTATATTAGAAGTGGAAGTTGTTGTGTTTAAATTCATATATATTTCTTAGAGCAGAGGGAGGAAAGAACACCATGCAAATAGTCTCTTAGTTGAGGAGCTAAGCCCAACTCCAAAGCCTATCTCCTTATTCTGTCTAAGGAGCTGATTCCAGTTAGAGACAAATTTTGCTGTTACTCTTATCGTCTTACTGCTCATAAAGCTGCATAGCAAAACTCAAAATACCATACAATATGTCTTCACAAGCCTGAATATTAATTTGCAAATTATGTATATAAATTCTACACCAGCTGACAAATGCATACTGTGCTTATGATTTGTTTGGCTAATGAAATGGAGGCAGGGATCACCGCAGGATGCCGCCATCTTTGCACGTGGAAATTCAGATTTTGTTGAATATGTACAGTGCCATAAAAGCATGGTGGGGCTCAGGGCACACAATAGTCTTTTTGGACATCTATTCGGCAATTATTCCTGTCTTTCTCAACATAAGGAGTGGACAACTAAGAAGCCCTTCTGCAGCTCTCACATATAAGATGATTCACTGTACGCAGAGATGATTCACTTAAGGTAAAGGCCTACACAGTACCAGTAAGAGTTGTAGAATCAGGCCTGAAAAAGTTCATTTTGCTCAGCAGGGAAATGAGTAGCAAGTCTTATGTCAGCTACTCTTGGAACACTTGTATTTCTGTGCCTCAAATACCTTCATTAAAAATTAATCACCTCTTGTAGCAAAACTGCAGGTCTCTGGCTCTTATCACAGGAGAATTTCCCAGTAGCATTAAAGGAAATTGTGCTGTAAATGTATGCATAATCTCTTGGAGACATTCTTCAAGTCCTTTCAGTTATTTTACATCTTGACACTTTCAGCCTAAAGCTGATTTGTATCTTTTATGTACAAACATCCTTATCCCTTTAAATTTCTGGGAACAAGTCAAGTCATTTAGTATAAAGCAACTTAATAAGAAAGAGAGTATATATACACTGCAAATGATTTAACTACCTATACTGTTTTATTTACAATCATTAGTTATATCCTCCCTGAATCCTCTGAGGTCAGTGGAATGAATGCCATTGCCTCCAGAGGACTGCAACTAAACAAATAAAGAACAATCCAGAAGAAGATACTGCTAAACATATTCAAATCCTTTGAATCATGTAAAAGGACTTCTCAGTAAAGAACTCCACAAAAGGCAAAATCTCTAAATGAGTCACCTTCACCTTCAAAATGTGAAGATGCTTTATTTGGATACCCCTGCCCCCCCATGTTTATAGCTTTCCATCTGCTTTAATCCACTACTCTATTTCATAGTATTGATTCTGCAAGCACATAGATGATCTAATTGCCACAGTACTGCTTATATTATAGTAAGATAGCCAATAGCGACTGTGAGTGGTGGGCACGAGATTACTGAACAGTTTTGGAAGGTATGTGTCTAAGTCAGATCACCCAATTTATGCACCTCAACTAGGTTTTACCACTCAGGAGTCTGTAGTTGGCTCTAGAAAATTGTTTCAGCACACCTGAGTTCTACAGGAAAGAGGAGGTTCTCCTGAAGAGCAGATTGCAATACCTCTGGAAGTTGCCTACCTTTTCCTGTTGAGTGAGTATAGACACCGGCAACTATTGATTTTGGGGGTTACGTAATACTTGGAAATGAACAGTATTGAGTTGTTCCGAGGGCTGAGACTTAAACAGGTGAATAATTACTTTAATTTTATTATTTCTGTATTTCAGATGTCAGTCATACTACCAGATGCTTAAAGATACAGCCCAAGAACCTCTGTGGTTCAGTGCCATGTTGTAAGGAGCAACACTCGTTGCAAGGAAGTTTGGAGCAGGCAGCTCACTGGTGAGACATTGTATTGCAATAGACTCCAAGGTGTCTTGATATACATAGGGTTAAATTAGGTACAGAGTGATATTATTTGCTTTATATAATATTTTTCAAGATTACTGTATGAGTAATGTTTACAGCAAGGCACAATCCTATTTGAACCTTCACTAATTAATAACTTGGGAGTCATTAAATATTTTAATGAGACATAATCAACTGCTATCTGCAGAATGGACACAGATGGCAAGGCAATAAAAAGAAGAGGTATGGAAGAAGTATTATTGTGTAGCCATGGAAACAATGTCTCTCTCTCTCTTTCTCCCTTCCTTCTCCCTTTTAGGTTCAGCAACGCTGCACATCATTAGGGTGTCTGCCTCTCCTGACAATGGCAACTTTGCAGTGTCAGTCAGTAAATCTTTGCATCCATTCATGCTGTCAGCACTAAGTGATAGAAAGCCTGCGGAAGATGTGAGATGCATACCAAACAGGCTTCCGCAAAGTGACAGTCTAGTCACGTATTCTTATGCAACTGCCAATTTTGAGGCTCAATTCAATAAAGAAGAACAAAATGGAACAGGCCCGGCTAGACTTTGTTCTGTTAGTGTGGTTTCTAAAGTTAATTTCAGTGCTCATGTAAGTTAAAAAGCTGAGAAATGAGACTTGACTGCGTAGGAAGATAGGTGAGCACAGCGCACAAATGGAATAAGGCCGTGGCTGAGCTCTGGTTAGGAGCAGTTTTGTTAATCCACTGCAATCAGACCTTAGGACGGCTGTTTAATTGCGCTAAACTGGATGGTGATATGCTTTTGAACTGGTAGCAAGAAAGAAAATGTTAAAACCCTTGAATGTCAGTTATTCTCACACACAGTCGTTGCCATGTGTACTGAGAGCTTTTATTTATGCCTTGCAAAAAGCCCCATAATTATAAGAAGCTGAAGCAGAAACAAAAAGGGTGAGTAAAAATAGAATAGAAATTCAGTTTAAAAGCACTGAAAGAAAATTTCAGCGTGAGCTCTATCCTTAACCTTTTCCCCTCAGTTTCAGCAGTAATTAAACCAATTCTAAATGCCCTATTTAACTCATTTGTGGTTAGAGATTCCAGGAGGGGGTGGAAAGGCATGAATTTATGGATCTTCCAAGTAGAAAGGAATAAATGGCATACTTATTACCACAGATTTGTGTTTCTTAAACCTTTTAGACCAAAAGAAGTGTGAGGCACAAATGATGGCATCGTAAGAGACAAACATCAATTAGAGTGGCTACCAGCTATTCTAATAGGAGAAAAGGAGTGAATTGTGGCTTAATTTACACAGGCAAATGCAGAAATACATCCCCTCCTTGGACTGTATATATTACTCACGTTGTGCATGGGGGAAACATGCTTTCTGCAAACTTGTCTCTACATCTTCCTCTCTGGATAGGAGACAGTCCCCTTAGGAATAGATGTGCTCCTGCGGGGAGCGTTCCTCCCACCTCAGACCCAGGATGATGCTGATGAGGCAATGTCTGAGTCACTGTCTGCTTCCTGGTCACCTCCTGGGTCAGCATGAAAACACACAACCTAACAACCCCAAAAGCACTGATTTATCCCAAACCATAAACTTAAATAAGGCACAGGACACTTCTCACAGATCAGACCACCCTGCATTTCTGACCCAGTAAGTCACAGGTCAGTATCTTCTCATGGCCAAGGGCCAATGGGAATGGTACATACTGTGGATCTTCAAGGACAAGCCATGATCCAGGAGCAGCTCCCGTCAGGCAATGACAGGAAGCAACTCCACGAGTATGGAGTGCAGGCTGGTGCTGGGCTTGACATGTCGTGTATTCTAGTATGATCAGTGACGTTTGCCTGAGTGGTCCCTGCTGACTTTCCTTTAGGGATTTGGATTATAAAACAGGAAGGCAACCCACATGAAGGTGCACTTTGGGATGCTTGCTCAAACAGAACATTTAAGGGGGCATCATGCAGCTCACAAGGGCATCTCTGCATCTAGACTTTACCGTGGAGCTCTGAGATTGGGTCAAACAATGGGAACTATCAGACAAATTGTCTGTGAGAATGTCTTCCATCTAAAGGGACTTTTTTTGTTCTCCTGGTCTGAAAAAAAGTCAAACTCCCATGCAAGTTTCTAGTCAACCTATAGCTTAACACCTGTGCATTTTCCTTAGTATATTTGTTAAAATAGAAGACAAAAAATTCCACAGAATTTAGAAAAAGTTGGCTGTTACATATTTAGTTTACACGAGCACACATCCTTCCAACTTATTTTCATTCCTCAAACACTCTGATCAGTTGTCTTTGGGAATCACATTTTTCTCTGCTATGTTTGTGCCAATAAAACAGGCTTTGTATATTTAGAATACCCTGTGTTCATGCCTGTTTTTAACTCAAGAGGTGCTTCACTTAGCAATCTAAACATAATTTAATTAGTAAATGGTTTTGACAATTGAAATTCAAATTCTAGGTATTAAACTTTGATTTCCTCAGTTGTAGCTCCTCTTTTATATTTCAGAGCTTGGGAGCTCTATCCCGTGTGCCTTTTCTCATCTGGCTGGTCAGATTTTGAGAAATGACAAACAGCAGGGCATCTGAACAGCTGGTCAAACTGTAATTTCCATTGGAATGTTAATGTAGGTCTCCAAAGTCAAACCCACTACATGAATGTTTCTATTTGCCTATAATATGAAATGTATTTTGATAGAGCCATTAAAGCAAAAATAATTTAAAACAGAAAGGTTAATAGTAGTCAGTTTTCAGAAACTGCAGTTTAGAAGTTCCAGATTAGAAGATCCAGGGTTTTTTTTTTATTAAAAAAAAAAAATTTGCAAGTTTTTGAGTTTTTGGCAAAGATGAAATGTTATCTGGTTGGGAAAAAAACCTTGTAAGCTGACTAAAAATATATTGTTTCCATTTTTCTGTTCAAATATTATGTGTTGGGTTTTTTTTGTTTTGTTTTTTTCTGAAGCATGATGTTTGTGAAGATTAGTTTTGGATTGTCAAAAAAAAAAAAAAAGAAAAACCTAAAAAATTACTTTGAAAATGAATATTTTGAATGTAAATGCTTCCTGTGAATGCTCATCAGTTTTTCACATGAAAAATTAAAATTACTTCTAATCTGAACACAATGACCTTGCAAGGCAGTCACCATGTCAGGAAGGAAGGACAGCCTTGTGATTAAAGCATTGGACCGAGACTTAGAGAAATGGGTTCAACTCTTGAATCTGTTGGAGTCTTTCTTCTTAATTTGCTTCTCTTAAGGAAGATTACACAGGCTGGGGTTGTGCAGAATAACAAGGCAAAAACTATGGGGGAGCCAGGCATGCTAACAATTTTCAAGTATGTAGAAACCTCTAATAAAGAGGAGGTGAATAATTTGTTTTCCATGTGCATGGTGGAAAGAAGTAACAGATTTGAATATGGGAATGACTCAGTTTAGAGGTTACAAAAAATAGGGACAATAACAGAAAACAGGAATAAGACAAGCCCATGGAAGCTGTAGAGTTTTTAGGAATATATTAAACATACTTTGCCAGAAATTACCTAGATATAGTTGATCCTGCTCTAAAAGATGGAACGGCTTAGACAATGTCTTGAGTGATCCCAGAATTGGCTCTGGCTGTGTCTACAGTAGGAACTGCTTTGGAACAGTAGGAGCAGGTCAGAAGAGTGAGGCAGCTGGACCCTATGTCTACACTATATGTGGTTTGGGGGATTTAATTCAGGATGAATTTAATCAGAACCAAACATTCTTGCCATGCATGTGGATGAGCGCTGACTCAATTTACCAACCACTAGTTCAAATCCTTATGTTTCCATTGGGATTTGGAGTGTATTTGATGCGTAGCTGAAGTAGAGTCTCTGGTACAGTTGCCTTTGAGATGAACCTAGTTTGAATATATCAAAACTGCTATGCTAACTGAGTTAATATGAAATAAGGCTGATTGGCTTCCTGACCTTTCTACTACTCCAAACCAAAATGCTAATGTATTTACAGCCTCAGTTATCAGGAAGGAGATTATCTGGACTGTACATTAGCCAGGTGTTGCCTTCATTCAATACCCTGGGTAAGGCAAAATGCCAGAGAGGGAGTGTTGCAAGGCACATGTTGCTCACATCAGGGCTGGCTGTGCACAGTGCTGTTTAAAAGGCTTCTACAAAACCTCTTTATATTTTTTCAAGGGTGAGTATACTAAATAGATGCTTATAGCACAATATGCATATGAATTAACCATGGTTTTGCTTTTATCTGAGTTATCTCATCTCCTTTTTTTTAAATTGAGAGTTAACTATCTCTGCCATCTGTGAAATGACGATAACAATAACTCTTTGCTCTGTATTCAATATTGAAAATATAAGCTCTTCAGATTTTATTCTTATATTTATGCAAGCATAGGATAGTCCACATGGAGAACTTGACTGAGATTTCTGGGTGCTCATATGCACGTAATAGACAATAATATGTGGTGAGTTAAGGTGCATCTTACCTAACTCCCACTCTGTAAAATGCAGTTGTCTACAATTAAATAACCTGGATAACCTTTTTAGTCACTTGAGACCAATGCCTCAAAGGCATGGTATGCATCCTATGGCACCCAGCTAAGGCAGGTGAGATGAATGCAGGACATGCCAGTGTCTCCACTGGCTACGGAAGAAGCCTTGACATTTAGCTTACACTAAGATGACAAGCTTCTAGCTGGTGGTAGAGTCTGCAGAGGGTCAGTCTGTCTTACTGCATGATTACACAATCATGGGGCTCATAGGTTTGAGTAAACATGCTTAGATATGCTTACCTCTCCTGCCTTATATCTATTTTTAGCATCATATTAATTATAGCACCAGTACATATTTTTTCTGTCAATAAATTCAATTCCCAAGCACACATGCCTAATCAGTTATATGTATAGAGAAATTCTATCTACTTCATCTTTTACTTTTACTTTTCCAAATTTACTTTCAATATTGGAAGTTTACATAAATTCCTAATATTTTTTCTCACCTCCATCCCTCTTTACATAATTTCAGATTTTACTTTAAAATGGTCATTTTCCTTGTAGCATTCAAAATAAAAAAAATTGTCCTGTTCATTTCCCTCAAGGATATTCTTATAGCTTCATCTGTAAGAGAAATTACTACACAAAGCATAAAATGAACAATAACCAACCTGAATAATGTGTATGGAAATGGGATTGTTTTGATTTCTCTTTCACTAATTAACACATAAACTGCTTATATTAGTCAACACGCCGTTCATTCACCAGTCACAAAAATGTCTAGATTAGCTCCTGTTATGCCCAGGACCTTAGTAGCTACATATATAGAGCTCAGAGAAATAAAACGGCAGCTTTATTTATATAGCCCTTCCCTTTCATTTCTGGACTGGGGACATTTCCATCCTGGAAATTCAGCATGTCACACTACAAGTATCACCTTTGGTGTCACCAGTGGTCCCCAGTAATCTCCATTTACTGACCCATATGTTTTTTTCATTTTTCAACAGATCTATGCAGCTCAGACCACATCCTTTGTATCCATTGGGCACTCTTTACTTGTTCCAGTAGATGATGGCCTGTGAAGGTGTCCCAGAGTCTCAGTTTATAGAGCTGCTACACTGTTAGGTGGGAAATACCTTGTTGACTGGAGCATTTGAATTATATGTAATTTAAAATAGCTTTAGAAAACTAGAAGATAAGCAATAGTGTCCGAAACTGATAAAGCAGATCTGAAATGAAACAAAGCCAACATCTAATCTGATTATGCTCAAGTGACTGCAGAAAGACCCCCGCTCTTGCTACACTTCATTCTCCTGCGTAGCTGCCTCTTGACACAGTGGTAGGTGGGGTCTGTGCTTTGTGCTTCCCTTAATCCTCAGGTTACACCTATCTGAAGGCTTTGTCACAGAACATACCTGTAAGACAGAACTCTGTTAGACACTGCTTATCAGCAAAGACCTCGGAGTACACTTCCAGATTGGCTCAGGTCTCGCATTGCCTTTCTCTTTTACTCCTTCCTGCTATCGGACATTAGCTCTTTTAGTTAATCTCTCCTTTGAAACATTTCAAAGGATCTAGAGAAGCTTAATTTTTTCAGCATGAAATTAATTCTGTTCCCTCGCTAATCTGAAGACAATCTAGCCCTCTTAAATTAAAATAAAAGATGCTTCTTTACAAAAATATTTGAGTGTCTTTCTGCAAGACCAGTAGTCATGTTCTCTGCTCAGCTGGCTATTAAACAACACTTTACTACATTGAATGTCAAAAATGTCCTTGCCTCCAGTGGTGGCTGCTCAGCATATTTTAGTTCATACTTTTCTTTGAAATTTAGTTATGTGAATCTCAACATTAAAGACATATAAGGTATCAACATCCAAACAACATAATTGTGTGTAGTTCATTACTGGCTCCTGACTAAGAATGTACATGAAGGAGATCCCAATTTTGGGATGTCAGCAGGTTTGGATGACTGGGTGAATTCCCTTATTTGCCTGATCACGCCAATTTAAAGAAACAGCTCTGACAAGAGATTACCTTTAGTAAATGTGAGGCAGGTATTCACTTAGCCTTTGTGTACACTGTTTTGTCTTTGTGAGATTTTATTTGCCAAAACATGGAGTTAAAAAATAATCTTTAGTAATTTGTGTAGTTTCAAGATACTAACAGATAAATTAGGCTAAGAATCCTCTGAAGTGACAGCATCTAATATAAAACATGAAAAAACCACTGCTCCTTTACAGATAAGAATCTTTGTTTTAAAGGAAGTTTGGAACCATGATAGAGGTCAATCCGTAAGGCTATTCTCCCAAACCACATTTTAGTTCCACCAAAAGTTCATATTTGGAATACAACCCATCATGCTGTGATAGAAGTCATAAATTAGGAAAAATCTCGTTCATCAGGGTGTATAAATGGTCCCAGTGATAAGTTTGCTTCCATAAGGAATATGAATAAAATTTACCCCTTCCATTTTCATGATACAAAAAATTTAATGTTATATTTTATTGGATTCCCCTATAATGGTTGCAGAATCTGTAGATTTTAAAAGTTCAAAAAATTATTCGGAAGGTTTGGATACATTGAGTGGAAATGCTAACCTCTTATTTTATGTCTTCAACCCATGTCATGTTTTAGTAATATCTCAGTGTAAAGCATAAGTGTGTAGAAGTCAGCATTCTCATTTAAGAAGAAAGCTGGGCAATTTCAGAGTTGATTTTTGTTCTGAATGAATGAGAAAACAAAGAATTTTATTATTTCCCATGGAACAGTTGAAATATACATTTTAGATAAGATGAAAAACTTTATTTGGTGTCTCTAGTACTATTGATGTTATGAAAAAAACTCAAACCCTAAAATCATTCTAAAATGAAAAATGAAGGGATTACATTCCAGAAAATGTCAAAATGGAACGCATGACGTAATAAGATCACTTAATGTAATGTTTTCTCTAGGTTAAATGCCATCTAAACCAATTTTTTTTGATATAAACTTTCAGCTTTGAAAGTGCAGCAATTTCTTTTGGAAAGTTGCAAGATAAGAGCCTTTAAATGAAAGAGACCTTTCTTGCACAACTAGAAGGCTGGCTCAGGTCATGCTATACTTTTTCCCTGTTGTATTTATTTTCTTTTTTTTTTGAGTTGGGTAAAACAATAATTTTGTCCACTAATGCAATTTCACAGGATCAGATTCTGCTGGTGGCTTGCAGCTCGTATGAAGCAATTATGTGCAGAGTAAAGAAGCCCTGGGGAGCTTTGCGTTGAATCCTTTCTGAATAACTGGACAGAGCAGGATGTGTGGCAGTAGATTCAGCTTTTACAAAGCTGCTGCGATACACACAGGTCAGAGTTTGTCTTGTATGGATGAGTTAAAGATTTATAATTTATTTATCTCCCTAACGTACAAAAAAGGTGCCTCATAGGATTTTTCAAAAGAGCCATGCTATTAAGCATTCAATTCATATCGAACATATAAGGGCTGAAATAAAACATTCCCCAAAGAAAAACACCTCCTGATTCTCAGTGTTATCTGCCTGATAATCACAGGGCTTCCAGAAAAGGATTCATATGCATGTTTTAGGGACGTGAGTTCCTTCCAGATACGCTGGTATCCTAAATGTTAGCCAGAGCATAGAGCACTGGGTCACTAAGGCCGTTAAAGAACAAGTGCCAGAAGAGGCAGGTGTGCCATAAATTATGTCCCAAGCTTAAGCTGAGGCATCACCAGCTCCCCAGAGCAGTTTTCTTGCTGCTGATGGTGACTGGAGCTACCTCTGGATTTGGGGTTGTTCAAATCTGCCCAAGATGTCAGGTCAGCCTCAGGTTTTCTGCTAAATGCTCTTAAACCCATGATTTTTTTGCAAAGAATACCTTCCTCCCTGACTAGTCTGAAGGGTTTGATTTGAGCTGGTTTGGGCTGGGTCGAGATTTGAGTTCCTCAAACCCTGGCGTGTCTTCTGAGTCCTAAAGAGCTTTAAAAAAACAAATGGTCACTTAGGTCTCCAGCTAAGCATTGTAAGGAAGCTTGCCAGGATATCAGCAATACAGATAAGAAATTTTTCCTTGAAAACATAATTGTGCATAGTAGGTTTAAGAATCAGTTTATTCTTGCTTTCCTGAATTGTAGTTCTCAAAATAGACCGAACTGGTTTGTTATTCCTCATTGTTTTCTGATTCCTCAAAGTTCTGTTGAATGCCTGATTCAGTGCCAATGTTTCCTAGTTGCCCTTATAATTGATCCCCTGGCTCCTGTCTTGCAGACACCTATAACCATACATGTTCCCATTGGAACAGGTGGGAAGTAATTATCTAACCTGTAATGSGAATGGAAAAGGGGAGTGTCCTGGTTTCGGCTGGGATAGAGTTACTTTTCTTCCTAGTACTGTGTTTTGGATTTAGTATGAAAAGAATGTTGATAACACACTGATGTTTTTAGTTGTTGCTAAGTAGTCTGCTAGCCAAGGACTTTTCAGCTTCCCATGCTCTGCCAGGTGCACAAGAAGCTGGGAGGGAGCATAGCCGGGACAGCTAGCCCAACTGGCCAACAGGGTATTCCATACCATGTGATGTCATGCTCAATATATAAATAGGAGACGTGGTCCAGGAAGTAGCAATCGCTGCTTGGGTATCGCTCAGTGGGTGGTGAGCAATTGCATTGTGTATCACTCATTTTGTATATTCTATCATTATTATTATTATTATTATTATTATTATTATTATTTTCCCTTCCTTTTCTGTTTTATTAAACTGTCTTTATCTCAATCCATGAATTTTACTTTTTTTTTCGATTCTCTCCCCCATCCCACTGAGGGGAGGGAGGAGTGAGCAAGCGGCTGTGTGGTGTTTGGCTGCCTGCCGGGTTAAACCACAACATGAGGTTAAGGGGAGGAGAAGGAATGTGACAGTAAAGCATAACATGAGCTGAGTCATTGTAGCCACTAAATGCCATTGGCAAAACATCTGGCCCACTCTTCCAGAGGTGCACTTGGACCAGCACAGAGCAGAGAGCATCAGGCAGCCTCTATGTCTAGAAAACTTTCAGGTGCTCTATTTTTCTCTTTTAAACACTAGTAATGTAGATTTTCTCTGAGATGGAGTTCAGTGCCTATCATCTTTGTCAGTCAATCACTGTTAATTTGATTTCAAATGTGTTGAGACAAGAAATAAAATCATCAGGTCCTTCAGGAGAGCTAAGAAAAGGCACTAGCCTGCCAACTCTACTGATTTCTTCCTAGTAGATAAGAGAAATGCCATAACTATAGAAAAAAGAGGCAAAGCAACCATGTTGGAAATGGAAGAATGAGTCTGCAACCCAGAAATATCCCTATAAAACCATTGTAAACAGTTCTTAACATAGCTTAGCCTCTTACAGATCGCAGACACTAACACCTAACACAGTTAGTGTACTGCCACTAGACTCTGCAGCAAACCTACAATTTTGGGTGAGCTACAACACAGTACATGGAGTCTTGAATGCGCTGTTCTCCAATGGCAACTCCAAGGAGCTCTTACGTTTCCTTACGGTTAAAAGCATTCTATAACTTATGTCTAATATTGTTTTAAGTTTAAACTGCTAGTCATTTGACAAATTATAAGTTTTTTTCTGTTTTTATGTAGGAGTTGTTTTCTGTGATAACACGTTAGTAATTACCATATTCAATAATAATAATAATAAAAAAGTCTAGGAAAATTTTAGTTGTCTCTTCAGTATTCTAAATAAAATATTTAGTTTTAATCATTTCCTAGTAATAATGCCACATTCTACAATAACATGATGCAAACAGCAGATGTGTGATATATGAAACGGGGCAAAACCTTTGGCCCTAGATCAAAGTAAAATTTCAAGAAAGTTCTCAAAATGAAATAGCATTGTTTTAATAGAAATAAGCTCTTCTGGATATATGTTTGCTAAAAAATTCTGGAGTTTCTGTTTTTCTTCATGATCCAAAAGAAATAATGATTTTAGATCTGAGTATTTCCCTGGGGGTATGCTCTGCTTTTGGAGAATTATAACGCATGAGTGTTAGCTTTTTCTGATCAGAGATAGCCTTTTTGGTTTCTTCATGTAATAATAGTAAACATTAGGTTACTGAGGCACATACTATTTTGCAAGTTTGAATTCTCCAATATTTTAACTTTTCTGCTGAAAAGTACCTATAGACTTTTTTCTGTTTTCTGTTTTCCAGAAAGTGGAACAGAAAAGAGATGTGACCAAAGGTATGGTAAATCCATCTTTTAACTCACATCACAGTATATAAAATTCTGAAGTTATTAGTAAGTTAAATTTCAGTTTTCTGTTGGAACTCTGCATTTTAGGTACAGACTTAAATATTCATCAGATCATAAGTATGAGAAAGAATAAAACTTCAGGGCGAATTTTTGGTCTACAGGCTCTGAGCTATTCCTTGGTGGCATACAGGCATATCTGAAATCCTATGGTTTTGTGCATGAAATGAGAATTCTTTTTTTATAATTGTAGAAACTTTCACTAGATAGGAAAGCTGTTTTGTACATAGTTTTAGTATGTTTAAATGCTCAGAATAAAACAACACAGAGGTAACAATCACCACACAGAATAGGCAGAAACAGCTTTGCAGAATCTCTCTAGTTCATTGAGATTTAACCAATAAATGGCAAAACCTTGTCCAATCTCTTTCTGATTTGTCACATTATACTATCACTTTTCCCTAAAGCAATATTTTCTTTGAGAGAGGTGGGACAGGAAAATGTGATAGATTCTGAGAAGCAAATATTCTCTGTTCTGAGCTGTACCTGTCAAACCACAGGTGATCGCAGGATGAGATTTCCCCAGGATATCTGATGCATGATCATTTCAGTGTTTCTTCTTTCCACACGGTTTATGAATGAGCCACCTTTACTGCATTGTATGTTTATCCTTTGTCATCTTTCTCAAGAACTTGTTCCCAATATTAGGAAACTAAATTTCTGAGTACTAAGCAGTTCATGCTCATGTGTGTCTAGTGGGGAGCTGCTTAGTGAATGTGAATGGATCTTGCAAAAACAGTGCTTTCGCAGGATGATATGAGGTAGTGATAACAATGTGAGGTGGAAAGCTGAAAGAGAAATAATGTCTGAAAGGGTTCTGGCTGCAGGAGGCTGCCTGTCAGTGCAAAGGGCACAGTGCTTCAAACCATGGATGGAGCCAACACCTCAGAAGAGCTGAAATTAGTGGCAACCAGGAATGGAGGGATGGGGTAGGAGAGGGAGGTACAGGGAGGGACGAATAAAGTGATTCGGAGAAAATAATGCACCTGGGTATGCTAGTCTTATGAGAATGCAAGCAAGGGATACCAGCTACTGACAATTTTGAGGTCAGCATCAGTGTATAATTGGCCTCATATAAGAGAGCTGAGAAGTGCACACTTCAGAGCCAGCATCGCTTGTACAAGGATCATGGGGCCTGAGCTCTCCTGCTTTGCTACCTGTGTCACTTCTCAGGCTGTTTCTGTCTACAAAAAACAGGAGAGAACCTGCTGTTGCTAAGGCACCCTTGTAGTTGCATTGGATTTATACAGTCAGTCTGTAAGCAACAACAAAGAACGATGGACACCACATCACAGCTCTCAATGAAAATGTAGCCTGAGGTATCAAGGTTCTCTGTGTTTTAGGGCTGAGAGTTGCATGAACATTTCACTTGTCAATACAAATTAATAGCATTAGATGGGTGAGTCAAACAACAATTCATAAATCTGTATGCTGCTAAATGACATTGTAATTCATCAAATCAAGGGCGAATGGAAAATAACCAGCCTTTGAGTTCTAGCTCAAGCTCTAGCATCTCCACCAAGGGTGAGACTGTCTCCTAAGGTTTCTGGTATCTTATACATACAGATTTGTATTTAAGACAGCACCTTTATTCTCTGATACTATTGATGAGTGGGCTGCACAAACTGAGGTTATCCTCTCATCTAAACAAAACATCAGGGATTTAAAAATCAATGCAGAATGCACACAGTGGCTTTTCTGAATACTGCTTGATTTCTCATCCTTCTAACAACAAAGACAGCGATTGACTGAGCACTGGCACAAGGTTGATACACAGTCAGCCCAGGGTGTCTCTCAAGTGGGTGCTGCTCAGTAATACACTGCAGGCTGCCGTGAACAAGGAGCATAGCTGTTTGTACAGTGACATGTTGTCCAAAACTAAACTGCCTTTCCAGCATAGCTCCTGGATTGCTCATAAGAAGACATGTTACCATACAGGGTAACGGAGGGTTGACTGTTCAAACAAGGGGTCGGGAATCAAATGAGGTTAGCTTGGGTGAAGCAACTAGCACACCAATACCCCATGGCAGCTGCCAGGCAGCTCACATTTTAATAAAGTGAAGAAAACTAATTCATATTTATCGTGGGGCAGAAGTGGGTACAGAAGCAGTCATGGCTTAGAAGAGAGTGACAGTCTTCCAAAGGCAGTTAAATCTACTTTTCCTCAATCTTAAGGATCCTGCAATGTGTTTTAAGACTTATGAACCTTGGGATCTTTGATCTTGAACTGACTACAGGATGCAGCCCTACACTTACTGGTTACCTTTAGCTGTGATGCTTAGGATTTTTAGTTTTTCATAAACCGTTAGGTGAATAAATGAATATGGACCCCCTAAGATTTCTGAGAGAGTTAAAAATATTGTACTTCACAGAATCAAAGTTCAGACTGTATCAAGTGGAGGAGAACAGGTTTTCTGTTACACTGCTGTAATTCCAAAGAGATTAAACTGAATACAATAGAGCCACAAACAATTTACCCCGGTGAAAATGACAGCAAAATCGTATACTAGTAGCTACAGAAGTAGAAAAGATGACTTTATTTGCCTCTAGTTTGAATGTGAGTCATTTATAGTATTTGTTGGCTAGTTTTTCAGTGTCCCTGTGGAATAACATGAAATTGCATTTGTGAAACAGGAGCTTCTGACAAACAATGCACAATCTTGCAAAAGAGGGTAAAAAATAGCACTGAGAATGCTACACTCCCAAAGGTGCATAGGATAAATATACCCAGTGCTCAACATTTGGAAAACTGATTAGAAAGAGTTTCTTTTAAGGGGGTTGATTAGTCAAAGTCACTGCATTGCTATGCTGAAATAAATTCCTTTTTTTTTTTTTTTCCTAGCACTCAGGAGTAAAGGAGAAACAAACAAATCATAAATTGAAAAGAACATCAAGACATGATAAAATTTGTATTAATCCCAATAGATAACAAATATGAACAGCTTGATTTTCTGAATTCCCCTTTACATGTTACAAACTACAAAACAAATGGTATTTTACTCTAAAATTTCAGCCCAGAGAGAAAGTCCCTGAGCGTAGATGCAAAGTCAAGTGAGCTGTGTAACTACATTTGATGCAAGTGATACATTTTGGGTTGCTACTTTTTTCATGGATTTTTATTTGTTTAGGGTTTTTTTTTGAGCAGAAAATGAAAGGCATAAGAGGCAAAAGTACTTGTTACTACTGTGATTGGTTAATAGCAGCTGGCTCTTCAGAGCTACACATTTTATAAAAGCCAAATGTATACAAATTTTCTCACACACATTCTGACCATATGTTTTTCCACTAATTAATCAGTTATGGTACAGGAAGAAAGAAACAAAATGGTCAAGCTATAATTTTAGCCAGGAAATTCTGCACCTAGTGCAGTAGTAAGTGACAGAAGGAAGCTAGAACATTTGGCTTCATTTTTAGTGAAACCAAAACAGAGGCAGAGATTCTACTGTAAAAAAAGAGGTTACTGCTAAATCAGTATTTATTGATTTTATGTACCACTTATTGGAACAGACTGATAAATTACCCTTTGAGGGGATCATTCCTAATCATTCCCCTGTGTTCTAAGTTTATAATTCCCCTTTACAGCATTAATCCTGTAAGAGTTGTCCTAAATAATTTCAAATTCTTTTCCAAGATTTCTGCATGGTGACTATAATAATGTTTGATGAAGTCTGAGATTTCTTATTCAGTCACAGAATGTGGCATACATTTCTATACAAATGTCTGTGGTCCAAGGACCCCTCTATTCTTTTGAACCTTTTTGTGAGGGCACGTTGATGATGGTTTCAGTCTGTCTTCCATTCCTCTGTACACTTTGCAGTATTATCGTCTCTCTGTTAGGTCTTTTCTGTTACATGAAACTTAAATTTGTGTGTTGCTTAACTTTATCCAACAACCTTCCCTCTTTCTAAGACTTTTAGAGATCTGATCCTGATCCACTACTCTTTTTCCTGAGGTCAAAACAATTTATGTTAATGTAAGTACCTTTTGTATCATCCAAATTGTATTAAATTCTCTGAAAAAAACAGTGAATTTTACCAAATACCATACAAGTAGCAACCTGAGGAAACAGTTTCCCAGAGGGGATTTGGGTGAGTGCAAACGGGAGCCTTGTGCCAGTAGCTGTACCAGTGAGATCAGAAACACATGGGACATTCCTGAGCTCTGGAAGGTCTTTTTTACCTATGGTAGTCAATGGCTAGAAGAAGTCCCTGACCAACCTTGGCCTGTGCCAATGACTGCTTTCCCAAATGGTTCCCATTGGAACAATTGGTTCCCATGGCTTGGCTCAGGAGCCAGAGTGCACCGGGGAACATTTCCAGCCAGGTAGTTTGGATGTTACTCTTTTYTTGGAAGCAAAGCATCCTAGTATAGACATGGGTTATTCCGTGCCAGCTGGCCTCAGTGACCAGAAATGTTCTTCAGCAAAATGCTTTCACTGATATAGAAGCAATGTGGTTATGCTGGGCTATTTGTTAGCACCAAATCCAGATTTTGTGTATATTTGAGGAGAAAAAGGAGGTATGAGTTCACAGAATTTTAGTTTAAAGAAACTTGTCTCCAGAGGCCCTGTTTAATTGGGAGATTTCTCTTCCAGTAGGTGACTGAGAGCAGGAACCCAGGACGTTGTGTGTCCTCCCCAGAGACTTGCCTGGCTTGGCTCCAACTAGTGTTCAGAGGTAAGTACTCTCTGTTTATAAAGTTCTTCCTGCTCTGACTGATTGAGCAAGGGGCTCTTCCAGATCTTCTTCTGGAAAAGTGGGAGGAGCTGCTCTAGGACACAACTGGGGGGCAGCTGAACACTTTCACTCTGTCTTTCCCTTTTACCTGGAAGGCATATCCAACCCCTCCCTCAGTCTTCTAGCCTCTTGCCCCTCCAGTACAAACTTTCTTTTTACAAAATCCTGTCTTGATGGTCTTCTGGTGGCTGGGTTTTAGTGGTATTGCAAATTTACACTTCTTTCCAGTTAGCTAGCCAATATAATCCATAGTTCCTTCTCTCAACTTGATTTTCTACTACTCTTCTTTAATTTTTGTTACTTGTMTTTCAGATATCATACTTGCTTACCTAACTTTGCCTGACTGAAAATGATTAAATAACCTGTTTATTTGAGGCTGATGGTCTGTTCACCTTCTCCTGAAATATTGTCCAATGATTTCATAAGGAATTCATCCAATCCAGAGATGTTGTTACTGTACTCTCCATCCCTGCTGTGTATGTTATGCTGGCTCCTGCAAAGTGTTATAGTCCACTGAGTTCTTGCAGCTTTTTCCAATGACAGGAATCAAACTGAGTTGTGATATTTGCTGTTGTTTTCAAACTGACAGTGAATCCATTTACTTTTCAGCCTCAAATCCTTCACTGTAAAGCTATGGATATTTCGTAATCTCCACAGTGTCAGAAAATTGCCTTTTCCTTTTGAGCATCACTTGTTGATTTCTCTGCTAGACAAGTTCTAATTGTTTTGTTAAGGGTATATTCTGTGTCTTTAAGTAGTCTGGTTTTAAGTGCTCTTTCCAAAACTCAGTCACAACATTTCCATTAAGAGGTCTGGGGTGAAATATGACTGGAGAATTCTAGTTAAAAGAAAAAACCATTATCAGCCTAAGTGAGCCACTGTGATGCTTGTTCCTTCATTACATGCTCTTTCCTCTAATGATTGTTATTTTACCTATTTTTGAAGACTCAGTTCCTTGCTTCAGTGCTAACAATCATAACAATCAAGGAGTCAGTAAGTCCTCCCAAACTGCAAAATTTATAATAACATAAGCATTTTAATCTAGGCCTTTCATGGTCTTTTCTATCTTCTCATTTTTTTTATCCTTTCTAAAAAAAAAGCAAAGGAACCATTTTGCTCACAACTGTCATATTCACTGGTAGACAACCACTGTTCAAATGCCTCTAATACCATTTCAAAATCGTCTTCTGAATTAACAAAAAGAAATGGAAATCAACTGAATATTTAAGAAAGTTTTTTTCTCTCTTCTTATTGGTGATCATTATTTACAGTTATGGAATGAAGTGCAAATTTAACTTTGACTACTTCCTCACATTTTCAAAGAAGTGAATTACTGTATTCTTCTCCTGAGTGTACCAGCGTAGTTTATTTTACCTTTAGTACCATGCGCTGTTTAGAAATCAGTCAGAAAGTGRTCAGTCTTCTGTGTAATAACCCATAGCTATTGCACACTGTGAACTTCTGCACACCCTAATAGCTTCATGCAAAAGACCTGTAAAGTACCCTCCTAAAGAAACACTTCCCTAACTCCAAGGACTTTAAGAAAAAACCTTTAGGAATAGTGAGAAAAGAAAGAGAACATGGGCAATGGTGATCTGAGAGGACTTAGCCCAGGCACAGGCCCCTTCCCCAGATGCAGTCCCTTGTGTCCATAAGACTGACTGTCCTRCATAACCCATGCCAGCAAGTCTCAGGACCAGAGAATTGTCTCTCTCTTATTTTGTCCAGTAGCCAATGAAGCTGGAAAACTGACTGCTATGGCACAGTACTTAACCCAAACGACTGGCTTCAGAATGCCCACAGTAACCTCCAAAATGACTATTTTTTTCATGGCTTCTGACAGAAAGTGAAAATGTTATTGAAAGCTGTTTGAAGATGTGCTAAAGGGCATTGCAAGTTCTTCACATGAGTGAAAGATTTAGGCCAAAAAAATATTTTGGAGCATGAAGTCCTTTGGGATGAGTGTAAAAACTCCTAATAATAAGGCAGCTATTTGGATATTAACCTTTTTCCTAGCCATACTCTGTAAGTAACTCAAAGTATTTTTATAATAATAATATTTTCTCCCACCGGCATTTTTTCTTTCTCTGTTTTTCTCTGTTTTGGTCCAATTTCTTAAGTTGTTACTGTCACCATGGTATCTGGCCACTCCCTATTCATTATAAAAATGTTGAACTGGCATTTTTTCATACATTTTTCATTCTTCTGATTCCCTTCTTCAACTATGACTTTTGGAAACACAAAAATGTTGCTTTATTATGGGCTCGGTTATTTTGAATTGCACGATTTCACTTAAGATAGACAACAGTAAGGTTTATCTTGCAGGAAATCATTTTAAGATCAGAGAGATTTCTCATGTAGCATCAGATTTTGGTTCAGAAGTAAGAACTCAAGACATTGATAATTATTGTTGAGGGCTCCAGAATATGAATGTATCATATCTTTTCTGTACTTTATTTTATTTTTAAGCTGCTTTGGGATCTTTTAATAGCTGGTGTTCAGATTGAATAGTGATAGGATATATGTGGAAAAGGGGGTTGTTAAATGCCCAGGACTGTAAAGTCTCTGTTCATAGAGTGGAGATTCTTCTAAGCTATAATATTCAAATTGTTGATATTACTACCACTGACAGAACTACAAACTGATATTTTATTCCTAATAATTATGTTTACTTACAGTTTTTGAGTGTGAGATTCCATCTGGTTTTACTTTATTACATTATTCTCAAGCTTGTAGATGCTGATGAAGTTCTTATGTATTCAGAAGAATAGAGTATATGCTAAAAGGAAGACCCTGTCCAACTAGATCAACCTCCATTAGTTTCTGACTTGGCAAATTCCAGGGGATAAGTGGTTTGATGGCATTTCTGGAAGAATCAAATAAAAAAATGGAGTTTTCCCCCCAGTACAATAGAAATGACTTCTCTGTGTTCCTAATATTAGAGAGAAAAGTTCAGCAAATTCACATTTTAGATGAGCTATTTCACATCAAAAGTTTTCAAAATTTTAAAGGCAGATGAATAAAACTGTTTTGAATTCCAACACTTACGAATTCCAAAGATGTCCAGCTCAGCAGGGAGCTGAATTTCTGCATATCAAAAGGCAGTAACAGAGCAGTCTCATTCCTATCTTGCCATGTATTTAAAACAGTCCTATGAGATATACAAGTTTAATCTTGGAGGCCAAATGTGATTAACCATGGTACATTTATGGTTACAAATGTACCGTCATTTGTGCTGCAAAACATTTTCAGGTGCTGCTGCTGAAGTTCTGATTATGAATTGAAATTCAGGTGCATAAAGTCCCTTCACTGATTTTATGTGGCATTTATCTTATTAAATTTGAGCTAATCAGTGTTTTCCATACCATTTTAATGAGCATAAAAATTATTGTTCATTCATTCATTTATTAAGCTAATGCCTTCTGGGTGCTGGACCCACCAAAACGCACATCCTTATTTATTTAGGTTTATATACTGGCATTGTCTAGTAGCCTATGTTACAAACCAGACTACCGTTTCATTAGCCTACATTAAAATACAGTTTGAAAAGATAATTTCTATCTCAAAGACAAGGCAACTGGAAGTACCAGCACACAGTACTTGAAATCAAATAGAGTTTGTAAGAAATCTCTCACCTCAGGATTGGTGCTATATGATTTCTAAATGGTGAGTATAGTGTATTTCAGTAAAGGTGAGAGGAAATGATTCAGTTGTCTTCAACTGGTTTCTCCATATGATTCAAGCTCTTGTTACCTCATGACTGGATTTTAAAACTTGATGCTCCATGCAGACCAAAAAGTTATAGGACTTCATCCTAATTCATGCAGCTATGGGAATCTTAGTTTTAGCTTTATTCTTGTTCAGTCATGCCAGTCAGCCCGAATATGGGGATGGTAGAATATGTTGACCAAAACATGCTAGGTGCTTAAGAGAGGAGAACTTCTGATGACTGTGATGATGCGAATTGGGACTCAATTGTGGAAGATCAGTCAATATCAAAGACAGAACAACATTTGGAGGCTGTTGTTGGAGAATTCTTTCTATAAGCACAAGTAAAACAGCACAGATGCTGCGAGAAATATAATAGCTGGGTGCTTCTGCTATTCAGGAAAGTGGCTTTATTTTGGTAATAGCAAATCTGGGTTTTGTTGCTGAGGAACAAATAGATTTATGAATGCATGCAAATCTGTGGTGACAAAGAGCAAATTCTGTTGTCAACATATTGCATTGCAGACAATCTAGATATATAAAGCAAAGCAGTTGATGACAAATTACAAGTAGGGGATCATAAGGAAACAAACTAATACCATTAGCATGAAAAAGGGTGGGCTAAATGTTCTTACAATCTTATTGCAGTCAATCTTTTTCGAAGTATAAGAGAGAAGAGGCATTTAGGGAATATGTGTATTGTTTTTACAGTGAGTTAAAAGTTCCACCTGAACATGAAGACTGTCCTGAAAAACATGGGAAAGGTTGCTTGAAAATTCAGCAAGTAGGGGATGTTGATATGAAAAGCACAGTGCAGATTTGATAAGAGCTTGAGAAAAGTTAACTGTCTAACTAGAAGAACAAGTGATGCTCATGAAATGTAAACTCAGCATGGGTTCTTATATTAAAAGTCACTAGGCAAAGTTGTGAATTTATCTTAGTTTTCTAGTTCTTTGTTTTCTGGAGAAACAATGAATGCATGTATACAATGTTGTTGATTAGTTCATTAGACAATCTTTAAAAAAGTATACTATTTTTGCTGATTATGAGTTTTATGCCTGTATGTCACACAGTAGATGATAACAGATTCCTGTTATCAGCACAGACTCCTCAAGTGGTCTAAAGTGGGAAATTTTGTAAAAGTAAGGTTTATTCAGTGGTGTAAATTTCACCCATGACCTTAGATCTAGAGATGTTCTGCTGTAGAGGTGAACCACAATGTTTGTATTGAATACTGAATCTCCCAGTTACGGAAAACCATAATTAGGGTTGTGTCTGAGTTAAAGCAAATGCAAAACTACCCTGATAAAAAAATTAAAACCATGCAGGAAAAAAAGAACTGTTCTTTATTTCTCTCAACATTGACAGTATCTGACAGCATTTGTACCTTGTTTTTTTTATAAAGGGCCATCCAGTGGAAAAAGACATGAACAAAATGTCACAGAAGAACATGATATAAGCTTCTAATCTAGCAATACATACTGGGTGCTTTCTGAGGTCCAGCCAAGCCTTTTCTACTGAATTCCAGAAAAGGAATAGCAACCACAATTAAGATCAAGAGTCATGGAACAGAAGTTCAAATTCTTTATTTTTGTTTCACTTTTAAGAAAGTGACAACTTCACCTTTACTTTTTGCCTTATTTTTTAGTATTTCATCTGTGCATAAGTGTGAGGGTTTACAGGGACAACACATTTAATGGCTTGTTGTTTACTTGGAGAAATCTGTCTTCATGTTAGGTAGTTGATTCTTCTGGGCTAAAGTATTGTTCAGAAATTGCTATTGTGTCTGGGTGAAACCTTCCCATCTGTGTTTAGTCAGTGTAGCGATTCTGTGTTATTAAGTGAAGAGGGCAAATAAGAACAACAAACTAATAGTGTATGATAACAGTAATATTTAAAGATGAAATGTTTAAGTGGATTCACTGTAGGTACTCAGATTGCTCTGCTTCTTGTAGCTAAGTCAAGCTGTGATTATCACCTGTTTGGGTGATTTAGCTTCACTAGCTAAATCAGCAGACTGTTTTGATGATTTGCGTTGTTCTGTGCTTCATTAGGTAAACAGAACTACTACAGCAATATGGAGTGTGCTTGGCTAAGTACGTATTTCATCATGGGTATGTACATCTTTACCTCTKCATTTGAACTAAGAAAATGAGCTCCAAAGATACTACATTTTCATATTACACTGAAAGGATCCCTAATGTAGAATGCAAGTCTCAGTTCATTAAGTGTCACTGCCACTGGGACCCCCTGCAGGGCAAGGTGTTAAAGAATGCAGATGAAATGCTTCAGCACTTAGGCTAGATATTCTCACTCCTGGACAAATTTGCATTAACTGACAAAGGACTTTCTTAMGCATTTCTCATCAATTAAAATACTAGGATTTTTTTATTTAAATGTATTTTACCAAGTCTACTTGAGTAACGAGTTTTTTTCAGGGATTCTGGAATGTAACAAATGCTAGCCTCCATGCACTCTGAGGAGGTTTATCCAAGTTCACAGGTGCCAGTTTTACATAGGCATTTTTAAAATCAAAACTATACTTAAATGACTGAATTTTTCACTTGTTGACAGGTTCTGAGTTCTGAAGTACAACAAGGTTCCCAGACAAAGCAGAAAACCTAGTGGAAATGTGAGAAGTCATGACTACAGTGACACTGAAATGTTACTGTCACTATAGACAGCGTACAGTGTGTTACTTGCCTTTCAAACAGCTTTTTATATAAAGTGAGATAACTTAATGTGCTAGGTTAGATGACCTTACAAAAGGTGTTTCTGAACCTTAATCAAATACACATATTAGTCTGCAAACCTCTAAAATGAACAGGTAAGGTAGGTCTGGAAATATCAATACTACATGGTCAATTTTGGGACATCATTGTTGTTTTTTTTCTTTTTCTTTAAGCACACAGAGGAGGAATTTTTTTCTTTAAGTACTTTTAATCACTTAAAAAGAAAGTACTTTAAGTACTTTTATGCTTTTTCTTTAAGTTCAAAGATGAAGGAATTTTGGAAACCTTGCCTCTTTTAGACCTGACTGCAAGAAAAACATATACGACAGGATAATAATAGAGAAATGTGTATTAGTGATGTTCAGAAGGAGTTAGCTCTTGAAGAGGAGGGAAGAAAGCAAAAGCACTGGTTTTGCAGCTCAATAATTTTTTCATCTAGAAAAAATACTGCCCTTGTTCCTTATATCAAATGTTTTAGTTTTCCAGATCAGTTTACATATATAAACTAAGTTATTAACTTAGTAGTTGATTTTCTTTGAATGCAAGACTAATCCCTTCAGACTACTCATTTGTGTTCTAATTAGCTGATTAGAAACACAGGCATTAGCTCCTCAGCTTGGAAGCGGTGGAAGGCAGGAGGGGTTCACGTCCAGCCTGCCTGCTTGGCTCCATTCTCGAGTTTTAGAAATGGAGGCAGAAAAGATGGACTCAGAGGAATCAATGAGCAGAGATTATTTGTTGTTGTATTTTCAGATGTAATCCTCCTGTTTTTGCTTTTGGCTAATTATGCTTTAAGCATCATAACCAGGACTTCTAAACTATATCTATATTAGTAAATTAAACAGGGCATGTGCACAGGTTTGAGCATTGGTAGAGGTCATCTGAGGTATAAGATTGTCAGCATGGTTCTTGATGTGATTTTAACCTCTGCCAGACATGGTTGAAGCCCATGGGGATAGCATGGACCATGGACCATTCCCACAAAGTAATCTGGATGTAATTATTCTGGTTCTTGGGGGGCGAGATGAGAAAGTTAAGCTGTACAGGCAAGCAGTGTCGAGTTGAAATGGGTTGGAACTATTTTTCAATTGTATGCTGGAGACTAAGAAACTTTAGAAGTCTTGTTTTTATTCCACTTCTCCCAGACTTAAGTCATATTTGGTCTTTCTTATTTATATCTGACACTTCAGATGTCCTTTGTTCAATATTTTATCAGGAAAATGTTAAAATGGAGATACAGGAAAACAAGTCTGCAGAAGTGGGTGATAACTGGTTAGATAACATTAGAAAAGTGGTTGTTGATTGTTGTTATGAAGAGCAAATGGAGACAATGATACCTCTTTTGTTTTGTTTAGTTTTCCCTTTTAAAATGAAAGGGAATGAAAATGAAAAAATAGAACAGAAAGTATCCAGATGATATTTATTATCAAAGAAAAACTCAGTTTGGAAAGGACCTTTAAAGGTTATATCTGGTCCAAGCCTCTGAAGAGAGCRGCTCCAAATTTGCCGTTAGACCAAGCTTTAAAGTTAAATCAGGTTGCCCAGAAAATTGTGAAATTGAGTTTTGAATATCACTAAGTTTGGAGATTCCTACAAAAACATTACATAGCTGCTCTTCCTCTTTTTCCTCTAGAACAGCTTTTAAGAAGTGCCTAGAGTGTTACACTGGACCATAGTTAGCTTCTGAAGAAAAGGCTATGGTCTTTTGAAGTATATTGACCTTGGCAATGCTCATTTGGGTTATTGCCATTGAGGTCAAGACAGTTGCTGCCTGAAGAGGACTGTTATGATATTCTGATACTACTAGACAAAGTATTACTTGACTTGTAATAATTGCATTGTGACTGTGACAGACAAAGAATACAGGAGAGGGAAGGCTTGCACAAAGAGGTGGTCTAGTAGATCACCTGATGAACCTGGTGATGAACCAGTAGATCACCTGGTGTATGTGGGGGAAACAAAACAAAACAAATAATTTTCAAACCCAAAAATCTTTCTTCTAGATTTGCTGAACTCAAAAAACCCCAATTTCACTGACATGGGAATATGTCAGCCAATAACTTTGTTCTGGTAAAATTTGAAAGCATAGAAAAATAACTTAATTGTGAAAGTCTCATAAAAAATAGCAGTTAGTTAAAAATAAGCCAAAATAAAATATAAACAAAACTAAAATAAAATACAAACAAAACAAAGTAGTCCCAAGTGCAATATCTTATAACCTAGGAAAGTGTGTGAGCTTTGTCAAGTAAGAAACCTCCATATTTAGAAATGTGGAAATTTCCCAGTGTACCTTTGTTGACCTACTAGGAATGCCCTTCAGAAACAAGACCATCTGAAATGTAAATATATCCTGGCACAGCAAAAATGATTGATGGCCTTTGCATTTTCATTTTTTGACTAGTTAAGGACTGAATGTATACTGTATAGAATAAATTTGAATGATTCATCACTTATGAAAATGTCACATGAGCTCCTGTAGAGCTCTACGAAGGACTCAGTAGAGGATGATCTGGATTTTACAAACCTGTTACATTCCAGATACATTTTTTCACCTTTTTTTTTTTTKTGTGTGTGTGTGTCCTAATGCCATCTATATGCATAAATTAGAAAACCCATCTTCATATAGTCTGTTGATCAGCTAAAATTAATGTATTTCTATTTACCTACAAATATACTTCTTTATTTCTAAGAAATTTTTTGAGCTTTATTCCTGCTCATAATCTCTTACTCAAAAGGACAGGCCACTTGAAATCAAGTCTAGCTGGTAGCTTTGATGATAACATCAACAGGAAAACAGGGATGTACCTAAACTTTACAACTGAGACTGCTCAGTTAATAGGATCTGGTCATCAATGTTAACCTCCAGCCTTACCCACACCAGTCTTCAGTAACAAATTCCAGTTGGGTCAATTAAGCTTGGAGAATAACTAAATGTTATATTTCACTCAGCCATTTATTTTATTATTTTATTATTTTATTATTTTTATTAAATCAAATTAAATTAAATTAAATATTAAAAATAAATAATAATAAATAATGATTAATAAATAAATATTAATTAATTGATTGATTAATATTGATAGTCTGATAATAAATGATAATAAATAATAATAAATAATAAAAAATAATAAAATAGAATAAAATAAAATAAAATAAAAAAATAAATAATAAAAAATATTATTTTTTTAATTTTTTATTATTTTATTATTTTATTTCTTTTATGCTTTTTTTTTGTCTGCCCCCGTATTGAGAAGGAAAATTAATTTGAGTTCTTTCATCCCAATGTCACTCAATATCCACGTCTTCCCCCTGGTAGGCCTTTTTCATAAAACATCATTCAACCCAAAATTTATATTTGGATCCCAATGGGTGAATTCAAGTTCACRCAATTTAAATGAGATCTGACTTGCCTTTCTATTTTGTTGAGATTATGCAGACTTCTGAGTCACAAGCTGTGCAAGTGATGGAAGCTTTACCTACAACCCTTAGTATCTCAAAATGTGCAACATCCCATTTACATATGTGCTAGAGTTAATAGGACAAATCCTGAGGTGCTTGCACAAAGCTGATCATTTCTTCTTTCAGAATTAACAGCAGAAGTGTGGGATGGAAATTAATGGATAAAATTTAAATTTTCACTTCAAATTTTTCCATGGGCTTTCTTGTTCCTGTGTCTTCCCTTTGTACCCTACTGTTGCACAGTTTCTGTGTCTCCAGTATTTTCTACTCATTTTTGTCTCATCGGCTTTCTATGTTGTTCTTTTTTGTCCCCTTTCTTTCCTGATTTGATTAATTTTTCCTTTCTCACAATTTTTTGTCTCTTTCCTCTGCTTTAAACCACCACAGTAGAAGGTCATAGATGCCATAAAAAGGGTTACAAATTTTTACATAAGGAAACCACTGTTAAGAAGATATCTAGGGATGTACAGGTGATAGAATGAAAGTCCTTACCCTTAAGCCAATCCTGCAAAAAGACATGATATGGATTAATGTTGCTGGAGACTAGTGTTGAAAAATTGCARATCTCTTCAAAGAATATTCTGGTGGAAGAGAAGGGATTTTTTTTTTTTTTTACCTTTACTCATAGAGGTATAGTTGCAGTTAGAAATTAGAGCCATATTCTCCAAATGTGGCAGAATGACCTACAACAAGCTGCCAGCAGGCTATACTCCTGAGAATCTGAAGATAATTCTGGTTTTGCTGATGAAGTTACCCACATCCTTGCAATCCCATTACCAGGCAGTAGTGCTGCCAAGTGAAATCTCGCAGTTCTTGTGTCGTATCTATTGACAAATGGGATGTACAAAACAGGAAAACTTCAGCTGAGCCTCCCCATTCTAGTAGATATGTTACCCATCACATTGGACAGCATCAGATTCGCTAGTCAGAGCCACTTCCATTAACCAGCCAACCAAACTACACCAGAGATGTGGAGGTGGTTGCACAGGAGGAAGGACATTTGAGCTCCCTGATTTCATCAATATAAGGTGGCCTAATGATGTATCTACCTCCTTATAGGTGCCCTCACTGACAAAGCAACATGCAATATTTTCTAGCCCTGTGGCTGATGCTATGCCAACATGTAGGAAGGTAGGCAAGGTTTGCTGGACAAAGGGGGCGCAGGCACCTGTGGCACTGTTTGGTGATGCGGCTTCTCCCTGGAAGTCTGGGGCAGGTGGAAGGAAGTCGTGTGTTTTCTGTTGGGAGTTACACAATTTGGATTAAAGGGTTGTTGGATAAAACAAATTAACAACATTAAAAAAGAGACCAGGTCTTGATMATACAACTTTCCCACTTATGTTTACCCCCCTGTATAGCCTGCTTTCTTCTTGCAAAGTCTGTATCCCTCACCTAGAMAACGGGGGAAAATGAACAAGCAAATATTCATTTGCAGTTTTTTAATGTCATTATTTTTATAATATTAATGTCACATTTACACAGAGAATCTCCATCTGTGTTTCAAGCCCATTGTGCTGAGGAGTGCACAACCTAAGGAAAAGCTAGAGCTCATAACTCAAACAGATAAAGCTGCCTAATTAACAAGCAGAATCAGAATAGCTTTTCAAATGAGGCAGGCAGTCTCTGAGAAATATAGACCCATATGAAATGTTTTCTGACTTCACTGTCTTACCAGTGTATCCTTCCTTGCCACTACCTATTGCAATGCTAATTATTTTTAATACAGTTCCTAAAACTTCTGTGTAACTGAAAAAGCTGAGAATAACCAGTTATGTACTATGAATCTATTTTAGCAGAGAGCAATTGGAAACAATATGTTTTAAAATCATTGCTCCTTGTTTTAAAAGATTTAATTCTGTAGAATGTATATTAATTTTGTAGGAAGTATGTGTGTAATAATGGTAGGAATTCCTATATATATATTACATTTCTTTCAAAGTTTAAATTAATAAATTGAGTCCCTGTTTGTTCTGAGGGAACAAAAACACCCTTAATTTAGAAACTCAATAGCTATCAAACTAAATCTGGAAATCATGCATTTGTTGTAACCTGACATTAATGATATCATGCTGTCACAAGAAAAAAAATTAGTCTAGAATCACTAACAGCTTTTAAAATGTTAATCTAATTCCTTCCAATAAAACTGAATTTGCGAGCACTCTCCAATGTAATATTTGCTGCATTTCTGCATTCAGACAACAGACTGACTTTGCACTAGAACAACAAAATGTGCTTGAAAAAAGTAGGACAGGTGAAATCATTGCCTTTTTGGCTGCAATGTTGTCCTTTTGTTATCTTTAAAAAATAAAAATAATAATAAAAAAAAAACAAAAAAAACACAACCCAAATTCTGTCTCCTTTAAAAGAAAAATGAATTGTATTTTACTTCCATTATTTTTCTTGATGGTCAGTTGTATTTTAAAATACACAGCATAGTGATGAAATTTATGTGTATAATTCCTAAGCAAATCTCTTGTCACTGGATAACTCCCCTTGTCTGAATGGTGGTATAGCTTTGGAGTGACAGTGCTGTTCAGTGGTGTGAAGTCACTGCGTCATGTTTGAGGGTGAAAAGTAATTTCAAAGGATACTTCCAAAGACTGAGAGGAGAATAAACCTCCAGTGTTCTTTCACTGTTGGGAAATTAGTCAGTTATGGTAGGAGCAGGCTAGGCAGCTAACTTGAGATATTCACAATGTAGATGTCCACATTAGAGGTAGTCCTGTTAGTCTCCAGGGGAGATCTTCATCTGATCTGGTCTAGATGTCTACCTTTTAAAGTGATGAACTGTATTTTGAAGCGCCAATCTCTTTGAAATGGCTATAAAGACAGCCAGTTTAATTAGCTTACAAGTATACAACTACATTGTAGGGTCAGGTGGATCCTCAACTCAGCTACACCTTGGAACTTGACTATAACCTGGAGTTCACTAACAGACGATGAAGCCGCACAAAGCCAGTATGACACTTACAGCTAATGAAACAGTGGTGTTGGAGAAAGTAAACGTGCCAGTGCCACAGACCCTTGATATTACCTAGTAGGGCCTGGCCTACGTTGTGACAGCTACAAGGAGGAAAAGAGGACAAACTCTTCTGTTAAATAACTTTGCTCTCAGCAATCCAACAATGTACTACTTTAAGCCTGCCAGCACCAACAAGACATCAATGCTGTTGCTATTTACAATGTTAACATCTTAAAAAAATCCACAGCTTAATGGAGTCAATGGGGCAATGCCAATGTATTCCAGGTGGAGATTTGGCCATGAACCTGTGCGTTAATACAGGACAGAGTAATTTCATCAAACCGACATTATCTTTCTCTCTCCTGTTGAAAAGCTCATAAAAGCTCATAAAACTTCATAAAAAACCTATTTATTTTAAGATGTTAAAAGGCAGGAAAATCTTTAATTTACACACAGTCTGAGGGAAAAAAAATACAATTTTGCTACGCTTTTGCCTCAATCATTGAGAAAGATATATGCTTAGCTTTGGTATTTTAGAGCAGTGTATGTAGTAAAGGGTATCATAAAAACTTGTTAGAATACTAATGCTGGATAGCCTAAACTTATATAATACCTCTAATGAGGGGATCAGGCAAAGAGGTAGGTTCTAGGTACTGCAAACTAGGTTAACGGAGTAGAGAGAACTATATTTTCAAAGGGGCATTAAAAGGTAAAAAAACCAAAGTAATGTTAAACAAAGGTAACTTTTGGTAAGCGTGCAGCGATGCAAACTGAGGGGGAAATCAAATTACCTGTGTTAAATATATAGGAAACAGATTAGGGAGAGTGTCGTCTCACAGTTTCACAAGTTTAAAAGAAAATATATATAAGTCTAAGATAGTTTCCTAGGGTCTTTCCTTTTTACCAATTAAAATCACCTCCACATGGTGATTTATTCCATGCTAAGAAATGCCTAAGATTGGGTAGTACTATAGGAGCGATTATACTGGATCAGCCTAAAGGCATGGCTTAGATACCCACACATTTGAGTCACCTGAGATTATCCAAGAAATCTACGTGGGCATGGAGGGTACTATGCAGTTCATATAAGAAACCAGTGTCTGATGTCTTGGAAGATATCAAATGGCGATGGACTTTTCTGTATTGATTGCTGAATTGAGCTCTGAAGGTCCAGCCACTGTTCTGTCCCTAAATTTGTCCAGAAGTGGATGCCTAGGGATGAGCATATGCCACACTTCCTTCTCACATCCTCCCAGGCTTCATTTTTCAGGTCAGGAACTTCTGGAGCTGGTTGTAGTTTCTCTACTCATTGAGGATGCATTCCTAAAAAGTATAACTGTTAATGATTTGACAGACAACAACAATTTTTTTTGCCCATAAAGATTAATGTAATTGAAAGGAGATGTATGTAGGGACTACAGAAATACACCCAGTTTAAATACATGAAGACAAYGTATATGACATAGAAGACAGAAAAACATGTACAGCACCATCAGGATCACCAACTTTAGGAAAGGCTGGCATTGTGCAAACAGCTTTTTGGAGGCTAGAGTGCTGATTGCTTTTCAAAACAAAAATCAATACATGACTGCTTGCTAGCTTCAGATTTTGATTGGTAGATTACTTTATCAGACAAGATCAAATGATGTCAACATTTTACTGTTCTTTCTGTCTCTTTCTGTACAGTTACTTTTCCAGTATTGTCATAATCTTTGTTAGATGCCTGCTGCTCATCAAAATCAATCAAGTCAACCATGGGCAAAGTAAGGAAAAGTGGAGTAATGATGATGGTTATCAGAGCAGGGTATTAAATGATTGGCAATAGAAATCTGAAATGGTGGCTAGAGATGCAATGAGGTGTTACTGTAGTAACCTGGATTTTTTTCCTCCTTTCRCTTTTCTCCATTTGCTTTCCTCAATAGCAGAAACAAATGTTTAATGTTTACACACCCATTGGCAAAGACCTCCACAGTTTAATCGCATGTGTGAAAAGCCACAACTTTTTGTACACCTGATATCTCTCTTCAGCTGATTCATTTAATGCCCCTTGTTCCTGCAATGGAACAGAGACAATTCTCTCCATACTGCTCATGATTACATATCACCATTCATTTGTCCCTTTTCCAGGCTGAAGACTCCTGTCTTAAATATTCATTTTCTAAATAGAAGACATTCTGTACCTTTGATTACCCCAGCTACCCTTTTCTGAACTTTTGCCGATTACACTTAATCTTTTTAGAGGTGGGGCAGCCAGAACTGCCCACAATATTCAAGATGCAGACAAACCATGGACAGAACAGTGACATAATGAAGTTCTGTATTGTTCTAACTTTTCAAATAATTAATAACAATTACTTTTTACTGACCATTGAGCTGATTTTTCCTGGGTTTATCCTACCCTAGTAGTTTTTTCAGAGCATAACATTTTGCATAGGCAATTAGGTTTGTTTGGGGTTTTTTTCCCCATATGTATTTCTATATTTATATCTCTTAAATTTAATCTGCCATGTTATTGCCCAGTTGGTGAGCTTCGTAAGATCCTTCTGCAGTTCTCCACAGCTGGTTCTCAACTTAAGTATACTGATTAATTTAGTATTATTAGAAAAATATTGTCTTTTCCCTGTTTAATGCTTTCCTAGTCATAATTAAATGCGTTAAAAACACAGGTCTCAGCAATGGTTTCTGAGAAACTCCACTGAAAGAACTCACCATGTGCTCCTATCCTCTGTTTCATGTCCTTTAACTGATTATTTATCTTTATACGGAACTTCTTTTGTATCTCAGGTTTTTTTCTTTAAGCATGGTTTGGTGAGATAAGCTGTCCTTTCTATGTGACTATTTCTGTTTTAGTTACAGATGGAATAGAAAGCTATCTAAAACTATGCACCTAATATTCAGGCAGAAGAAATCAGGTAGAAGTAATCCCATCTTTAAATCATAGAATTAAACTATATAAGTATATACAAAGGATCCTGGTATTATTATTGTGGTCAGGTCAGTGAGAACCTGTGTATAATGCTTTTCTCTGGTTGAAAGACAAACAAAAGAATGTGGTACTGAGAAAATTATTAAAATTATCAGTATATCTGCCTTTATCAATAATGCAGAATCATTTAGAGAGGTTTTCTACAGATCGTTTCAAGAAAGATTATGTAAGATTAAAGGTGGCTCAAGGAAGGAAGTAATGTACAAGGATATGGAAGACTTTCTACTGTGGAGAGAATGAAAAGTTTAGGATTGTTTGCATTAGAATAGGTAGGACATACAAAGTCCTAATAATAATTATAATAATAATAAAATTATAATAGTGTGTTGGAGAAAAAAATTATCTTTCCATTTCTCAGGATAGAATGCAAAGAGAAGTTCCAATGGCATTAAAAATGTAAGCATCCATGTAATTCTCCATACAACATGTAATTTGGCTGCCGAGGTCTTTGGCATGGGAGTTCACTGGGGCCAAGGTTTTAGTGGTCTTGGAAAAGGTTGTCAATGGCCTTTCATCTGAATCTGTCTCTAGACTCCACTAGTTTAACTCACCTGCTTATACATAGGCATGTAGTACGATTAGAGAGATCCCTGGGTACTGCCCTCAACTTCAGCAATCTCTCCAAAAAGGTATCAGACCTATTGTCTGTGTTGTATCTGTCACCTGTGAAAGTATCTCTTCAGTCTTGTATGACTCTGTGAATAACAAATAGCAGTAGACATCTATATGTAGACAGCTGAATCAAGTCCACTGAGTAAGGATGTGATCTAGTTAACTAAACACATGTMTCCAGGAGGTTTTGTGATATCTAGTGTAATTTACCCTGCCTCCAGCTCCCATTTGGGAGGCACATGGATTTCTTGAGWCATTAAAGTACTGGAGTGTGTCCAAAGAAGAGCAACGAAGCTGGTGAAGGGTCTAGAGAACTAATCTTATGAGGAGCGACTGAGGGAACTGGGACTGTTTAGTCTGGAGGAAAGGAGGCTGAGGGGAGACCTTATCGYGCTCTACAACTACCTGAAAGGAGGTTGTAGCAAGGTGGGTGTCAGTCTCTTCTCCCAAGTAACTAGCGATAGGACTAGAGGAAATGGCCTCAAGTTGCACCAGGGGAGGTTTAGATTGGATATTAGGAAAAATTTCTTCATGGAAAGGGTTGTCAAGCATTGGAACAGACTGCCCAGGGAAGTGGTGGAGTCACCATCCCTGGAAGTATTTAACAGACGTGTAGATGYGGCGCTTAAGAACATGGTTTAGTGGTGGACTTGGCAGTGATAGGTTTGCAGTTGGATGTGATGATCTTAAAGGTCTTTTCCAACCTAAACAATTCTATGATTCTATGATTCTTAAAAGTCCCTTGTCAAATCTGCCAGCCCTTTGTGGACGTTTTGGTGTATATTCCAAGTGAAGCAATCCACAAAGTAAAACAAACAGCATTATTTCAAAAACTTTTTTCTATTTTTCTCATAACTTTCCAAAGGGGTATTGCTGTAGTATGTCAGCCAATACACGCATTCTATGGGTACACCCTTTGTTTCCTTCAGCTGTCATAACAGGGTTTTATAAATTGCTTAATGTTCTTAGCTGAGTTTAGCTGTCCTTGTGTTACTCGGAACAAGGTTTCCTAAAAACTGTGTACTGAATAGACTATTTCAGTTGGAAGGGACCTAAAACAATCATCTAGTCCAACTGCCTGACCACTTCAGGGCCAACCAAAAGTTAAAGCACGTTATTAAGGGCATTGTCCAAATGCCTCTTAAACACTGACAGGCTTGGGACATCGACCACCTCTCTATGAAACCTGTTCCAGCGTTTGACCACCCTCTTGGTAAAGAAATGCTTCCTAATGTCCAGTCTAAACCTCCCCTGGCACAGCTTTGAACCATTCCCAYGTGTCCTACCACTGGATCCCAGGGAGAAGAGACCAGCACCTCCCTCTCCACTTCCCCTCCTCAGGAAGCTCGAGAGAGCAATGAGGTCGCCCCTCAGCCTCCTTTTCTCCGAACTAGAAAAACCCAAAGTCCTCAGCCGCTCCTCACAGGACATGCCTTCCAGCCCTTTCACCAGCTTTGTTGCCCTCCACCGGACGCATTCAAGGACCTTCACATCCTTCTTAAATTGTGGGGCCCAGAACTGCACACAGTACTCAAGGTGAGGCTGCACCAAAGCTAAATACAGCAGGATAATCACCTCTTTTGACCGGCTGGTTATGCTGTGTTTGAGGCACCCCAGGATGCGGTTTGCCCTCTTGGCTGCCAGGGCACACTGCTGACTCGTATTGAGCCTGCTGTCGACCAGCACCCCCAGATCCCTTTCTGCAGGGCTGCTCTCCAGCCACTCCTCTCCCAATTTATACTTGTGCCAGGCATTACTCCATCCCGGGTGCAGAATCCACCATATCGACCTAGAATCATAGAATCATTATTAAGGTTGGAAAAGACCTCTAAGATCATCGACTCCAACCACCAACCCAACACCACCATGCCCACTAAACCATGTCCCTAAGCGCCTCA
>JAYKAV010000145.1:1844044-1861127 GCA_035582835.1 Phoebastria nigripes
TAGAACCCTTTGATCTCTGCCTTTCAGCCAGTTCTTCACCCAGCGCACCGTGAACCCACTCATCCCACAGTTGGACAGCTTGTCCAGAATGATGCTATGAGAGACAGTATCAAAAGCCTTACTAAAATCCGGAAAAACTACATCCACCACCTTCTCTTCATCCACTAGGTGGGTGACCTTATCATAGAAGGATATCAAATTAGTTAAACAGGACTTTCCACGTTGACTGTGCCTGATGATTGCATTATTCTTTAAATGCCTTTCAATGGTACTCAGTATAATCTTCTCCATAATTTTTCCAGGAACTGAGGTTAGACTAACAGGTCTGTAGTTCCCTGGGTCTTCCCTCATGCCCTTTTTGTAGARGCTTCTAAATATCATCTTGCATTAATACTTCATCTTGATTCATGCAGAAGAAATCTTTTTTACATCATATTAGGTCGGTAGTATTTGAATTTACTAAGCACAAGACGTTTTTCAGAAATCTGATTACCAGCTTTGACTCATCTGCTGCCTGTTGATGGATGGGTAGCTGTATACCTGYCTGTATTATCACTGAAAGGACAGGATTAGAAATCCTGCTTTTTGCATAGAAAACAAGATATACTCTCTTCAGTAAGCAAGCCAGCATGGAACCTTTGCACATCTTGAGAAACAGCATTTGTTTGACTAACTGCACTATACTGCAGCACTTTTAACCTCTGCCATCATTTTAGACACTGTCAGTCAACAGTTCGGTGTACATACATGTACAGGACTTTCTCAGGTGTAGAGAGGTTAACAGACAGCTGACAAAGGATTCTGGTCATTCTAGACACCTTCATGATTTTTACAAACTAGAATTGGCTGTAGACATCAAGTAGATATGTGCTTTAACCTTTGTATTGACAGCATATTGTGACAAGGGGTAGAAAAACTGTCACAGTCTTGGTGACCTCCTTGCTATGTGAAAGACCCAGGAAACCTGGGTTGCTGTGCCAGGAGGSGAGTGTGGGTGTCACAGGCAATAACCTCTGCTACAGATGTAAATAATTTTTCAGAAGCAATAATTACTATTTCCACTCCTCTTGCTGTAAGAAAAGTCCAGCCTTCATCCTCGAGGCAGCAAAATTCAATTTTCCTTGCACAGTTGAGAAACCAGAGATGGTTCAGGACAATTCGTACAATAGAAAGCCAAGGAAAATAACTCTTACTAGAGAGATTTTCTCTTAACACACTTTCTCCTCTCAGCTGTGCTCCTCTAAGTGAATCAATCTGCTCTGTGGGAAAGTGCAGAGTGGAAATAAGTATATGGGAAATAGGCATAATGGTACCAAAATCCGAAGTGAAGTGAAAAGTTCACTACACTGAGTGATTTTTTTTTCCATTGTTTTCCTTATCAAGAAAGGAATTATTTTGCTGCTAAAGTTATTTCACCTCCTTAGCAGGTTGTCAGAGAAACTAAAATTTTAAGGGATGTAATATTGTAATAATGTATTTTCCAATAAAAATGGTGTGGAAGATTGTTGTTTGGTTTTTTTTTTTAATTATAGTTACATGTTATGAACTGAATATTTCAGGGTATATAGAAGAGTTGTGAAAGCTTGACTATGAAAATGATTCATAAAACCTGTGATAAAACAGCTTCTTGGAATATTTCAACTCCACAATAGTATTTTTAATGAGATTGTTTAGAAAACCAACCTTTTCCCATATGATTTAGTTTTCTAGCTTTATGAAACCTAGATTCAGTTTTATGAAACCATTTTTCCAAGAAATTGCACATCTGCTTTGAAAAGCCCAGAAGTCTTATCTCCAAGGAAGACAATCTTGTGCAGATGGCCAATGTCCAGAACAGCCCCACAAGTGTAGGCAGTTGCAACTCTAGCTCTGCCTACATGTCAAGATAATGGCAAGCAAACCAACTGCAGTCCCAAAGCTCCCTTAGTGCAGGAACTCAAAAACCAGGTTTTTTAGCTGAAGCAGAGTAAAGAAGAAAAAAGTCTTCCAGATGGGAACTGGCTTGTGTTCCATGAGCTGGGACATGAAAATAGCTGGTGCACATCTATACATGATCGAGCAGACCACTATAGAGCCATTCTGAACATAACACTGAGAACATGAATAACTTCTACTAGGTATTGACCCTCTGCACTCTGAATCAGAAGGAACCAATAAACTGTATTTCCTCTCTTAGCACCTGCCTAGTGATGTCTTCAAATCAAGGCTTCCATGTTGACACAGAAAATCTTCTACAGCAAAAAGCAGAATTTCCATAGTCAAAGACCTGTTATTGGCCTTACATAAAAGTGAAATTTATGATCTGTGATATACATGGGGTCAGAATAGATATCAAATATTCTCATCATTGTCAAACTCTGGCTGAGTATGAATTTATTTAACTTATTTTTAGTTGACAGGCCTTTAGTGTAAGTCTCCTAAGCTATGTCTACGGTAAAAAGAGAGAATCACCGTAAGACGATTTCTTGAGTCACCCTCTGCATGTCTGTCTGCTGAGGACATTGAGGTCTAGCTGGCAGTTTTAACTGAAAAAACAGCGAAAGAAAGGAAAATTACCTTTAATGTGTAATTTTTATGGAAAGGAATTCAAGCTGTTGATCTCAGAAGGTTCCTACAGTCTTGTATTACTGAAAGACCAGGTCTCCATTTTTTCCGATGCAACTAATTCTTGAATTTGGCATGTGTGTCCWGGTTTCAGCTGGGATAGAGTTAATTTTCTTCCTAGTAGCTGGTATAGTGCTGTGTTTTGGATTTAGTATGAGAATAATGTTGATAACGCTGATGTTTTAGTTGTTGCTAAGTAGTGTTTACACTAGTCAAGGACTTTTCAGCTTCCCATGCTCTGCCAGAGAGGAAGTGCACAAGAAGCTGGGAGGTAGCGTAGCCAGGACAGCTGACCCAAACTGGCCAACGGGGTATTGCATACAATATGACGTCATGCTCAGTATATAAGCTGGGGGGAGTTGGCCAGGGGGCAGCGATCGCTGCTTGGGGACTGCCTGGGCATTGGTCGGTGGGTGGTGAGCAATTGTATGGTGCATCACTCGCTTTGTATATTCTTTTTAAATTATTATTATTATTATTATTACTTTATTTCAATTCTTAAACTGTTCTTATCTCAACCCACAAGTTTTCTTACTTTTACTCTCCCGATTCTCTCCCCCATCCCACCGTAGCTGGGGGGAGTGAGCGAGCAGCTGTGTGGTGTTTAGTTGCTAGCTAGGATTAAACCACGACAGTGTGAGTGAAGCTTTCCTAGAAATTAAGGTAGAGTTGTTTGTGAAAAGCATTGCAAATATTTTGATGTTACTTCTTTATTACAAAACACTATCTCAGTTGTGTTATAGATACTATAGATGCTACAGTATCTAGTAGTAGGAAGGAGCTACAGAAATGGGCATGGGCATTTGTAACCGATTCTGCAGGACCATAGCAGGACCACAGTTCTGCATTCAGATCTGTGCTACTGTCTGCCATGAGGCAATTCAGTTTTAAATACAGTCTTGTAAGAGTACTTAACCATTTTGAAACTTCTGTGAAATTCTAGGTAAGCAGTATTCAACACTGATTCAATGTCAAGTTCAGAGGAACTACATAGCAATGCTCTCTTGTTCTGTAACTAAAGGATGTGGTGAAGTTAGTGAATCTCCCATTAAAGAAACAAGCTGTGGACCTAGGCTGTTTAGTAAGAAAAGGATTTTCTCCACCCCCATCCAGACTATTAATATGCTCATTAGAATTCAAAAGTCCCCAATTCCTGTTTAAATGAAGACCCTTTACACTTGCTTTAGGGATGAACTGGCTTCGGATAAAGGGAAGTGGTAACACGCAGAAATGATGCTGGAAGGTTGAGATTCATCTCACTTAAGATATCTAAAGGTTGTACATCTACTCTAAGCCCTTAGCTCTTTCTGTCATCAGTGGAAAGAGCTGGGGGCTCCAGAAAATGATTCATCTCAGCTGTCCTATACCTATGTCATGGTGAGATGAACCACACTCTGAAGGTGCCTGTTCTCTCCTGTGACTATAAATGAATCACAATGTGACTAAATCAGACTTAAAAACTTGGAGTTAAAACTAATTTTCTGATACCTAACTGGGAATAGATGAATCCCACTTCTAGTGTCTTTTTGTTTTAACCTTTTTTCAATGTAAAGAAAATAAATTATGTCAATATAATTTTTCAAAGAACACAACTGTCATCAAAGTGAAATGGAGCAATGATTACAGATAGAACAATTTTTATAGATCTTTATTGGTATCTTTCATCTGGAGATAAGCATTTTTTTGTGGTATAATGGAAAGTGAATACAAAGAATAAATCTTATAAGTGATTAATAGCTGTGCACTTTCAGCATAATGTACTGTAATTTAATTCCTGCTGTGCTCATGATTAGATTCATCACACTTAACTTCACCAAAGCTAAAAGATACCTGCCTAAAAGTTAGAAACCTATCGGTTAAACACTTAAACTATTTATGTAGACCCTAGTGAGAGTCACTGTTGAAATAAAAGCACTTCCAGGAGATTTATCATGCCATCTTAACATATATCCATAACAGGCAGAATAAATTGTCGTTTCTGATGACAACTCCAGAGAGGGCTTAAATAACTAGATTAGAATGGATTATCAGGAAGAGGAGGTAGCTGAAGCCTTTTTTAGGCAGCTGGAGAAAGCCTCATAACCGCAGACCTTTAACCACACCAATACCTGCTGGAAGAACAATATGTCTGGGCACAAACAATCCAGAAGATACTTGAAATATATGAATACAATTTCTTGATACAGGTGATCAATAAACTGAATAGAGAAGGTGCTCTGTTACATCTGCTACTCACAAACAAGAAAGTACTGGCTGAAGACATGAAGGTCAAGGGCAGCCTTGACCACATGGCAGTGCAATCATCTGGTGTATCAACCACACCTCCTAGTTTTGTATCATCTGCAAAATTGCTGAGGGTGCTCTTTGTTCCAGATGTCCGCTTATCTAATCTGTACTTCCTCAGTTTGTCTGTGAGAGAGACAGTCTTGAAAGCCTTACTGAAGTTGAGATAAACAATATCTACTGCCCTTCCCTAACCCACCAAGTCAGTCATCTCATCGTAGAAGGCTGTCAGGTTGGTCAAGCGTGATTTCCCCTTCGTAAATCCATGCTGACTACGCCCAATCACCTTTTTGTCTGTCCTTCATATGTTTTGAAATTGTTTTCAGGACGATTTACTCCATCAGCTTCCCAGGGTTGGCTCCTTTCAGCCCTGCTTTATGGTTTTCAAGGTCTCTCCTGTCTGCATCACCCTATGTCCTTTGCTTGCCAACCTGATCCACTACTTCCCTCACTTGACTTTGGGTCATCATGTCTCTCCTCCATTGTTCCTGGTTTAAAGCTGTCTTTACCAGGTTGGCCACCCTTTGAGTAAAGATGCTTTTGCCCTGTGTGGTCAGATGGTTCCCATTTCTTCCTAACAGTCCTCGATCCTCAAAGAGGATCTCATGGTTGTAAAACCTGAATTCCTATTGTCAACACCAGTTGTGCAAACAGCTCCAATTAATACTAATCACAATTTCAACTAGTTTATAGATTTTTTAACCTACCCTACACAGCGTCCTGTTAATATAAGGATTAGCTTTCTTTGCAAGAAGAGACTTCACAGTAAAAAAGGTATAAAGATGGAGGGGTTTTATTCTTGCAACTGGCAGTTGACATTAGCTGTGGAATATTTCTTGGAAATTCATGAGACTCTCCCAGAGGTCAATGCTCCTTTAGTACAAAAAGAAAAGAAAGAAAAAAAAAGTATTTAAAAGCCAAACTAACAAGTGTGTGCTTCCCACTGGGCTTGTGAATGCTTTGCTTGCTGTACCTTGTTAAATGTAAATTTAAAATAAGTCAAGTAGATACCTGCTGAAAAACATGTAGCTTCACTGTCTAACTGGGTCATATCCAAATCTGTCACAAAGGGCATGACTGCTAAGTAGTTTAAAAATGATGTTCATGATCAATCTGTTTTTTATAAACAGACTGCTCTGCCCCTAAACTTCCCAGCACAGCCCCAGAGCTTAGAAGACAGTAGAAAGGCTGAGTTCAGCTTTTACGGTGAAGGGGGTTTATCTCTGATGATGGGATTTATCCCACCTAAATTTAGAGGTAGGACTCAGTTGAAGGTTAAGTCACCTGCATTTTGATACCTGTATGTAGTTGTCTTTATGGGATTATATGTGTCTAAACTCTTTGCCAAAGGAAACCATAGCCATACCAGTGGATTTTAGGAGATGATTCAGCTGACCAGAAGCCTAATAATGTTTGCCTTAGGCTAGGCAGGTACCTAACCTGCTCAGGGCTGCCTAACCAGAGGTACCAAATGCAAAAGGCTGGCAGTTATGGCACAACAAATACATGAGACCTGTGTCCTTCTGCAATGGGGCCGCTGGAGGCTGGGACTGCCCCATATGGGTGTCGTGGGAGTATGATGAGGTTAAGGAGAGCAGCTGGCTAGTTTTCCTTCCTAAACTTGCGTAGGRTGAATAGTTCCCTGAATATGGTTTCACTGATGACTTATTTTATTTATTTCTTCCACAATTTTCATTTCTATAGGACAAAGCAGGCACTTGCAATGATCCAGACTTTCCCTGTCATATGGCAGAAAGTACCCTGCAAGAACCAGCACCAATGAGACACCTACAGCCTTCTCCTCAACCCTTGTAAATCTTCCTTTGCTGAGCATGCATGAACAGATAAAAGCAGGGCTCAGCATTTCATTTTGTACTGATAGCTTTCAAGCACTGTGAACCTTGATCCATTGTTAAGGTTATTAATTACTATATAGTCTATATTTGATGATACCAAAGGCACATTTAGATATTTCCATTATATAGGCATTGCATTATGAAAATTATTGGATTTATTCTGAACAGTGCACAACAAACCAAATTACAGTTCTTTGTCAAATATGCTCTGCTTCCGCAATTCTTTATTGACAGACCTAAAAGGAATGCTTACTGAATTCACAATCAAAAGAAGACAATATCTCTATTTAAATATGAAAATCACTGATATTACAATGACTTTCCTTATGTAAAATCATGATCAAGCAAAATATTTCCATCTATTCAAGCAACGTGCAATTTCAGATAACAGTAATTCTTACATTTGTTCACTGCTTCCCATCAGTTGTCTTAAGTAAGCCTTGCCATCTAGTCCATGGAATTCCAATAATACCATTWTTCAGTTAATGAAATTGAGGAAGAAATTATATAATTTGCCACAGCTACAAATGGAGTTACTTTAAAACCAGGAGTTCTTGAAAAGCTGAATAAATAATTACATGAATGTGGAAGCAGAGCAACTGTAATATGTTTACCAGTGGGTATGTACGCCAAATGCTCTTAATACACTTCAGTTTTGGTTAAAAACTATTTTAAAAAACTTTTCCAAAGTACTAAATTTAACTTTATTTTTACAAGTATGCAAAATACTCAGGGCACCTACAHATTTATTTTGGTTTTCCATGATTTTTTTTTTTTCTAAATTCCATCAGTCCATGGAATTTTTCCTTCATTTATGTTAATTGAGAATGAAAGACTGAGGTAATACAGGGAGTGTCTATCTTTCAGGTGACTGATGCAATCAAAATGATTAGGGCGACACAAATGTCTTCAGTGCTCTGTTCTGCACCGAACACATAAATCTCTACTGTTCACAGAGGCAGAACTGATGAGCTTACCAGTCATGCACATACAGTGTTAAAACATAGTTTTCTTAAAACCAGAGAGATGCATTTGATAAATCAACAGTTTTCAGCATGCCACTGCAGCTCTTGACTCCTACTCATGTGTTATATTTTGCATTCTCCTTCCTGTGTGGTGATCTGCTCCAGCCTGCTCAAAGGAAAAATAGATGTACTTTGAGTTACTAAATAATAAATAAGARTCATCTAGTTTTGTAACATGAAACATTGTACAGCTTATGAGTGCTATCCTTCCGCCATCAAGGTAACTATAGGCTGGGGTTTAAGTGACGGGTAATTGTAGACTTGTTTGAAATGTAAAACCAGTTCCAGATCAAACCTATGAAAATTGCTACTAACGAAAAAGCAGGAGTGCCTGGCACCTCAGTGGCGGCTGGGCCTCCACTTTGCCAGATTTGGTAAGCTCCCTGGAGATGGCTTGGGTTCTCTAGGATGTCTCAAATGGCAACAGGCTCCTTTGTTGAACACCTGACTCCTGCTCTTGTGTCTAGTGGGTTTAATCCCTCTCTGGACACCACTGACTACATGCATTCAATGTCAATTGACTGCACTGGAGATTTAAAAASATAGACCACTAAATGTCTTAGTCTTTTTCTCGAGGTGAATCTTATTTCCTTCACGCTCACTGTTTAGGGTATAAAAAGACTAGAGAAATACGATTGTAAGAGATTACACTTCGTACACACCTAGGTGAGATGACTGTCAGAGGTAGCGTGGGCAATAAAGGTCCCTCAGAAGAACTGCAGCAAAGTGAGGCCAAACAGTTTGTCATTGTCATAGGCAACCTGAGACAGAGTGGCGTCCTTGCAGTCTCAGCGTGGAGCATTCACCACAAAGACATTGTTCCCTCAGTAAGTTTGCAGATGACACCAAGCTGGGCGGGAGTGTCGATCTGCTCGAGGGCAGGAAGGCTCTGCAGAGGGACCTGGACAGGCTGGATTGATGGGCTGAGGCCAACTGCATGAGGTTCAACAAGGTCAAGTGCCACGTCCTGCACTTCGGCCACAACAACCCCATGCAACGCTACAGGCGTGGGGAAGAGTGGCTGGAAAGCTGCCTGTCGGAAAAGGACCTGGGGGTGTTGGTTGACAGTCGGCTGAACATGAGCCGTCAGTGTGCCCAGGTGGCCAAGAAGGCCAACGGCATCCTGGCCTGTGTCAGAAATGGTGTGGCCATCAGGACTAGGGAAGTGATTGTGYCCCTGTACTTGGCGCTGGTGAGGCCGCACCTCAAATACTGTGTTCAGTTTTGGGCCCCTCACTACAAGAAGGACATTGAGGTGCTGGAGTGTGTCCAGAGGAGGGCAACGAAGCTGGTGAAGGGTCTGGAGAAGAAGTCTTATGAGGAGCGGCTGAGGGAACTGGGACTGTTTAGCCTGGAGAAGAGGAGGCTGAGGGGAGACCTTATCGTGCTCTACAACTACCTGAAAGGAGGTTGTAGGGAGGTGGGTGTTGTCTCTTCTCCCAAGTAACTAGCGATAGGACAAGAGCAAATGGCCTCAAGTTGTGCCAGGGGAGGTTTAGATTGGATATTAGGAAAAATTTCTTTACTGRAAGAGTGGTTAAACGTTGGAACAGGCTGCCCAGGGAAGTGGTGGAGTCACCATCCCTGGAAGTATTTAAAAGACGTGTAGGTGAGGCGCTTAGGGACATGGTTTAGTGGGGCTTGGTGGTGTTGGGTTGGTGGTTGGAGTCGATGATCTTAGAGGTCTTTTCCAACCTTAATAATGATTCTATGATTCTATGATTCTATGATTTGTTTCTCAAATGAAAACACAGGTTAGAAGTATAATTAGCAAAGGAAAAATTGGCCATGTTGAAAGATGTGGAAAGCTGTTACCCATCTATTTTCAAATAGCAGTGGGAAGGGGCTGGGGGATGTCTTCCTGGCAGTTGATATCATGCAGGCATATTCTTCTCCATCTGGCAAACTGAGCATGCAGATTCAGTGCCTCAAAACTAAGAAAATGGCAGCAACTCAGAAAAGACATTTCTTTGTTCCACAGCTAGGTGTTTCTGGTGTGGCTGTAGCTACAGAAGATCACAGGAACTTCCATGCATCCCCTTTTCAAGGAAAACAATAAATTTAGATAATTTGATATGAATTCTAGCAATATGTAATATGAAAAAGAAAGGAAAATGTTTGGTTTTGAGCTGTAATTTAGGAATTATATACTAAATATTTAAGTTAAAATTAGGCTTCTTTTATGCTATTGCAAAGGAAAAGCCTACATTGGCAGAATATTAATCCTGTTTACAAAACACAAATCAGGTGAATGACCTTTATCATTCTTTGCATTTTACTTGAATGCAGGCTTTTCTGAACTTGGTGATCCTGGTGTTTTCTTACCAGAAGATAATATCAGAAAATAAGTCACCCATAGCAACATTCATCTTGCTCTATGTTTTGTTATTGTACATTGTCCATTGCTGTATATTCTGAGCCTAAGTTATGTTGTCTAACTGAACTAATTTCTAACTTAATTTTGATTTCAAGTTTTCAAACTCTGTTGTTTTGCTCATAAATTCAATATTCTTGTATCCATGGCAACAAGAAGATGTGCATACTCTGTCTTAAATATTATCTCATTAAAAAGTCAAACACTTGAAATGGAAAGCACTTTGCCTGTCAGAACTTCACTGTATTTCAGATAGACAATTATGAACAAGAAATCAAATGTGTAGTGACTTTGCAGCTGGATGTACTGTAATTACATCTCGGCTTCACATCTCTACTTTTATGGCTCAAGGTTTTTCAAAATGAAAAACAAAGAGCTGCATCTTTATTTATTAAATGCTAATGCATTTCTAACAGGAAGACTTAACTCTACAAATGTTTAACAATTATGCAGAGTGCACTGAAGTGCTCTCAGCTTAATCAGTTTGTTTTCATCTTTTTTATTTTAATTTTAACTGAAATTCAACAGCAAGAGATTGGTCTTAACAAAAATACAGGGGTAGGAATCAGCACATTTTACACAGACTCCAACTCACCTCCAAGTTTTGGTGAGACAGAACAGTAAAGACCAGTATAAGCAGTGAAGAGAAGCTAGAAGTACTCGTTCAGTGTGATCTTCTCACCCAAAATAGGTCCCTAAATTTAGCTAAACAAAATCAGCTTTAGGAAACCATCAATACATTCTGACATGTCCCCAGTAATTATAAACAAACTTAGGAACTTTCTTTATGAGTGTTGGCTTCCCAGGACCCAAAAATGTGCTTGGAAGATAGGTTCACAAAATAGAGCTATTAGAGCCAAGGCTGGAACCCAAACAGCTACAACTTCCAGAATAAGTTAGAGTCCAGTTTTATATCAGTTGCTAATGCCCAAATACCTTCAAGAAGAGCTAGGACAGTCATTTAGACATCAAAGTTAAAGTTTCCATGTTTGAAAATGCCACCCTCATTTTTCTTTCTTATGGAGCAGTAGTAGAACAGAAAATAAATCATCAGATGTGAATTACATTTTAAAAAACTGGTCAGAATTATTTGTAGTAAAACACAAAAAAGCAGATTCTGAGATGCAGAAGAATTTAATTGAACACTGCAGGGAATTATCTGTATTGAATTTTTAAGGGGAAATGCCCCATCTCTGGAAGTGTTGGATGGGGCTTTGAGCAACTTGGTCTAGTGGAAGGTGTTCCTGCCCATGGCAGGGGGGTTGGAACTAGATGATCTTTAAGGTACCTTCCAACCCAAACCATTCTATGATTCTATGATTCTATGCAGGAAAACATGCAAGAATTRGTTTGTTTCATATCATAAACCCTGTTTTGAGAACATACAGTTCTTCAGCATTGTTTCTATCTGAATAAGCAAACTGCAAAATGTGAACAGTCTTTTTGATTTTTTTTTTTCTGATGATGTATTAGACTAAAGGTACACCTTGGGTTCAGATGACTGTACCTTAAGCCAACATATCAGTTTGGAGTTGCAGTTCTGCTTTCCTTAATGAATCTGAGGGCCACCACTTCACCTTGACTGTCCTATACCTCACACTGAGAATAAATTGGCATGTTCAGACAAGCAATTGCTCCCCAGTTTGAAGAAACTTCTGTTACACTTCAGGGAGATTTGAAGGAACCTGTGTTAGAAACCCTTTATTCTGTATGAGTGTAGGGGAACAAACAGGAGAGGTTGGCACTGCAATTTCTTTTCGATGTTTATAATCTTTCCTGAGATGACAGCTCTGAGATGGAGAGAGACAGAAACATTTGGAGCAGCTCAGTGTAAATGAGATTTCTCTCTTAACAGGTGTCTTATTCCTCTTTTATTTTTCTCTTTATTCTCATTTTTGTCCTACTCCTCTATTATTCTTTACTTTGTGTCTTTGGATTTTTTATGTTTAACATGCATGTAAAGCACAAATTGAATGCSAAGCTAAGGTCAACAATTCCAAATGATGTCTGCAATAGTTTCTTCAATTTCATTTTCTCTTCGTGCTTTACCTACAGATCGGTTTTGACTTTCATAGGTGCTGACTACTCAGAACTTCCACTCCCTTGTTTTAAAATTGCTATGGACTCAGGTCTTAAAAAAACCCCAGCAACTCAAAAGTGTCTTAAGTTTGGATTGACACTTAAAAAAAACCCCAGCAATGTGACACTGAATCAATAAATTATTTTGGCCACCTTCATCTTCTGACATTCAAATCGCAAAAATAAATTTTCAGGAAAAGAGAATTTCACACAACCAGTTTTGCTGGATCTGACTTGGACATTCAAGGTCACAAATTACTTCTGAAACTCTTGGTATTAGCTTCCAAAAGCAGAGGAGCCCAAGGACTGACACTTTCTATTCCCTGATAAAGACTAAGCATGATTAGACCTTGCATCTAATAATACAGAATGTTGTTTTAAACCCTTCAGGTGAGTGCTTTCCAGAGGATCATCTTCATATAATAAATACGGGGGGTTGATCTAAACCTAGGACTCCTATGTGCTACAATAAACAAACAAACAAACAAAAAAAGCAATACTTTCCATATGCTTATGTAGAAATATAAGGTATATCCAAACTGTTCCAACTTCTTCTAATTTTCCCATTTTCCCCTACTCCCTACTTACAGTTTTTTAAAAAGAAGAGAAATTAACAGAAGAAAATCTCAATAGTAGACATACTAGTTGACTGTTCTTTAGTGTAGATTTCGTATGTTTATAGGACAGAATGCAAATTTCTACAGGCAAGGACAGTCAATATTTAGAATTTCAGAAATCAGCTCTTTGATTACCTCATAAAAGCTATTGTAGAAAAGCATGGTGTTACTTATGTGCAGCATCATTTTTAAAAAACATTGTAATATATTCTCTTTCCCTGTTGCCCTTCTCCCCTGTTCTAACAGTAATTTCTTCCTATCATGTTGCTTTTTCTGTATTTTTCTCAGTTTCGAGTATTTTATCATCATCTTAAGTCTAGAGTTCTGGCAATAAAATTACAATTATAAACAATCACTGCAGATATCAGTTGAACTAATGATGTTTCATCCATTTTCTTCTTTGACTGAGAAAACTTTCATCAAAACTCAGGGCTTCAATAAACATCAGCTTTGACACATACGCTGTCCATTACTTGACTAAAGCGTTGTGTGTATATTGACATGAGATTTGCTTTGTTTTGTTTTCTGGTTGAAGTGAGCCTCTCGAGACCTGATATCCCAAAAGTAATTTGCCCCTTATATTGCTTGTTTGAATCTTGGCTCTGAATGAAGGACAACATCTAAAATATTCATACTTGGTTCTTGTACCTTTAAAAATGSTTATCCCACTAGAAGCTTAGGCTGAAGTGAAAACTTATCCCACCCCTCGTTTATTCCTTTCTCTAACACCATTTGAAACATCACTGCAGCCATTTTAATTGCTCCTTGGCCTAAAGCTCACACCCTCCCTATGTCCTCTAGATCAACTTGCTCATTTAATTTTTTGATGTAGCCCTGTGAGGATTTTTCTAAAATCCAAAATTCCTTTGCCTTTAAGACCTTGATGTCACAGCTTGAAGGTAAGATGTCCCTTCCAAAGATCTTTTCCAGTCCCTGAGGCATACTCTTTTCAAAAGATAAGGCCATGGCTCCACACCTTTTTGGAGTRATGTTCTGTTCTAGTGCTGCTCTGAAGAGGGTTGACATCAAAAAAATGATATTATATTCAGTTTGACTCTGCAAGTGATGGAAAGCAGAAGAAAAAAGTGGGCAGGTGGAAGGACAGCCACACCAATTTCCAGAATTCACTCCTGCAGAAACTCTTGTATATTTTGTGGGGTTTGTGCTTTCTGCTTACAAATATTTTGGTTTTTTCCCCTATTTTTGAGAGTACTACAAGATGTTTTTAAAAATTACCATTTATCCTCTTCTCTGCAAATGTTAATACTTTAGAAAAATCTTTCAGTGTAATGAGAGTTTGTGAGTTACCAAGAACTTATATGCAGGGAAGGATAAGAGAAACAAAATCTCAGTGGGACTGAAATACTCAAAACTGCTCTGCGGTGGATGAGCAGCAGGACCAGAAGGAAAGTAGGAAGCAGACAAGGGATTTGGGAACTTACTTAGGAAGAGAAGAAAAAGTTCCTGCTCCCTGGACTTTTTTTTGTATTTTGCTCTGGTGATCTGATAAAAATGCATATACAGTTTGAGGAAAGAGGTGTGAAAGCAAGGTTCTGCCTCACCTAGATAGACATTATCTAAATAAGCAGGGACAGAGATCTGTGATGTAGGTATACCTGCATCTAATATAAACTAAATCTCGGCCCATACTTCTAGCCTTGGGGTAAAAAGTGCAGGTATAGGCTTATATATCGAGGAATAGGATCACTACATAATAGCTGTTAGACTTTCTAGTTTGTGTTGGGACATTTCGTGCCTTGGCTGTTTTGTTTTGAGTTCAGCTGTCTGTTGTGGTTTAAGCCGGCAGGCAGCCAAACACCACACAGCCGCTCGCTCACTCCCCCCTCCCCTCAGTGGGATGGGGGAGAGAATTGGGGAAACAAAAAGTAAAATTCCTGGATTGAGATAAAGACAGTTTAATAAAACAGAAAAGGAAGGGAAAATAATGATAATAATAATAACAATAATGATAGAATATACAAAACAAGTGATGCACAATGCAATTGCTCACCACCCGCTGAGTGATACCCAAGCAGCGATTGCTACTTCCTGGACCACGCCTCCTCTTTATATATTGAGCATGACGTCACGTGGTATGGAATACCCCGTTGGCCAGTTGGGCTAGCTGTCCCGGCTATGCTCCCTCCCAGCTTCTTGTGCACCTGGCAGAGCATGGGAAGCTGAAAAGTCCTTGACTAGTAGACTACTTAGCAACAACTGAAAACATCAGTGTGTTATCAACATTCTTTTCATACTGAATCCAAAACACAGCACTAGGAAGAAAAGTAACTCTATCCCAGCCAAAACCAGGACACTGGCTCACAGCAGGAAAAGGATTCTGGCTCATGAGATGGCAGGGGTCATTGAGAGGGCTTTAAACCAGGTTCGAAGGGGGAAGGGGATAAAACCAGGCTCACTAGAGACGAGCCTAGGGGTGGCATGACAATGTTGGGGGTGAAATCGAAAATCGATAGCCCAGCTCAAGTGCATCTACGCCAATGCACGCAACATGGGTGGCAAACAGGAGGAGCTGGAAACCGTTGTGCAGCGGGATAGTTATGACTCAGTCGCCATCACAGAAACATGGTGGGACGACTCTCACGACTGGAGTGCTGCAACGGATGGCTATAAGCTCTTCAGAAGGGACAGGCGAGGAAGGAGAGGAGGTGGGATGGCTCTGTATGTTAGGGAGGGTTTTGACTGTCTAGAGCTTAATGATTGTGGTGATGATAAGGTCGAGTGCTTATGGGTAAGGATGAGGGGGAAGGCCAACAAGGCAGATATCCTGCTGGGAGTCTGTTATAGGCCACCCAACCAGGATGAAGAGGTGGATGAAGCATTCTACAAGTGTCTGGCAGARGTCTCACGATCGCTAGCCCTTGTTCTCGTGGGGGACTTCAACTTCCTGGACATCTGCTGGAAATACAACACGGCAGAGAGGAAACAGTCTAGGAGGATCCTGGAGTGTGTGGAAGACAACTTCCTGAGGGAGCTGGTGAGGGAGCCTACCAGGGGAGGTGCCTCRCTYGACYTGCTGTTTACRAACAGAGAAGGACTGGTGGGAGATGTGGTGGTCGGAGGCCRTCTTGGGCTTAGCGACCATGAAATGATAGCATTTTCAATTCTTGGTGAAGTAAGGAGGGGGGCCAGCAAAACCGCTACCATGGACTTCCGGGGGGCRGACTTTGGCCTATTCAGGACACTGGTCAAGAGAGTCCCTTGGGAGACAGTCCTGAAGGGCAAAGGAGACCAGGAAGGCTKGACATTCTTCAGGAAGAAAGTCTTAAGGGCGCAGGAGCAGGCTGTCCCCCTGTGCCTAAAGAAGAACTGTTGGGGAAGACGCCTGTCCTGGCTGAACGGGGAGCTCTTGCTGGGACTCAGGAAAAAAAGGAGCGTTTACCACTTGTGGAAGAAGGGGCAGGCAACTCAAGAAGTGTACAGGGATCTCGTTAGGTCATGCAGAGAGGAAATCAGAAAGGCAAAAGTCCAGCTAGAACGCAATCTGGCCACTGTCATAGGAGACAACAAAAAATGTTTTTACAAATACATTAACAACAAAAAGAGAGCCAAGGAGAACCTCCATCCTTTATTGGATGCCGGGGGGAACGTTGCCACCGAGGATGAGGAAAMGGCTGAGGTACTTAATGCTTACTTTGCCTCAGTCTTTAAAAGTCAGACCAGTCACCCTCAGGGTATTCAGCCCCCTGAGCTGGAAGACGGGGATGGAGAGCAGAATAAACCCCCCATAATCCAGGAGGAAGCAGTGAATGACCTGCTACACCACTTGGACGCTCACAAGTCCATGGGGCCGGATGGGRTCCACCCGAGAGTGCTGAGGGAGCTGGCGGAGGAGCTTGCCAAGSCACTCTCCATCATTTATCAGCGGTCCTGGTTAACRGGGGAGGTCCYGGAYGACTGGAGGCTTGCCACTGTGACACCCATCTACAAGAAGGGCCAGAAGGAGGACCTGGGGAACTACAGGCCTGTCAGCCTGACCTTGGTGCCAGGGAAGGAGCGGTTCATCTTGAGGGTGCTCGCAAGCCATGTGCGGGACAACCAGGGGATCAGGCCCAGCCAGCACATGTTCATGAAAGGCAGGTCCTGCTTGACCAACCTGATCTCCTCCTATGACCAGGTGACCCGCCTAGTGGATGAGGGAAAGGCTGTGGATGTGGTCTACCTGGACTTCAGTAAAGCCTTTGACACTGTCTCCCACAACATTCTCCTAGAGAAGCTGGCGGCTCA
>JAYKAV010000145.1:1862382-1941026 GCA_035582835.1 Phoebastria nigripes
TTAGCAAAACGCTGAGTTGGGAAAAAAGAAGAAGTCGCGCGCCCACCCCTTTAGCGCTGAAAAATACCGCGAGGTGTAGGGAGAAGGTATTTTTGCTTTCGCCYCCCCCCCCTCTTTTTTTTGGGAGGGGATGTTTGTGGTGTGGTGTGGTGTTTCTCCCACAGTACTTCCCACTTCCCACTTTGCAATAGCAATATTCTCACTTGTCTTCTGGAATATATGAATTTACTGAAGCTAAAGATCACTGTCTGCATGTGACTGATAGAAGCAGTGTATTGCATTGTAATGCTGATATTCCAGGTCCCTTTGGGATCTCACAGATTCTTCACACAGAATTTGTAACTCTTTATGGCCTTTTTCCTTATGCATAAGCTAACTGAATGAATTCTAGAAATCAGACTGAAGTTCAGTTTGAGTGCAAAGATTCCCATTATTATGTGGTTTATGGTATTATTTTTGTCTGTAACTAGTTGTAATACTGTTTATAGTACAAAACATTTGCTTACAAATGCAAAGGTAAAGCATTAGTTTTAGTAATGGCATGAGTCAGCCTGGTCTGAAATTTAATATCCGAGATGTTTGTGTGTTTGTTGGGGTTTATTTGGTTATATAGATTCAGCCTTTCTCATCCAAATCCAGCTGATATCTGGTAAATACCAAGTATATTCTAGTTTCTAGAATACATCAAATTAAGTCTGATTTAAATATAAATAAACCCAGCTACTTCAGTAGTAATGATTAAGAATAAGAAAAAAAAGCCACTTCAAAGAAGTGATACGGTTTTAATGGTTATTGTTAATTAGGCAAAAAAACCGAACAACACAGAAATGGAAGTTATTGATTACGGAGAGAATCAAAAACCAAACTGCACTGCAAGGGAGCTTTTTTCCAGCCCCTTGCTTTGGCCACAGATTTTTTGGATGGAATTTAAGTATTTGTCAGAAATACAGGATTCATCTCACTTCATTTTACCCACCTGAAAGCTTAAGTTCTGGTCTAGGCTTGTCATCCAGGTTCTCTGAAGTCAGTGAAGAGGGACAGACACCTCCTAGAGATGGCTAGAGCCAATTTAAGCACTTCTCTTTGAATGAGCTGAATTGTTCCCTTAATAACAATTCTGAGACTAGGTGGTTAACTTCAGGTTATCTCTTATCAATGTGTTCAAGAAATTGTGATAACCTGAAAAATATCTAGTTTTCACAGACTTTCAAAGTGTTCACTGTGCAGGAAAATAGCTCACAGAGTCCATGGCGGTCTGATCTGTGACCTGTGTTGTTTGACATATTTATGAATATTAATAATGAGGTCACAAAATTTGCTTATGAGACTTGATTAATTGGAATAATAAAGATGATGGCTAATGGTGGAGAACTGCAGATGCTTGCAATATTTAATCACTAGGCAGCAGACTGCTGACAAAACTCAAACGTAATTTGTCACACAGAAAAAATAAAAGCACAATTTTTCCATTTGAAGGGATAAGTTCTGAGTAAACTATTGCCACTCAGAGATGAGATCTTTGAGTCGCAAATCATCATTGCATAGAAAAATCAGCTCAGTACTCAGCAACAGTCAAAAAGCAAGTGAAACGTTATGAATTAATAGGAAAGGAATAGACAGCATGTCAGAAAGCATCACTGTGGTGTTGTATAACTCCATGGTGCAACTACATTTGGAGGCAGGTATGTTCCCTACTTCTCAGAAGAAACACATCCCAACTGGAAAGATGACACGGAGGATCAAAATTGTGGATGAGCCTTTGACTGCGTAACCGCTAAATGTACTAGGACACTTCAGCTAGGATGAGATAACTGAGAAGTCATTTGATAGATAAATAGCAGAAAGAAGATGAATAAGGATTGATTGTTCCCTGTCCTTTCCACAAGAAGTAGAATACCAATTAAAACTATTAGAATACAGACTCAAAAGAAGCAGAAGGAGACACTTCTCACAGGCATGGTTACTTTACAAAACTTCCCTTGGATGTGCAGAGGTTAAAAGTTTAATATAGGTTCAAAACATGTGTCGTGGTTTAACCTGGCCAGCACCTAAACACCACGCAGCTGCTCGCTCACCCCCCCAACTCCGGTGGGATGGGGGAGAGAATTGGGAGGGCACAAGTAGGAAAACTCGCTGGTTGAGATAAAAACAGTTTAATAATTGAAATAAAACAAAGTAGAACAGTAATAATAACAGTGATAACAACTACAACAATAGAATATACAAAGCAGGCGATGCACAATGCAACTGCTCACCACCTGCCGAACCGACGCGTGCCCAAAACGTGAGCGCCCGTCCCGGCACCCAGAGTCCCCCTCCACACCCTTAGTTTTTATACTGAGCATGACGTCGCATGGTATGGAATACCCCACTGGCCAGCTGGGTCAGCCGCCCCGGCTATGCTCCCCCCACCAGCTTCCCTTGCACCTGGCAGGGCATGGGAGGCTGAAAAGTCCCTGGTGCAAACACCACCCAGCAACACCCAAAACATCAATGGGCCATCAACGCTCCTATTATACCAAACCCAAAACACAGCACACACACCCCCAGCTACTGGGAAGAAAGTTAACTCTGTCCCAGCTGGAACCAGGACAACATGTTTTTTGAAATTATAGAGGGAGAAGGCATCAGGGGGCATTAAATAAAAAGACAATAGCTGTGGATTAGGCAGCTCTTGAGGCGCAGTCTGCTGCATGATGAGAGAATGTACCAGGAGATCTCATGTTATGCTTTCTTGGTTGCAATCCTTCTCAGCATCTGCTACTTGTCCAGTGCCAGGGACAAGATATTTGTCTAGATGGTGTGTTGATCCTACTTATTTCAGCTACTCCTATATTCTTTACTGCATGCTCATTTCCATTCCACCATCAGCCAGAGTGTATTTTGAGTCCTGCAAGTTTTCATAGAGTTTCATTAAATATAACTTCTGAGATTTCAAAAAAAGTTTTTTTAGCTGAAAAATTCATTCTCTTCACATTTTACCTCTCTCTCTGTTGTTTCACAAACTCAGAAAAATAAACATCCAGTTTTATATATGTCTTGCAGAATACTGAGCTTAGGGGATAAAACTGTTGCAAGTTTACTGTTCAAGATTAAGTTAGTGATTAACTATGGAAGGAAGTTTGACTTTCTGAAGTTCTCCACATGCAGTGCTTGTATAGGATTCTGTACACTAGCAAATTTATTGGACTTCAGAAAGTTGACTAATGTATTTAATTATTTTTTCTAATTAAACTTAGACTATCAGGTCATGTTAAAAATGTTGTTGAAGCCACTAGAGAAAGGAAAGAATTATTTCATATTTCATGCCTTTACAATATTTCATTTGATATTTTGTCTGGCACAACATTATCTTTGTCCAGGTTTTAACAGTTTATATACAGTTTGCTATTCAATTGCTTCTGTTATTGGCCCAATAGTACTTTGGGCCAATTGTAGTCTTTCCTACAATTTTCTGGCTTTATGGTGAATTAGAAACACTTTATTTAGATTTTTTTGTACCTTGCCTTCTTCTAAATTCAGGACCATGTATATATCCAAATATCCCACATTAGAACTTTCTCCTACAGATATTTTAGAAGAACATTCAAGGGATAAATTGTTTTTTATATAGACCAAGCAACACATTTTTGTGCCTGCTTTAAACAGTGCAATACACTTTTTATATGTTCGCCTGAGTTTGCCATACCCACACATTTAATGAATAAATTTTAGAAATAATTAGGGTCACATTCAGGCAGGTATTTGTAGTCATGTTGGATCCAGTCCCTGCTCAATCTGTAATACAGTAGCTTCTAAGTTTTATTTCTCAAACTAAAAGTAGAGATTAACATGGATGGAACAATAAGAGTTGGGTGATACTGTACCAAATATTCTTCCAATGTTCACCTCATAATGTCATTTTAAATTCAGTTTCACATTTAACTTCCACGTGAATTCAAGTGAACTAAGTCTCTAACTCTCTCTAACTCTCATTATCTGTCAATTCTGTTTAATCATCAYCCTTTATTGTGGAAAATAAACTAACTCCACAAATAATCCCTCAGGATCTCTGGTTTCTAAAGGAATCCTCTCTACTTCTCCTTTTATTGTTCTCCCATCTGTTCGTTCACCCCTTTGCACACTAATAACAGTCACATTTGCAGGAAACAAGTGTAATCCTTCAGTGTGAAACATGCAATAGAAGCTACACAGAGAAATCCCTACTGAAGTGTATGGTGTCCTATTTAGAAGCATTTTCAGGCTTTGTGGGAATTAATGAAGGAATTTTATTGCAGTAACTTCTTTTGGGGAGTGCATGGGCAAAACAAAGTTAATAAAGGCCTTCTATCTTTACATTGTTCATATCCTCTCCCTTCTGGCTCGTTGTCCTACCTACTAGACTGTGTCCACAGTTTCTTATTTGCTTTGCTTCTGTGCTATGACTCTTGCATTCTTGGTTGCAGAGTCCCCCAGGCTCAGGGAGTAGGGCGAAGAGCAACTTTCCTGCCCCTTCCACCTTTATATAATAGGCTTTGAAGAATGGGTGAATAGGGATTTGAATTTATTTGATTGCAGGTATATTTGATCCATAGCTGATGAGTGCTGTTGGCCTTGAGCTCTTTCACAAGCTGTTCTGCTGCTCCCTGTCTGTGTATGCATGTGCTTTTTGAAGAGGACCTGACACTGAATCCTCAGTGGAAGGAGGCAAACTGTTACGTGGCCATTTTTTGCTCCCTCTAAAGGGAGCAAGTAATCCGACACTTTGCTATATATCTCATTGGCCATCTTTGAGCGCTGTTCTTAAAAGTTCAAGATCATCAGCCTGAAACCAAAGTCTCTCCAATGACTGTGCAGGAAACTTAAGCGGTCATTTAGGTAACTCACTTTGAATCACCCTACTAGTTCCAGGTACCTATTTTCGGTTCACTGCATCACCCAAGTTGGTCAACTGAAGAAGGTGGTCTGACTCTCCCCCATAGTCTCCTTGCTTGCTGCACTGACTTCATAGTGCTAGAATACGACACTTTAATTTTATTGAAGTGTCCTATAGCCAGAAGGATCACACTGTTTAGTGAGCAGTTGAGCATCTGTGAAAAGTAGAAAATACTTGTGTTGAGAGGTATCCTAAATTAACCACTCTTCTAATGCCTTCTCTTTGCGCAAAGTTGCATCTCCTACTCTATCACATTCCTCTGTTGAATGTCATTGAATCCTCAACAGGATTGCAAGCTTAAAGCACCCTAGAGGCTTCACTTAATGTATGTAAACAGAAATAATTGCTTCATTGAATTACTTCATTCTGGTAACTTGTTTTTAATATTTAGCTTTTAGAGTACAAGCCAGTTGGAACTAATGCATGGGGTTGTGTTTTTCTTTTGTAAAGCAATGGAAGTGATTACATTCTCAGAAAAGAAACTATCTATCATCTTTTACCATAGTGTTATTGTAATCAGAGTCAGTATATTCCATAAGTTGACAAAGCAGACAGTCATTCATTATTTATGTTTGTAAATCATTTACATTTAGACAGTACAACAGACTGGTGGGGTTTCCACGCTGTGAAATAACAACTTAGCATCATTTGGGGGCAAGAACTATTTTGCATGCTGTGCCATCAGAAAACTCATTGCAATGGTTCATTTGAGGGCATGATTCTAATAATATGAATCTCAAAACTGCTCTGTGTCTTCAGTGGATTCTTTCTGCCAAAAATGTTTATCTGATCCATTTAGTGTACTAATTTCTGTAATGTCTCCAGATACATATAACAATTAACACCTCTAAATTGTGCTCTAAAAAGAAAACTAGAAACATTTTGCATATATATATATATATATGGAGAGAATTGTGTTGGGATTTAAAACAAATGTCAAGAAAATTGCAGTCAAGTGAAAATGACTCTTACTGCATTGCAGATCCTAGGCAACTACTTCATGAAAAACAACAGACTGCAATGAGCAGAACAGAAACAGGCACCATACAAACATTAACCAGCGTACTGTTAAATTAGATTTCATAAATGATCCCTGCCTGTTACTTTCTATGTGTTCTGCATACAGGCCACTATGCATCTTCATCTATTTTAGGATTGCTGTGTGCAAATACTCAAAGAAGATCATCCAAGGAAACCCCCTAGATGGATGGTATAATAATTGAAGTAAATCAAATGAGGAAAGTAACAAAGAGAGATGCTGATGCCTGAAGAAAATATATCTGGTTGCTCAAACTGAAAAGAATGCTATGTCCAAGTGACACAATCAACAAGGAAAGGATTTAAAGAAAATATTTTAACAAAAAACATAAGAATGGATGTTTCTTTCTTATTGAACAGGTTAGACAGAAAGATACGGTTGGGATGTTTCACTGGAATTAGCTGGACTTTCATCTCTGTGTGCTATTATTTAATTAAAAAGTCAACCTCATGCTCAAAATTATCTTAAATTATGATATCTCATTTCATAGAGATGGAAAAATTCCTATTACATTCACATTTCAGATAGAAATTTTACATGTGTACCCTTAGAATACGGCTATTATTTAGTACCAGAGTTTTTTTGTAACGTTAGAGCAAACTGACTAGTGACAAGTGATGCTATTAAAGTTACAGTAATACACACCAATACCTAGTTGTGAGTGGATGTTATTTCTTTTATAGTTGTTTCCAAAACTGCCCATCGCTCATTGCAATGGGCCATATTCAACCCAGGGATTTCCCTCAGGTGCTAGCACTGGAAGGTACAAGAGGTGAGATGAGAAGCTGTGATGACAGACATGCAGACTGCGCATGTATTAGGTCAACTGGGTCTTAGTGGATGCAAGTGCACTGTGACCGGGGGAAGGACTTTCTATTCTGGTGTCAGGATCCAATGAGCCATCTCATCCCTACTGCTGTCCTGGTGGAGGACCTGTTCCCATCCCTTGCTCTCCTTGGGAATTAATCATAGAATCATACAATCATAGAACACCAGGTTGGAAGGGACCTCAAGGATCATCTGGTCCAACCTTTCTTGGCAAAAGCATGGTCTAGACAAACCCTTCTGTAGCCCAGAGCAGTGAGTGGGGAGTTGTGTTCTTGCTCCATCTTCAGTGAATATTAGCACAGTGTATTATTTATTCTGAGTACCTTTAGGCATTACTGCAATTCAGTTAAGGACTCAGTTTGTGTGAGGACAGAATATGTGGAACAGACCAGTGGAGCCTAAATGTGGTGGGTGGAGGGTGCAAATCAAATCTGATATAAAGCAAAAAGCATCATAGACCTGTAGCTGATCAATAGTGAGAGCTTCAGGTGCCAAAACATAGTTTATCACTACCTGAGATGCTCTAGGATAGCTTGCTGACCTCCCACTCTACCTTCAGAAGGCACGTGTCTCCTGCAGGTTTTGTGTCAAGCCCCATGAAAATGTCTCAGATAGCCTAGGTCACCTCGAAAGACAAGGACTGCCATGCTTAGGCTGCAAAATCCCATTTATGGTGTTATTCTTGGTTCTAGCAATGGCCACAAATATGACAGAAGTCTTTCTTATGTGGAAAGGGTGAGTAAGAAGCAAAAGCAGAAAGTGAGAGGCTAAGAGTTTTCCATTTTTGCAGAGTAAAGGTCAGATGTTGATGTTTCGTCCCTCTAATTAAAATGTCAGAAGTACAAGATCCTTCACAGAAATGGCATATCATATCTGGGAAAGTGAATTAAGTCTCATTTTTTTAATAACCACTGAACAATCTGGACAGGGTGAAGTGTCAGGAGCTGGCAGGTGTGATAGGAAATGAAGTAGCCAGAGGGATTGTTTTCCAATACAGTTGTTCTTTGTGAACTGTAGAAATTCACTTGTTTGGTTAAACAAAAGACAGATACAACTCACCAGAGCTTCACAGCTATAATTACCTTTGCTCTGGTATGTTTGAGAGCTTCAGCAAAGACAAACTGAAAACAATCTTCATGGCTTTGCAAGTCTGCTAAAAGAGAACACACTCAACAAGGGCCCATATGTCTTCCTGTTCCACTGGGAGAAATTGAATCGTTTTACAGCAAGGGACATCAATTCCACACAAATCTTGCACTTGCTGAGGAACAGGCAGTGTGAAAAGAAAGGGAAATAGTGCTTTAGATCTTGGCATTCTTGGGGATTAAAGAGAAACATCCATAATCATAAAACTTTGGGATACTGTTGATCCAAAGAAGAGCATAAATGGCTTGTTGGGAGATTGTTACTCGTACAGGATGAGTGTTTTGCTTACACCTAGGAAGGTCACTTCCCCAGAGTGTTGACTCTGTGGAAGAGAGCATCTACATTAGCTTTGACAGTTCAAGACTGACTGGTGCTGTAATATTATCAGCAGCATTTTCTTATAGAAAGCAACATTTCTGGTAATTTGATCCAATCACATGGAGCTGCCAATCAAACCCTAAACCAAGAAAATTCCTTCTGTCACGATTTTAAAGGGAATTTACAGCTGACTATCTGCTGATAGAGGCCAGGTACCTTTCAGAAACATTTATATGGATAGTCCAAGTCCCAAATGCGCCTTCATATATCCATGAGTTCATGATCATCACCCATATTGCTGGCTGTCAACCTGACTCAAACACAGTAATTCATCTCACTATCTCCAGATGTCTACATCTGAGAAAGTCATCTGTTCTCCCTTGATAATCAAGGCACAAGCATTTTAGGTATCTCTGATGAGATAGTTATGCCTTAAGAAATGTCTGTGATGACTATAACAAGTTTCCAACTCAGTTTAAAGTGTAGCTACATATAGCTACAGTGTAAATATATGGTATAACAGAATACCTTTTAGGTATTTTATACCTAAAGCATAGCATAAATGGGACTTTTTTGGTCCTATCCACATAGAGGCCATTCAGAGCACATGAAAAGAGGCTCTGGGCTTGTGTTAAGGCACCAGTCTAGACTCTGAGGGTTTCCTCTGCTGCTGCTCCAGAATTTGCCTATTCCCAGTAAACCTGTGTATTGGGTTTACATGGCAAGGTTTTGGCAGCGGGGGCAGGGGCTGCAGGAGTGGCCTCTGTGAGAAGACACCAGGGGCTGCCCCTGTGTCGGACAGAGCCAGTTCCAGCCAGGTCCTCCCATGCAGCCCATGGAGGACTCCATGCCGGAGGAGGTGAATATGCCCTGAAGGAAGTTGCAGCCCGTGGAAAGCCCGCACTGGAGCAGGCTCCTGGCAGGAGATGTGGCCTGTGGAGAGGAACGCATGCAGGAGCAGGTTTTCTGGCAGGACCTGTACCCCTTTGGGGACCCATGCTGGAGTAGTCTGTTCCTGATGGACTGTACCCCAGGGAAAGGATCCATGCTGCAGCAGTTCTTGAAGAACTGCAGCCCATGGGAAGCACCCACATTGGAGGAGTTTGCAAAGGATTGTACCTCGTGGGAGGTACCCAATGATGGAACAGGGGAACAGCGTGAGGAGGAAGGAGCAGCAGCGACGAAGTGTTATGTACTGACCACCACCCCCATTGCCCAGCCCCCTGAGCTGCTCAGGGAGAAGGAGGTAGAAGAATTAGGAGGGAAGCTGAGTCTGGAAGGGAGGGGTTGTGGGGAGAAGGTTTTTTTAGTTTAATTTTAGTTTTCAGTTTTAGCCAAAAACTCTAGAATGCAGGTGTGATATCTAACATGTATATAGTGATTATTGTTTACAGTTATCATGGGTCTTTACAGAGGACGTCGGGAYTGTTATGCTTATTTGTAAGGCAAAAAATGAGGATACTATGTATGGAAGGTTCACTGCAGTAGCAGATCCAGAAGTGAGACCCAAATGTCCTCACTTCCTAGGTTTTATCTTCTTTTCAAGCATGTTTATGCATAGTGAAAAACATTAATGTTATTAAAAATTACAGTAAAGTTTGTTCATCGATATTGTAAAGCGGGTATCTTCAGTCTAAAATGCTGTAATACTGGAACATATTAGCATGAATAAAAATTCGCTTTACACTAAACCTGGCAAGCAGGACTAGAAGTTAGACATGAACAGGAAAAGCACAGAGAGATATGGAAGTGATTTTGGATTCCTTATTGACAGACACTAGTTCATTCACCCTCGTCAAAAATAACGGGAGAAGCACAAAGGAAATGATGAGTCATTTTGTCATAAGATTTTTATAGGCAGAGTCCGCCCGTGTTCAGCATGCCTCTCAGCTCTCACACAACACGAGCATACTGCAGTGCAGGTCTGGAGAGAACTCACAGCGGTGCTGCATGCCATTACACATATCAGAAAACTAAATCAAGCTGAGTTTAAAGCAGAGGCAAAAGATCCAAAATATTCAGTGGGAAAACTTATATTTTTATTTATTTTTCATGAGCCATTTCAGAAGAGAACTTAGGTGCTTCATTGTACCATTAGAGCCAAAAGGAAGCTCCAGGAGGGAAAAGAAAGCACCAGTGTGGATTTACAAGACACCTTTTGAACTGAAAGTAACTGTGTTTTTTCTTCCTGCAGATTTAGCGGTCTAGAAGCAAGCCAGACAATAACATGTTAGACTGAGTTAGATCCTTTGCAGTCCTCAGTAATCATAACAACTATGATCTCCATAAGATTGAATGTATATTTGCTATCTTGCAGTATCAAGCAATGCCCTTAAATCAACATTTTTCTTATTTTAAGCAGTATATGTTAAAAAATAAAGTTGAGACTTTTTTTCCCAAGGAAATGACTTCTTCTTTTGGCCAGGAAATGGCACTTTTTTTTGGAGGCAGAACTTTTTGCAGCAATATATTAATTAGTGTAAGCCTTCTGTGGTGGAAGAGTGATTTAGTTCAGAATAAAACTCCCTGGTTTTTCAGTAATTTCCATCTTTCTTAGTAAGGTCAGAAAAGAATTCCTGTTGAATACAATAATTGCAAGAATAGATCTATTAAGTAATGACAATAATGGGTCTCCTTAAAACTTGTCAGAAAGTGAGGTAGTTTGACAATTGCAACACTAGAGGAAATACATCACGTTATTCAGATACTTAAGCTTTAAAGAGGCATGAAGTCAGTTTCCTGTAAAAATAACCTCTTTTCTTTTCTTTTGAAGATGAGCTCTTAAGAATGGYACAACAGGAACTTGCCATAGGAGGCAACCTAAAGAAAATATATCTTTTGTGCTCTTAAAGAGTCCTTTACCTTAATGTCATTGTAAACTGGAAAGCACGACATAAAAATTAAGAGAAATACCGCACCCTTCATGCTCATTTACATTAAAGGCTTTCTTTGATCTCTTTGTCTAAGCTTTGATAGCTTCCCCACAGAACAGATCATTGTATAACATGCACAGCATTCAAAATTAATAAATTAGTGTGAAAGATAAGCCACTAGCATCAAACATGTCTATAGCTTTGATGCTGGATTTGTGTTGCTAAGGCCCTTGTTGGAGTTTTGCTAATCGTTTTCTTTTCCTTTTTCTTTTTTTTTTTTTTTTTTTTTTTTTTAACAGAACATGTTATTTTTCCTTTACCAGGAGATAAACAACTTCATCCCCCAAATGTGAAATGCTGGAAAACTTTGGAGAGGCTTGAATCCCAAACTGAGATCTAGGATGTTACTTGTGCTTGGGTCCCTTCTGCCTCACTGGTTTATTTACTGGCTGGTTGTTAAATTGATAAGCATAATCAGAGATTTGCCTTTCAGACCTACCTCTAAGTTCAAATGAATGGACTGTATATCCACTTTGCAGCATTTAGATCTCAGTTTTACCTACATAGCGGATCTTTACTTTCCAAAAATCACTGGACTAATTCTGTGCATAAGGACAGATTTTAACTGGAAATTTGAAATTCCTGTTCATGTTCATGCCAAATAATCTTAATTGCATCAATATTTGTAGGGAGCGAACAAGGGTACGAGGAAGACCACAGTAACTTACACCTAATCTGAAATGAGGAGGGACTTTTCAGTGAGGTGTTCGCCTTTCAGTGATTTTTTTTTTTAATCCAAACGTCAACATTGCGGAAAGGTTGGTCTTGAAATACTGTCCTTGTAAATCAAGCTTAAGCTGTATTACCTGCTTTTTTACAACACATAATGATTCACATGCATAAATATTAATATTTTTAATTCATAACAAAAAATTAATATATTCTATCCCCATCATTTCTTTTGTTTGTTTAATGATGACACATGCTTCATGTCATAGAACCACCCAATGTAGTCACATTTAGTGAAATGTGACACAATCAACGGTCATTACTGATGACACAGGTAACATTCCTGTCTCTGGTATTCTCAAAATAACCCTTTTTTCCATGCGGCCCACTTCTTTGACTATAAGAATTAAAAATATCTTAGTACATAATATAGCTATAATATTGACTGTGAAGAAGATCTGACTCTCATCTCACAGGTTCCACCAAATTTTTAACTTCCTAAATAAAGTTGCTTTTGAACTTCACTACTGACCTCTTTCTGAGCCCTGTACTCACCCAAGTGGCACAGAGTTCTTGCTGCAGGACAGCTTTAGCTTCTGAGCAAATGCCTAAATTCACTCCAGGTAAATAAAAATGAACATTCTTTCACAGTAATACGATGAGTAGGGAAAAAGTATTCGTCCGTTTGGCTGTAGGTGTGATTCTGCTTAGCKGCTCTATGTAGTTTTTTAAATAATAAAAAAAAATGCTGAACATGTTTTTGAGTAAATTATAAACCAATAGGAGAAAAACATACATGCGTAACATGAATGTACATATGTAAGCTATACTTCCAATGAACAGCAAAGCAGCAATTTTTAACATGATTGAAGCTTACAATTTTGCATAATGGTTTACAGTTTATTCTGTCCCTTTAGATGTATTTATACCACGCTGGTAATTACAAGTTAGCATTTGCAAACATTGAGTAGTACTGATGGGTTGATTTGGCACTGGTAACCACATTTGCTTTAAAAACTGAACCACTAGACTATCTCAGGGAGGTTTTGACTTGCTTATATAAAGTGACTAATTGCTAAAACATTATTAATTTTATAAACTGAAATTTAGTGGGCAGATTAATGTTTTCCACCATGAGTGAATTTACTATATATGATTTAAACAACTATCTTGAATATCAGTAAAATAAGAATTTTGAAAAGTAATACTTTGCTTCTTACGTAAGATGAGAGGTTTCCTGCAGCCATAAAGCCACTTGGCAGAACCTCAGAAGAGCTGAATTTTTGCTCTGCAGTCCTTTGCAAGGATGGATAATTAAAAATAAGCATCTCTTAAGCTGTCAACCTGAAGTTTCTCTGTAGTCCGTGGGAGAGGCATCTTCAGTGAGTAACTCATCCCTCCGCTTGAGAAGTCTGTCATCACATGGCAAGAATTGTCCCCCGGGAGATTTTGTCTGTTCATTGACGCAGAACAGCTAATTGCCAAAGACCTGAGTCTAGTGATTAGGTGGAAGACACTTTTCCATATTGAAAATTGCTGAGTGCCACTGGGAGCGTTGTGCCACCAATGGCACAGAGTCATGGTCTAAGACAAGGTAGCAAAAATTCAGCTGTGCTTGGGTAAGATCTGGAGACTCTTGTCTGACTTCTGATTAGGACTAAGGCAGTAGTTGCCATGAAAAAGCTTATATCAGCCCACAGGTACCACACGTCTATTCTTGGCAAAAGATTGTGTTACTGAAAATATCAGTGAGTGATGAATGCAGTTAAAATTTGACCTTTCAATATGACTGTCTTTCATTATCTTATGAAAAAGGCTTCTCAAATGTTAACAGGATTAAATATTCCTTCCTTTGCAAACTTTTTGGTAGTGATCTGGTAAACAGTCACTTTTAGAAAAGATTGTCTTATCTACATGAAGTTTCATGTAAAAAACCCACTAAACTTAACTTATTTTAATATATTATTTTTTATTATTTTTACATTATTTAACACAGGTTTGGTTTTTTTTTTTTTTTCTCTCTTTTCACTTAGGCTATTATAACATGAAAAATAACATCTCAAAATGAGGTATAAGAATTCAGATAATGAAATTAAATTGCTGCCCTTTGCAATATCACTTTTCCTGTAATTTTAAAATCTAATTTTGTAAATAGATTTTGCTTATCTGAAATAATATCTTTCCAGGCATTTTCTCTCTGTTGAAAATGTTGATGGCTCTGATGTCCTTTGTGGACTTTTAAGGACCACTGCATGGCCTAGAAAAGTGTAGAAGAACATTTTAAGATAGATTGATGGTGGAGGGATCAATAGAAATGCAAAATATTGCAATCATTACTTTATATAACACCCTTAGTTAATATAATTATGAGATAACTGTTAAGGGATAAATTAAGTGCTGAAATGAATGTTAAGATGAGTGACATTGTAAGTTAGTCAATGATAGAGCTGGTTAAATAGCACCCAATGAATAATATATATGACTTGAACTCTCTTGAATGCATAATGCAGGGAATATTCTATTGAATTATTTATCCCATCAGAAAGCAGGTACATGCGCCAAATTTGCAGCAGTTCTCTGCTGAAAGGAGTCAGACTCCTGGGGTGTAAAGTGATTTCTCACTGGAGAACCAGAGAGTGGCCGATCAAGAAGTTGATGTGCTGAGGTGATTTAGGAGGGAAAGTCTTGTATAAGCACCACTGGAGGTAAAACCTGAGAATAACGACCTAAGAGATAATATAAGGCAAAGTGTCCCCCCATCCGTTAGAATGTGCACTTGTGATAGAGCCCACATAATCCTAATGCTGCCTTCAAGTATCAGAGGAAAGCCTTCTGCAGTAAGATCTGTTTCAATATTGAAGCATTAAAAACGTATCTATAAACTTGACTTCCTTTTATAATGTGAACAAAGACATCTGACAATCTTCAAAAAAATATAAACTTATATTTAGCTTGAAAATTTTAGAAAAATATATTGTAATTTAGACACCCAAATCACTTCAAATTCTGATGGCATTTGGATGCTTCAGTCCCTTAATCTTTCTAGAATTTTTTTTTCCCAAATTAGCATTAGTCTCCATTAGGTATCTGAAAAATGACATGAGTCTTTGAAGTCCCAGCTCCAGAGTGATTTCATTAGGCACTGCTGAATGCTTGGTTACTATTGCAGATGTCTGAAAGCTAATGAGATTTGGGGTCTGCTGTCCAGGTCCCATTCAGAAAATCCCCTTCCAGTACAGTTTTAGCTTACTTTCTAGAACAGGTGTCCCTCCTACATAGGAAAATCTAGAAAGATAATTAATGATCCGAAGAATAATCACTTCGCTGTGCTAAGACTGGTTGAAAGACATAAAGCAAAAGCAATGTCTGTGTAAACTACCTCAAGGTTTAGTCTATCAAGTTAAGCCCGAATCTGGTCCAGCAACTAAAATGGCAAAAGTTGTATCACAGTGCCTGGGAAGGATGGCAGGAAAGCCATTTTTCTTGCTTGGCAAGGTAACAAAGGCTAATTGAATATTACCTCTTACATGGAAAACTAAGTTTCAATTGAACACAGCTTTTCACACACAAAAACATTCTCAGCACTTGATTGTTCACAGTTGTTTGAATATGAAAACGTTTAACGTGAGATTGAAAATACTGCCATCTTCATCAATCTATTGCAGTGTTTTTATTTTTTAAGATGTAAAAATTTTTCATTATGAAGTGTAATGATTGAAAATTTCATTTACTTCAGAATGTTCTTAGGTAAAAATAACCACGTTTGTAGAAAGGCTATCATGCATTAGACCCTCCTGAGAACAGAAGGAGAAGTCTGACTTAAAACTCTGGATGTTAATTACATTTTGCAACAATTGAAGGAAAATTTAAATGCAGCTGCTCCAGTTTAGCTCTGCTTCCACTGCTTCTAGTTTGCTAGGAGAATGACAATAAAATGAAAATTATTCAATATAAAATTGAAAATAATCTGTTTAAATCCTAAAGCCAGGTCATGGAGTTGAGGGACATATTTCTGTGATATCTTTGCATTATTGGTCTCATGGCAGAAAGGTTTGGGTTTGATTTGTACTGCAAAGACTACCCACCAAACTAAATCAAATGACTAGAAGAAGTGTCGCTGGTGATTCCTGAGATAAMAACTGCATCACAAAATAAATCATCTAATTGACCACCAGCATGGTGTTGGGAACCTCACAAACACTTGGGATTTGTTGTTGGTACTGGAATGGTTTTTGGTATGCTTGCTAGAACTAACTTCAAAATCTGCAGTGAAAAATATCTCTACATCCACTCTTGGAAAAACCTGTACATTCAGTTATGTTTTCCTCCTCACATTATCTTCCCAATGGTTGTAAAGAAAGATGGTAAACTTCAAAAAGGCCCCATTATTCTTCCCCAAGTATTACAGAGTTATATTTTAACAGTTGATACAGTGATTCTTACTGATTTCAGGGTTTCTTGGGATTTAGATTTGCCACTGGAGGACTGTAGAAATAGGATAAAGTTTGCAAAGTGCTGCATAATTTCCCTTTATGACAGGTGTTTTACTTTTTCCTCATATCTTCTGTGTGGGTGTATGTATAGTAAAAAAACCTGTAAGAAATTGCTTCTGCTTTCTGTCTATTAATTTGCCTCTTCCAGGACGCTAAGCAGTTTAAAAACCCCTTCCATTTACATCCTCTGACAGACAATTGAAAGTCTAAGGCTCACATTTCAATGTGTTAGGGAGTTTTGTACCATTGCAAAGGGAAGGTTTGTGGCTTTCCAAAGTAAAAAATACATCACCTGCTTCAGCTCTGGTGAGTGGGCTTGCTCAGAACAGCATTTGGTTTTGCCTGCAAAATACAAGCCACTTGTGTTATTCCCAGTGATGCCTACTGCAATATAAACAAATGGATTTAGGAGCTTGAATTGCCAAATGGAATCTGATTCCCYTACAGAAGCCTGGAAAATTATTAGACCTATTGGACTGGCTTATTCAGTCCTTGTAGGATTGTTCTTTGTGGTATTTTTTCCTGAATTTTGTCYAGCAGTTCCCATTCATCCAACTTACGACTATTGAGAAAAGGAACTGACACAGTGGAAAGGTTGAGTAAAGCCTTGTATTAAAAAGGCACAGGTTATGGCTCTACTATTTCATTTTATTGAGGTGAGGTAGGGTTTGGATTCATGGGATGTTACTTTCTCTGCAGTAATTGGCTGTGTAAGTAAGTACCCCTGCTCAGCAACAAATGCAAGTGGATTTACTTAATTTTTGCTAAAGATTAAACTACCCTCCACTGGACATAGTTTAATAGTGTGACTTTGAACTGGCATGCCCTTGGATGTGATGCCATTCAATAGTATAGGGTTAGATATACCCCAAAAGATTAATTGATATAATCTGATGCAGGATAAAGACTGGAAAATATATTAGAGGGAGTGAAATAAACATTTTAGGGCAACAATTTTTTTTTTTTTTTTTTTTTTTTTACATTCTCCTGAAGGAATTTAACAGCTCTGATTTGGTTGATTTCAGAGGAAGTTGCTAACACAGCGCCTCTCCATATTATTAAATAGTCAGCCTGAGAGAAGTCTGTTGGAACTGTATATTTCAAGGTGTTTCACACTCTACAAATGCCCCTTCTTTATCCTGGTATCACAGAGAACAATAAATGGGAATTGAGAATGTTGTGGGAGTGGTGGGAAGAATTAGGGGACAATGAAACTTGTTTATAAATTTTGAGAAGAAACCATTATTAAAATAAACATGAATGTAATTAGAACATTCTAGCCTTTCCTCAGACTAGCTGTAAGCTCATTTTATTTGCTTAGCATATAAAGGTTTCCTTTAGAGTCTTGCATGACAAACTGGGATCCACTGCTAAGCCTGTCTCACCAGTCCCTTTTCCCACCGAAGTCAGTCCCTGTCTGCAGTAGCCAAAAGCGCAGCCTCCAGAACAAGCATGAGTGCAGCATGTGCCACCTGTCTGGTGGTGAATCCTCAATGGGGCAACACCTCAAGGCTCCCACTGTCTTAACGAGTCCGTCTAGAAAGGAGGCGTGTTTTTATTTCTCGTTAATGCTAGGCAAAGGAAAACAAAGGTAGAATATCAGTTTTTATGACGTGAGGAATCATCTTTGACATAGGAAACATCCATTGCGGAAGGGTGTTCTTAAAGAAATAAGTAATACAATGATTTTTTTCTTCATTTTTCTTTTCTGACCAAAAGTAGAATGCCTCCAGTAAATGTTAAAATGAAATGTCAGCTCAGTTGAGGCTGTTCCTCACTTTCATTTCTCATTTTTAACTATGGTTCATTACTTTTTAAGTTACAAGGAAAAGCAAGGAGGAAGACATTTATAAAAGATTCCAAAACTTTGGAGTAAGTATGTTTTCTGTTTCCAGTTTTTGATTCTGGACACAGATTCTCCTGCTCCATTTCACTTGATCACCAAACACAGTGTGTGTGACTACATCACAGGCTGGTCTGGCACAGGGATGGGAGGGAAGGGCTTCAGTTTGCTGTGATGCATTACGTTCTGGGACTGCATTGTGGACATATCTTTGCCAGCAGTGAAGTTCTTTCCAGTCCTCAGAGAAAGGTAACTGTTTACAGGGGATTGCATTCCCATTGCAAATGGGAAGCCCTTGATGGTACCTCTGTGCATGAGTTCATCTGTGGTTACACCACAAGGAAAACCGCATACTACAAGACTGAGTATGGATATAAGACAAAGTCACACCTAAAACCAACACTTCCAGGGCACCAAATGAGAAATACAGGCACACCTAAGGTTTTTTGGATAAGTGCCATCCAGAATTGCTGTGAAATGCTTTTTCATGATGTTAGACTAATTGAGCGTGCTATGAAAATGTAAAAAAGTCCCCAAAAGGCATACCAGGGTATGTTAATTTTGATCACACTTAGATACATTAGAATTGGTCTTTCTTGACTCTCTGGCTTAGCTATAGCTGATTCTTACCTAAGTCCATGCTATCTATTTGCATAGCAACAGTTAAAGTATGGGCAATATAGCTTTTGATGGATACAGTTAAAGAGTTGTGAGACAACTTTGCAGAATGATTAGAAAGACAGAATGTTGTTTGGGGGAAAACTTAGAGCAGCACAAGTGGTGACTTAATTTCCTCTGAAGAAAACACATATTCTTCCATAAGCCAGCATGCCCAGCAGGGCTAGAGTAGGTTGCTAGGGAACATGATGCTGTAGTGAAATTAAGCAGGYTATTCAAACTAATTAGGCTAGGAAGAATGTGTGTTTTTTTTAAAATTCATAAGATGTCAGTTACAAATAAAAAGATGACAGTCAATTATGTTTAAAAAGATCATTAATGTTCAGAGAGGTGGGTCAGATTATCTCCAAATAAAAAGGGGTGTGAAAGTGATTCAAACTGAAAATGAGCTGAATTCCTTTGGAAGAGAATTAAAAAGGTAAATGTGTCTCATCTAACTTCAGCAATTAAGTTAAAGACCAAGCATAAGTTAGCTGTCTGGGTTCCTTGTATAGTCTGTGGAGACAGACAGGTATCTTCAGAGGATGATTCATTCCATTCTCTCTTAATCATTTCTTTAAGGATGCCAACATCTCTTTCTAAACTTAGGTGATGAGAATACTCCTTACATCTGCAGAGGAAGTCTTCTAAGAAGAAAGATCCTTCCATACCTATCTGTAAAACTTCTGCAGTTTTATCCTTCGTCACTTATGGGTGTGCTACTGCTTGGGAAATCCAGAAATAAATTTTTCACCTTTTATCTTCCTTTTCACAAATTCACCACTTTTTCTGAACTGCAAAGGCACTAAGGTTTTCTTGCTTTATCAGCTGTTATCCCTGGGTATCAGAAAAGATGGACAGTAAGYTTTGCTCCTTTGGGCTAGCTTCTGTCTTCTTATCTGCTCAAATTCATTTAGTCTGTTAGACTGAATTGCCTTCATGTAGGCAGACAATGTGCATGAAGCAGTCACCATAAAGCGCAGAGCAAAATTGATGGGCTTGGATAGATGTGCACTAACAATAAATACTAGTTGGTTCAGAAGACCCTCAGAATAGCACGTGTGGGATGCAGATGTTGAGTAGATCCCTCCAATGAAACATGGAACCTCAATGGAGAGTTTTCATGCCCTTTGTGCAAAGTATTTTGGTTGATGTCTCATGMAAACAATAAAATCTTTAAGATATTAAAATGATTCCTATTGTGTATAAACTAAATGGCAAATACAGAAGAAATTAAGCCAAAGAAGGGAAATAATGGTCCCATAATGTGTTTGTGCTGTCATTTACTGTTTACATCTATCTGTCTTGGGATAATAATAATATATTTTAAGTAAGCTGTATGTTTTGGTGAGATAAAAMAATACTGACACTACGAAAAGAAATGCAAATAAAAAAATAGAAATAAAGAAATAAAAATTAAAAAACAGAGGAGGATGTGTAAACAAGCATGGGGTGGAGATTTCATTTTTAAAAAGGATTGACATCTTTATTAAATGCTTCATCACATATTCCATTCATACTGAAATTAACATTTGCACTCTTTCCATTTGCACAGTCTGCTGTGTAGGGTAAAACACTGGTAATTCTTGTTTTTTACCCAGAGCTCAGATATATTTTTCTCCATTTGTGCTGCTGCCGTCTGTCATTAGTTTGGCAGGCTGTGCCTTAGTGCCCTTTTCTCTTCCTGTTCTGTCTCTGACAGCAGCTGCAGCAAAGAGTTAAATCTGGCATCTGCCCATTCCAGAGGCTAAATTTGTGGCTATATACCTCACTAGTAGTTTTTGGTTTTAAAACTGGCCTTACATGCAGGTCAACTTCTCTGCAAAGTAGCTGTGGTACTTATGAAACTGTCAAATTTTACCTTTTGAGTAGTCACACTTGAAAATGGATATTCTATGACCACTCTCCAGCACCCGTGAGTTACTCCACAGCACAGCAGACCTGAAAGTAAATATAGCTGTTTGTCAAGAGAAATGTGGAAGAGTTCATGTCCAGATAAAGAGAGYTCACTTCCAGATAAAACTAAAAATTTTTAAGGAAAAGAAGAAAAAAAAACACTTCCAAAACTGATGAACAGAAACCACAGAAGTAATGATATAACTGTTGCTACTGAGTATCACTGACKATGTCAGCCTAACAGAATGGTCATTGTATTTACACTGACAATGGCCACATGCACAGTTAAAATAGAAAGGGCCGTATTGCAAAGGAATCAAAAGCTTTGTGCTTTGAAGACTTAATCAATGATACTGATTAAAAGGAAGAACCAGTCTACCAATTCCTATGTGAATGACCTCCAGCTGAATTTTACAGTTGCTCTCCCTTGTTAGCACTAGCAATGATGTTTTCCTTTTTCTGGAAGGAAATGTATCTCATATACATTCCTTTATATATCTCATATWCGTGAAAATCTTCAGAACAGACTGTGTTACTAGATAAGAATTGCTACATTTTGCTTTTGATAAACACATTTTCTCCTTATCTCCTACCATGTACTTTCTCATAAGTTTCTTTYTGGACTATGAATCAATGTTCCTGAAACCATTGTGCATGAATGATGACCAGAGAATTTTTTAGCTTGTTGTTTATTAACACCAATATTTTTCTATATGTCTGTTTCTGTACTGTGGATGCACCTAGGCACATTCAATTATACAAGGAACATATATCTTGGACCATGGAGAAGAATCATGACAGAAAACAGCCTATTCTTCATATGTTATACTTCTCCAAATCTTTATTTATAAAGATAATAGTTAAGGAATGTTGACAGATTATATAGGTAGTCAAAGGTAAACAATATAAATACAGATATAGATAAAGGTAGACAATAATGTGTAGCTGAACACAACCCTGAAAACTGGATCCATAGTGGAAAGTAGATCAAATTCTTTTGAATCATATCTCACTTCTTTTGAAGTGAGAGTGTGAGAAATGTTAACAGGTAAAAATTCAGTATGATGATAGTAACCGGTAAAAATTCAATAAGGCAGCAGCAAAACTGAAAAACAGTTAAATATCTGATTGTGATGAAATGTGACCCAATAATTATAATAATTACCCTCAAATCACAAGTTGTGTCAGATGAATTCTGCTCTCAATTGGGAATGATGAACTCAGATAAGACCCTTTGACCCATATTTGAAATCATCTGAAATGGAAAAGAAAGGGGAGGGGTGGACCTGTCAAAACAGTCTTGGAACCTCATTCATTTATTATCTGAAATGGAAATGGAAGGGGAGGGGCTGTCAAAACAGTCTTGGAACCTCATTCATTTAGGGGAAAAGTCAAACAGTACCAGCAGGTGAAACAGCAGAGTTGGGGGATTTTTCTCACTGGTGAGGTGAGGACAGATACAAAGGCTGAGTCTGGAATCTGTGGAAACACATTCAGAGGAAGCTGCCCTATAAATAAAACCATTTCATCACAATTTCACAGTTTACTTAAACCTAATTAGTTTTTTGTTGGTTTGGTTGGTTGGTTGGTTGGCTATTGTGAGGCAGGGAAAAATTATTCTTCTCTTTCCCACTTGGATTATGAGGCACCTCCTTCTCTTTGAGGACTCACTGCTGCTTCTGTACACCTACATTAAGTGATACCAGAGACCACTCTTTGGTCCTGGGACCAAATGGCGAATGTCATCAAGCCTATGCTGCTAAACTCTCGTAGTCTCCAAAAAAAGGCAACTGCACCCAAGGTGCTTACTGTTAGTTGTCCTTTGGCCGTGTCAACTGCCAAGCTGTGTCAGGAACTGCTCAGGGCAGTACTTGTCAGCCTCTGCCGACGGCACTGGGGACAGGCTGAAATGCTCCTTGGCCCTGTTTAATTCACCGCAGACCCACCTGCAACAGTGCACAACATGCTACAAACACCCACCAGCGAGCACGTTATCCGAGAGGACTGAAGCAGAGACACCTGCCTGCAAAATTACAGCTACAGTCTTGCACAACAAAAAGCTCAACAAGCTGTTGTATGCCTCATGGGAACTGCATCTTAAAAGGGTGAAAACCACATTCAGTGGATTTTTTTTACAGATAACAACTGGTTACTGGAAGTGCTACCTTATCTTGAATAGGGCTGCTTTGTATTTTTATTGAGAAAAAAAATGAAGAGACTCAGGTATAGGTTTCTAACTTTTTTTTTAAGAAAATGTGTATCTATGAAGTGTGTCCTCAATTGATGGCTAAGATGCCAGTCAAGAAGGATGAATGAGATGTTGTAAGAAACTGTGTCAGAGGGTGAGACTATACTGATTACAAAGACAGTTTGCTTAATTTTTTTTCTTTAAGAAGCTGAATCCTGTCCTCAGTTTTCAAACAAAGTAAAACATAGAAACCTTTTTTAATTAAAATTGAATTTTATTCATGAAACCCAACATGAGGGAAAAATCTCATAAAGCCTTGAAGTTACAATACAGCTATTCCACTTCTTTTTATTTATTTATTTTATTGAGGGTGGGGTGCTACACGCTTTAGGGAACTAACAGTTTAGGGATCCTGAAGAAGGAAGAGCATAAGATAAAAAGAAAGAAGGGGAAGATCTCTCAGCTCTGTGAGAGCTGGGTGGATGACAGGATGGGTAGAGGCATGAATTAGAAAAATCTGTGCATTCACTGACGTTACCACCAAGGTTTAGAAAACCCTGCTACTGAAGCTGAAAATAACATGAGCACTGGAAAAGAAAATTCTCTCTGCTTTTTCATCATTCTGAAGCTATAAAGAACGTTTTTTGGTAAAGAAAAGAGTGACTTGTCTTTCAATTACACAGAGTGGAAGGAGTGTAGCCAGCAGGTCCAGGAAGGTGAGCCTTCCCCTCTATTTGGCAGTGCTGAGACCAGGTCTGGAGTGCTGCATTTAGGTTTGGGCTCTCCAGTACAAGGTAGATATTGATATTCTGCAGCGAGTCCAGCAGAGGCCACCATGCTGACCAGGGAGCTGGAAGGACCACACGGCGTACAGGGAGAGGCTGAAAGAGCTGTGTCAGTTCGTCCTGGAGAAGAGAAGGCTCAGGGAAGGCCTTAGTGCTCTCTACAACTACCTGCTGGGAGGACACAGAGACAGATTCTTTTCTAGTTAGAAACAAAAATATTTTTACCATGAAAAGGATCAAATTCTGGACCACGTTGCCGAGAGACAGTGTGAAGGGAACCACCCTGGGAGGTGTTCAAGACTCAGTGAGACACAGCTCTGAGAAAACTCTTCTGGTTAGTTCTGCTTTGAGCAGTGGGCTGGAGTAGGTAACTTCTGGAGGTCCCTCTGAACCTAAATTATTCCATAGCTGTAATATAAGTAAAATCAGAGTGCTCTTGCTAGCAATGCAAGGTTGTATCCACAGTGCCGAGGCAGACAAACAGTACTCAAAGTGGGGGAAATAAAGCAAGAAGCATGTGAGAACTGGGAACTCCTGCCTTGCAAAGAGACAAGCTGCCCCATGCAGAACAGTAGCTTCCTCCCATTTACAGAAATGAATGAGATTTGGGTCCTGTCACCTCATGTAGGAGAAAATGGAGCCAATATTCCCTAGGAAGGAGCAGCTCCCATCTTTTGCTGCTGGGCAGACTGCCTGTTACAGCAGCAAGCACCTTGCTGCATGCGAGTGGCAGCTGCTGAGCCAGCTTGCTCTGCAGCACCCACCGGACATAGGAGCTGCCTCTCTTGGGGAAACCCATGGCTTTTTTACAAGGCAGCAGCTTCTGCTGAGGACTACACCCACAGGTCACCAAAATGCGTCACTCCGATAACAGACAAAGGCATATATGTTCTAAAGTGTCAGCTGTCTTTGGATACCCCGTCTCAGACAGCTGTAAAGTGGGATTCATGTAATCTTAGAAAACCACAAGGTACTCATCTACAGCTTAGTTAGCCACTTGGATACCTTTGATATTCAATGAGAAGAAATAGGGGTGGGGTTTTTTGTTTTTTTTTTCTATCGTACAGTTTTCCTCACTGCTTTTAATATCAGCTTCACAGTAGAATGAATTTCCCATTCTGGTGCTTATTTCTCTCCATTGATATGGTGACTTAGTCAGYTCTAGGCCTCTGTACTGTAGCTGTCCAGATATGATCAGACAAATCTCACCTAAAATACTATAAAGTGCCCACAGTTCTACTGGAACAGCTGGGAGTTACTCGTGTCCAACACCCCCAAAAATCACAGTTCAAAGTGTCACAAGAGGGCATCAATATGGATTGGACAGCTTACATCACAGCAAATAAAGAACATGTATTACAGCAAGAATGGGTACATCTCCGTGCATAAATACACAAGGGATATCTGGACTCTGGGTGCCACGTTTGCCATCTCTGTGCTCCTGCCTTGTGTGGGAGAAGTGCTAGAAAAATTTGTACTATACTTACAAAGTACAGAGGGGGAATTAGAGGGATTTTTCTTCTGTTTGATTTTAAACTATGTATTTTTATCCTATAACAGTATGGCACAGGAAATCATGCTACAGAGGATTGAATGAGGTCTGCATCCCACTACTATTGCTGCTTGCTTCATAGTGCTAAAACATTCCCTGTGATTCTGATAGCTCTGCAGATTGGTGCAGTGTTCTCCGTGGCCAGTATGTAAAACACTGCTGCAAAAAAAAAATCTCTCCAATAAGAAAGAGTGTCTTTTAATAGGTGCGGCAAAGGTATTCACACTAACAACTGCACTGCTCCTTTATTACTTTTGGTATGAGCTGAACATGTATCTGAGAGGCTATTTCAGGTTTCAAAAACCTTTAAAGCACTGTGTCCTTGAAAAGTCCTCAGTCTTGTCTATCTAATGGAAAACTTACAACTCTTATGAAAGCAGTTAGTGGTGTAGCACATCTGCTAATAAACATCTAGGCTGGTGGTCAGTCAACAGTCTGCACTAGCAAGGTGCTGGGTGTCCTTTGATCCCATTTAGTTTCTATGGGAACTGAAGGTACTTAGCACATTGCAAGATGTACCCAGCACCCTTCAAGATAAGAGTATATGATTCTTAATTATAAATTCTTACTTCTTCACAACTGGTGCAAGAAGTTGCCAGAAATGGTTCCTTTCCTTCCGCTTGAACGTGGAACCTCATGTGAGATCAGGGTTAAAAAATAAAGAAGYTGGATGTTATTTGTTTTTCTTATACTCCATCATGATTCCAAATCAAAGAGAAATTGTCACAACTAACTTTAGTCTTGAACCATGGACTGGACACTTTCATGGAAGACAACAACAATTCACCCTTATGATCCTAAAGCAAGACAAGTCTTTTGATGCATTTCAGCAAGAGTGGACAATATTTGTAAAAAAATAAAAACGAAGCCAACAAAAAACCCAATCTGCTGTTATGAAATTGTCTCAACTAACAGGACATTAAATGCCAATGCAACACACTGTGGAAGACATTCAATAGCAAAACCAGCACTCTCTTAGGAAAGGACAAACCAGTTTAGAGTAGTATAAGAACACTGACCTTATTGTCTTCCCATACTGCAAAGAAACTTCAACATCCAAACTCTTTTCTGAAAATTAAGCATGTTGAGTATCTGACTGGGAATGTCAAAACATTTATTAACACCTTGTGGCAATCCCCAAAACAGGATGATGTGTAATTCTCATATTCGAAAATGACAGTCCTTTCTTATTTGAACTTCGGGAAACTCAGTTTTGCTTCTTTGCATTATAGAGATTTTGGACTATTCCTTTGTATTCCAAAAGGGGAAAGTGGCCCATGCCTCTGTGCACACAATCTCTCACAAACCCTATTTTGATAAAGCTTGTTGTAACATTACTTTTGGGCAGAAAATTTGACCCCMAAAAATCAAATCTCTTCCTGAAGGAGATACTAAACTGCATGAGAAATATCCCAGGAATAAATGGTCTTTAGTCTAATCTTTACCTCAAGAGGTTTAGTGTGAAGGTTAATGTCCAGTTTTCACTCAGTGCTTGTGTTGATTTTAGTTTGATTATTCCTCAGTGAGCTCTTTTCAGAATTTTGTATCCGAGACTTGATGCTTCGTGAAGAACCCACTAGAAATGGAAGCGCAGACAGGAGCTATTAGTCAGGTATGGAAATTCAATTCCTTTGAGTGTGATCTTCTGGCTTAAATCGGATAATCGCAGACATTCTGAAACTGCAGAAAAGGCAATTTCTAGATATGCCCTTTTCTGCAGGGTGAGCTGCCAAATAATTTCAAGAGGGAATTACAGTAGCTGCAAGAATTAACTGCAGAGTCATGCAGGCTGCTAAGCGGGGTGCAGTAGGCTGAGATGGAAGCAGACTCTTACATAATTTAAATGCAGCAAAGGAGTGAGAAATAACAGATGATGAAGCTTTTCCCACATTATCACCACACTGCGGGTGTTTTCTCCTTATCAGAGCTGCCAAAGCAACACAATTCAAGAACTCAAATCCATTTTTCTATTAAAAGGATTCTGCTTAACGTATCTGTCTCTTGGCAGCTAAACTATTCATACAAAAGTGGGTGTGGGGGGTGAAACAGAGAGCCAAGCCAAACAACCTACAACAGATATGAAAGTATCTACAGTAATTGTTAGCAATAAAAAGCAATGAAAAAGTTAAATGAAGGAGTTTTGAGGATGTTCACTACATTTTGGGAGAGAGAATAATTTTAAGGGGCTGGTGGCTGGTTCTCTGGTGCACGAGCCTTGTGGCCAGTTGAGGAATGCCGAACCAAAGGAAGCCAGAGCAACTCCTCCCAGATGATCAAAGCAGAAGGGCTGGCCTACGTTTGCCATTTCAAATAGGCCATGCCACGCACAACACCAATGTCTTGGAAGAGGGAAAGAGAAAAGGCAAAGGCAAACGTGGGTGTTCGGTGCCGTTTTCCACTCTTGTTCGTGGAAAGAAAATAACAGAAATGTATCCAAATCAAATACCTCAGCCATCCTGAAGGTGCTTGCAGCTAACCTGATCTGTGGATGCTGTCCCTTGTTGTGTGACAGAGTTTTTTTCACCATATGGAAGTGGCTGCACTTTCAGTTGCACTCCTGGGTGTCACAACCTTGTCATATTACTGAAAACTGGATGTAACAAACACATGGGTTACAGTTGGAGGCTCTCACCTGAATATAAGGTCTGAAGTTTTCCTCAGGGACAGCTGTAGATAATTAGACAACAAGAAGCATCTTCAGATGCCCTGCAACCTAGAAAAGCATCAAATTATTTCAGCAAAATACGTGCTTCTAAAGGGGTGCAGCCACAGTCCTAAATAGCTCCATTAATTCTTCCCCAACTTTTTGTAGGCTGGATGTCAGACCATTTGTTTTGGAAAATATTTGTCTGTTTGTGAGATTCTGGATCTAGATTTAAACAAAGGAGAGACAGTGGTAATATTCAAAACTATATGGATGAAATTCTATTTCCTCATACTGTAATGTCTCTCCCTGTAATTTCATATATAAATTGTATATAAGATGACATTAAGGAGCTAGTATACAGGAGTCCCTGGGGAGTGCAAGCAACAGTTCGGCATTGTTATCTGTAAACCCATGAACCTTATTTGAGGGCAAAAAGAACAAAAATCTTCCAAGAGTCTTTTCCTGGAGCCAATCTTTTCCTGTTTATGAAACACACTTGTACAAAACATAGCTAACAACATTTGTTGCAAAGCTTCTGGCATAAAATTTCTGCCCTCTTGATACTGTGTTTAAGAGATTTACATGACATTTTTGTAACCTAAGGCTAATGTTGCCATGTTGCTAAGGTTAGTGTTGCCATGCTCATCTGTGTAGATGCCCCATCCCTTGAAACATTCAAGGTCAGATTGGATGAGGCTCTAAGTAACTCGATCTAGTTGAAGATTGTCCTTGCCCACAGCAGGGGGGTTGGACTAGATGACCTTTAAAGGTCCCTTCCAACCCAAACCATTCTATGATTCTATGATCTTCTGAGGACACACAGAGCAAAGATCATCACTATGACCTTCTCTGTAAGTGTCCCCCTTAAGGGTATCACTTAGTAACTAGYAATTGCAGTAATAATATTCACTCTCTGTAGAAAGGAGAGCTGGCAGCAGTGAAGGACAATGACCTACCAGCAAGCTCATCTACTCAAGAGCAGATGAAGGTGACACCAGAACTTTTGTCACCACCTCTCAGTTCCCAGCTTCCTAACACAGTTCCYGGTGCAGGGATATGAATGTTGCTTCTGCCTGCTCTTCTCCTACTACTTCCTCAGCAATATGCTGCATGATATTTTTAGGGTGGATGTGAATGAACTGTATCCATCCCACTCTGAATATCAGCATATGTTCAAGCTGCCTTTCACCAGGCACAAGCTGACTTTTGTGTGATACCACGGTCTCTCTGCTTCTTGCATTTCTTCGTTTTGAGAAGAGCCATTTCCACACAYGGTACATTAGATAATTCCCTAGGCAGCAGCACAATTTTGTTTTGTTTTCACTTGATCCTTTTTAGGAAGCCCTCTGTGTAGATGAAGGGTTATGTCTTATAGCTATGTCTGTAAGTAAGCCCCTCTCCGCACATTGCGGCTTTTTAGGAATGAAAGGAAGTCAAGTGACAGCGAATCCACACAATAAATGCTGTTTCCAAGTCCTGTAGATTTCAAAGGACAAACCCACATCATTTAATGCTGGTAGAAATCTTGGCTGTGGGCTTTAGGTATCATTCACTAGAAGAAAAGAAGAGAGATTTTATTCCTGCATACAGCAGCATATTCCTGTCTCATAAGGGATAATTCCTGATTTTTGGAGGATCTTGAGTGATAGAGTGGGGCATGATCTGGTCTATTTTGAAATCTGGTCATCTTCCTGTCAGTCAAGCAGTGGACCCATATTTTAGCATGTTATGAGTATTTTCCACTAATACTTTCTTCCCTTTTTTTTCCCCATTAGATTTTGCTTGAGGAGCTTGAAGATCCCTCTTTTGTTAATTAGGTGTATTCTTTTATCTCTGTCACCACAAGCAGCCCACACAGATATTGCCCAACAGTTACAATGACAAAAATGCCTGTGCTAATGTCTTTGAAAAATAGCTTTGGTAGTTATACAGCTCCTAGTTAATGGGTATCCATATAAGGATAATCAAGCCCATTAATGAGTATGGTGTTCATCAGTCTTAGCATGTAAAGCAAGGACATTAGACATGAACACCTCGTGAAGACTGTAAATGGTTTACTGGTAGAGGGCAGATGCATTCTGGAGTACCAGCATGGAAGTAAACTGCAGCGTTGGTCATGGCTCTGATAGGAGACAGATCACTGGAGCCAGCTAAAACTATTTTTAAAATGCAGTTTGATTCATTTTTGTGCTATTACCAAAATTCCTGTGTTATCAAATTATGTCAGAAAGAACTGTCTGTGGTGAAGACAAAAAGGTTGATGTGTATGTTAATTATGGATTGGGCTTGTAAGCCATTAAGAAATCTATTTTAATTTTTTTTTTTTACTATTCCTTAATTGCACATATTCCCAAGTGATGGAAAAGGCATTTAGGAGCTTTTGTCAGAARAATTCTGGAGGTCTTGATAACTTATTAAGGAGGATTTTAATCTATTTTACTTCATATTATAGGCACAGTTTTCATCCTCCAAGTGGGGAGGAGGGAAAATCCTCATTTTTATTTAATTTCCTAAAGGTCAGAAGAAAAGGTTGTGCTTCAGAAGATGAATCTTTCAGATGGGAAAATACGAAAGAAAAGCAGAAGAGGATGTGGCATATGGTGGCTTTAGCAATTATTTTATAATTCATTTATTCTGTTTTCCTATGAGAGAATGTTGTTCTTTTAAAATACTAGCAACCTTAGAAATCGGCATCAGTTAACCATGAAAAATAGGCTGTGGCAGAGCAAGCCTTTCTAGTACATGATGATACACCTTCTACATGACCCCTCAAATGACTGGTTTGTTTACTAATTTCTTGCCATATCTGCTGAATGCATACAGGCATAAAAGCGGAAAATAATTCTGTGAAAAGAGGAGGAGAAGATGGCCAAAGCTCGAATTTTGTGACACATTTTATATGTTTTACTTTTGTRACACACCAGTGAGCACAAGTTCCTTAAGATTGTTTTCCCAAAGGTGATATAAGACCATCTTGGCTTCATCCAAGAAACTGTAGTGTGAGCAGTTGATTTGTAAAATCTTTAATTTAATCTCTCAGAAATATTAATAAAACTGGTAGGTACAATGGCATTGTTGGTGATACTTTGATGGTTTTCCTGAGGGAAAGGTTGTTTGTGTTTACTAATATTTACTGACATGAACCATTTTGTTCATTAAGAGGTGATTTCAATTATAATAACCTCAAAACATTTTAAAATAAAGTGGAACAAACCTTTAGTCTCTAGCACACTATGAAAGGCAGAGAAACCTGTCAATATTTTTCAGAACTGAGTTATTATTTCAGGCCAATACTAATATTGTTGCTTATGCTAGAAAATATATCACTTCCTACTATTTCATGTTGTATTTGGTGGTATTATTCCAGACCAAGAAATTATTGTAACTAGAAGTTTTATATTAGGTTGTTTGAAAAATTGAGAGCAGCCAACCATCAAAAGGATTATAATGTGGTTTACATCAATAAGAAAAACTCACAATTTCTTCCCACATGAAAAGAAATCAAGTCAGTATGCTATAGCCTCCTATGTAACTAACAGCAGCTACAAAACTGTCCAAGAGGTTTTTTCAAACTAAATACTTGGTTGACACAAGACGGGATTTCTGTAGTACACGGCAATCTGCTACCATTTTGTTCTTAATTGGTATTCTGCAGATGGACCCCTGGCCTGCCTGTTCAATGTGACAGTCATTACAAAGTGCAGAAAGTCAATTAAACTGCATTTATGAAATTGGACAACATGAGAAGACGTCTCATTAGTGCTTTGAACACACTCAAAATGATAACGTTTCAATTCTGCAATGAGGTGATATACATACTAACATCAGAAATACTGAGCTGCAGCTGCAGAGAATGGAGAGAACAAAGCCAGCTATGCAGAGTTCCCATGGCAGAGTTAAGGCCACTCACATGAGAACAAACTATCATACTGAAACAAAAAAAAATCCCACCATTTCCCAACTCCTTACTGAGTCATTTTACAAATTTATTAATGAGGGTAGAGTTATAACAAAAAAAAAAAAACTGACTCAGAAGAAGTGGTCAAACTGAGAGACAAGAACGGAGGGATTACTCATCAATAGGCAATATAGTAAAAACTGTAAAAAGAAATATGAGTTTCCCATAATACATTTTTAACCTGTGGAACTCACTGCCCTGAGATCCTGTTCAGATAAGAAAAAAACTATCAGTTTACTACTGAAAAGAAGATGCAGCAACAGATCAGACTTTAAGAATCAAGAAATTAAACACTCCCAGTCACAATTACCAGCAAGAACAACAGAAATTAGATATTCCAAAATGTTTGCCTAGCCTTCTTGTACTATACCCATCCATGATACCTGTGGCTGGAGTTCTTTGGGTGCCTTGAAGTGATGTGACCAGGGCAATTTGTTCTGTAAATAAAGCAGTGGATAAGTCACTGGTTAGGTGGGCCCTGCTCTCCCATTTGATTCTAGATGGAGACAATGTTGGCGTAATGTTTTATGTTTTTTCACCTGGATATCCCTCTTTTCCACTGATGCTGGTCTACTCTTTTCAGCTTGTCTCTCCTTTTATCAACCTTTCTCACTATTCTTCTCATATCTTGCATCTCTCTACAAATAATGAATAAAACAAAAATAAATGGGGCAAGTAAAGGTGATGAATTAGACAGATGTCTCCCACTTTCCTGCATTAAGCTCTCTTAATACTGAGTATCTCTGGGGAATGTAGGCTTCTCTCACCACCTGATTTGAGGGGATTTTGATCTTGACAGCAGTCTGTGGGATACCCCACAATACAATTGTATTTCAAGAAGTAGCTAACACCTCTGTGAAGAGTTCTGGTATCATTCTCAAGCACACTTATCTGGGAACATTATCTCAGTTTATAAAAGGAATCATTACAGAAAGAGGTTACATAGCTGCCAGTTTTATTAATTCAGTATAGCTGTGCTGGGATAGCACTTCTTTAAGGTCCTCCTTTACTTTCCTTTACAAGGACAACTGCGTACAGATAAAATACGCCATCCTCTACTAAGGTTTTAATACTGGCAGGCCTGTATGTTATCCAAATGCCACCTCAAAAGATGTTTACCCCACTTATTTTATCCTTCTGCACTTAACCTGTCAGAAGCAACTATCAAATAAATCCCAAGCACTCTTTTGAGATCAATGTGTAAATAAAACTTTCACTTCCAGGTAAGCTTCACTTGGGCTGACAGTTAGACCAAAKAAAATAGGGTCTTCATCCATTTAAATCAAGTGATAAAATTTATAGTTGGGTGCTTGAAGCTGCAAAATCATACCTAGTTTCCAAAAACTCCCCAAAACTTCACTTCTTCAGCTTGCATACGTAACTTCAGAAATTTAGGTCATGAAAGTTCACAGGGAGATTCTTAAAGTAGCCCACAGAACTTAGGGGCAAGGAATCCCATTGACTTCACTGAGATTTGTGCTTCTTTTTCCTTTAATTTTTTTGGATAACCTCTAACTGAAGACACTTGCTCAGTCTTAGAGATATGGTACACTTTGTGTTTCTAATCTTGTCATCATTTAACTTTCCATCTATATAAAAAACCTGTTCAAGTTTTGTGATGTTGTGGCCAGGTTCATCTGTGGTCTGGAAGAGGGAGAAGGAAGGACATGTCCATGGCACACAGCCTGCAGAATACACTCCCTGTGAATGAGCAGGCAACAGCCCCTGTTACTCTCTCCTGGGAAAAATGGGCTTGTCAACATGTGGCTGCATTGCTGTGASACATCCTGTACTTCTCACATAGCTTCCTCAGCACCCTGAAGAAATTATTTTACTTCAATCCTATTTGAAGAGGTTTTCTTCAATGTCGTGGAATCAAACCTGCTGCCAGCTCGTGAAGAATGCATTGCTTGGTAAATAAAAATCTACTATCAACTACAGATCCTATATCACCACCGTTTCAATCTGTTCTACTTGTCTTAGAAACTCAAAGGATCGCATGTGAACAGCTGCAATTATTTCTCTGCAAAATCGATCACAACTTTTTTTTTTAGTCTAGCTTTACTCCCTGGCATATTAATTAAATTGTAATTAGGAAGATCTTTAGTGACATTTTTTGTCAGGTTGATACTGGCATGAGTTCATTTTTTAGTTTTATTAAGACTGGCTTGTGATAATCCTGATATAATTGAGTCGCTTATCAGGGGATCTTCTGCCACTGTGTTAACACTTGTCACTTTGGATGCAGAAAAAGGTCCCGTTTTAATCCATTTGAGTTCTGTATGTCCAATAAGGGATCTCAACACTTTGTTCTGTACTTCTATCCTTTTATTTCCTACATGTCGTTTGGCTCACAAAATTTCAGTAACCTTATTTTTTTAAAATAAGAGATGGATTCCTTTTAAGGGTGCAAAATTGCTTGAGCCAAAACATGCGTTAACACTAGCCTAGGTTTCATTTCTAGGTTTCATTTCTGCTCAGGAGTTAACTTCTGCTCAACTTTACTTTCCACTGGCACAAACACACAGGATAAAGTCTGTAAAGCTACGCCTCTTGGGAAATGCAAATGGGCAAATGGTTTACAGAAAGCCAAATTAATACCTCTTGTGCTCATGGAACTGTGCTAAGTTCCAGCCTGAGCTCTCCCATTATTTTTGGACTGGTCTTATCTTTCCGTAGTTGTGATAACACCCTAGAGAGTTGAGAGAGGTCTGCCTGCATCTTTTCCTTAAAGAGAAAAGAGCAAAAGTGATAAAAAACTCTTTCCGACAGCAAAGCTAAGCTTTTTTTAAACAAGATAATTTTCAAACAGAAAAAAACCAGATTTTCTGGGTGAGAGAATACATCTGGTCTTAGAAAGTTCCTCATGCTCCCCTGCCAGCTGTATCCCCTAAGGTACCTTCCTCTCTTGAGTTTTGCTCCTTTTAAGTGGCCACAAAGTTTGACTGTTTGTTTCTGGATTCAAGTAAAATATTCTTCTTTACACAGATTTGTCTCAGTTTTATATGGTTGTCGAATCTGTTCATCTCAAGCATCTCCCAGTGTCTTCTTGCGCTCCAGGTTCCCTGATTGCTCTGATTCTCTCTCTACACTGCTGGAGCTCCCTTGCCTTCTCTTTCCCCAGGTTTTTCTTCTGGAAGACGCAATCTCCACCTCCCTCTGCAGGTTTCTGCATGGCACAGTGAAACAGCCAGAACAAGGTGTCTCCTTGCTAGCTGGGCAACCCTTCAGCAAAACCAAATGCAGAACTGCATTCAACATACGATGAACAAACCAGCAAAACAGATTCCAGGCACAACAATTGTAAACACCCCCTGTAACAACCCAGGATACATTTTGAGGAGGAAACCTTACTAGGAACCTTACTAGGTTCTTTCTTACATTCCACAAACTTTCCCTCACAGATGACTTCAACATTAACCATAATATGGAATGTGTTCCAGTGTCCTGGAATATATTGGTAAAAAGTAAAAATAAAATAAAATAAAAAAGTAACAGARTAAAAAGTGCTGTAGCAGAACATCACTGATAAAAAAGGCAGTTCTTTTTTATTAACCTTCCACCTTGACTAGGTGTCCCAAATATAAGACAAGGATTCCAACTTCAGTCCATCACAATAAGAATTTTCTGGTTCCTCGTAAAATACTAAGCTTTGATAATATATCTATTAGTTTGAACTCTACTCATTTCAACCACCAGTGTCTTTGCTTTCATATGCCTTGTGTTAGCGTCATGAAAGAGCTGCATATTCCATACCAAATGGTGGATTCAGTGTGCATGTGCAGTAAGACAGGTTTCCAGAACTGTAATGTAGGCCTATGAGTTTCACGGATGCTGTGGGCTTAATGTATGTATAAGATAGAACTCCAGTGCAAGCCTTGTGCATCCAGTGTCCTCAAGAAGTAGATTTACTGTGCCTGCTCAGCATTCAACTAATGTGGAGAAAATCTGGTGTGCAGAAGGGACAGATTCCTTCCCACAGCCAGGCTGATACATTCTTCTCATGTTTGTGTAGGGTGAGACAGGGAAAGGCCACCAAGGAGGAAGATGGCATAAAAGYTGCTGTTCTTAAGGCAACTCCTCTGGACTATATTTCACAGCCATTTCTATGTTGCATCCAGAAATAAGGTTGTCAGGGCAGGACAAGAGATGACGTGTACTGCTTTAGTGGATTGTGCGCAGGTGTTGGACCACAGGCTCAGRCTCTCTATCCTAAACTATCAGACAAAAAAAGCCAACTAAAGCCATTGGAATGTCTTTCTTTTTTTCCGCTATTTTTGGATGCAACTTGATGGAAATGCTTCAGTAGTAATAGTGCCAGATGCAATAACAGAAGCAGCGATAATGGCCCATTTTTTTCTCTTGAGGAAAATTCCAAGTACTCAAAAGAATGTGAAAACGAACCTCATGGCAGTAATAACTGAGATGTGCCACCACACCACCAACAACCCTGACAAGCAATCACTCTACATTACATTCAGTAAAATTCCAACCTGCAGCAGCTTTCTATTCAGATAGAAAAAGAGCCACATAAATGACTACAGAAGTCAGAAGAAAACAGGGTAAGATGGATAGATTTCTGGGAGTTCCCCAATATTCCTTCAACCTGATACGAATACCACTAATCAGATTAAACCAATCTACTATTTGTCATGTTTAGTTGGGCCAGGGTACAGAGCTCTTCTTCACTCACTGTCAAGTTTGTCATTTTAATGTACTTCACTGAAGTTTGGAGATTGGATGCTGTATGCTGGATAAAATTTTAATTTCAATTTTTCTGATTGCTTTTCTCTGTTTTCGCTTGTTCAGACTATCTCCTGTCTGTTACTCCCTAGTTTTTTCCTCCATGATGATGTGTGTAAAAACAAAGTTAGGTGCTCTCTCAGACTTCTGGATTCAGAAAATAAACTACAAAACTGCAAAGGAAGTATGAAAACAGTAACCCAAACTTGTAATTTCTTATCTACATTGGGACTGCAAATGCATTGGGCATTATGGGATATAACTAGTTGATGTGACAGAATGTTCGAACGATTTCATCAAAGTACTTTCAATAAAAATGATTTTTGAACCTACATGAAACAAAACACCCAAAGTATTTTTAGGATATAAAGCTCAATAATAAAGTTTTAAGTAAAAGTCTGTTTTTGTCAGGTTTTTTTATTTTTAAAAATGTAGCGGTGAGTTAATTTTATAAGCTGAACATTCTGAGTCCTGAAAACTATTTCTTGTCTCTGACAAATGCATAAGATTATTATTCTCTTCACTGGATTTTTGAAAAATGTTAACACATCTTTCACTGATTTTTAACAAAATGCTACATTATGTTCATGGGGAGTTTAGAAATTAAAAAAAAAAATGTTTTGAGCCCTTCTTGAGAAATGAATTGTAGTCACAACTAGTTTTATTATACAAACTAGTGTAAATTACCTATAAATAATAACTGTCTGTGCTGAACACAATAGGAAAAAAAGAGAAGTATGAGCTAAAAGTTTGTGGTAATAAGAAATTATCCCTCTCAAAACAAACTATAATGCTCTTATGCATTCATTATTTGGTTATTGCCAAGAGAAGGAGAGAAGGAAGGAAGGAAGGAAGGAGAGAAGGAAGGAAGGAAGGAAGGAAGGAAGGAAGGAAGGAAAGAAGGAAGGAAGGAGACTAATAGGATTTTTACAGTATTTGATTGCATAAACATCCCCAGATCACATCACACTGTGCTCCCTTGGAAACTCTAAGCTATTTATCTGAATTCCCGTGTTCATTTCTGACCAGTTGGTTCTTGGTATTTTTTTTACTGAAGTCTGTGGCATCAAGCCTGAACTGGAGGGAAGATATTAATAAGATCACTCTCTTGATATCCTTAAATTTTGGGCTAAAGATAACACTGCAATTTTCAAATTTTTCATCTTGTATCCTTTTTTTTAAACTGTCATATACTGTTAGGGACTGCTGAATCTGGCAGCCTGATAGACATGAGGGTCCATGCTCCCAGGTCCAACCAGCAGTGAAGGTGAGCTTGTATTCCCAAAAAGCACGTATACGAACGCATGTGTACAACACATATATACATACATATACATACACAGGTCAACACCTAGAGAAACACTCTTTCAAACACAGATGGCATCAGTGGCCTTGTCCACTGGGTCCACTGGTCACCCTCCTGTGACAGACCTGGTTATTAGGATTGCCCTATTTGTCATTGTTCCTCTGCGCATCTCTGTGTTTGTGGAGGTAAGTCTTCAGTCACAAACCCAAACTCATATCTTTAAAGAAAACCCTGGTTAAAACATTTTAAGCAGTAGAGAATCCACTGTAGAAGTTGTTAAACTGGTGTTTATGTCATTTATACTCACAGGTAATACGGACATGTTGTTTCTATCTTAAACCTATCTAGTTTGAATTTCCAGCCACTGGATATATTACCTTGGTGAATTATACAATAGAAACTTCTGTTTTCAAATGACCTGTCCACAAGCAGCTACTTACAAAGACATCAAGCTATTTCATATTTTTGCTTCTTTAAATACACCAAATGTGTTTTAATTGAGATCAAGTGCTGTTTTGAAGGAAATCTCCTGTCAACTCCTAGCTTCTCCTCATGACACAGCCTTGAATTGCACAGACTGGACTCTAGATGAACCCAAATCTGGATGAGTACATGCTTCAGGGGACTTTTTAATGTGATCCTGTCACTTATGAGCATGCAAACAACAGGACCAGACTAGAAGTAGTATTAAATAAAACTTTCACCCATTTGTAGGGTGGACATTTGTCTCCCAGCACTAGCTGTATTATTCCACAGATTCACTGCTACAACTTGCATATTACTACTTGCCAACGCAAACTTAGACAGGTCTGAGTCTCTCAATTTAAGACATTGGCACCTCATCCCCATGGGTCTCTTTCAAACTCATTTCTCATTTTCTCTGCCCATGAAATGAGTACAACCATTTTTCTCAGTGGCATCCACATCAAGGAAAATGCCTTATGCTTAACACGGAGCTCACTGTCTCTTTCAGTCAAAAAAGTTGTCATGACTGATCAATCCTATGCAAATCCTGGTTCCCTGGACCTTTAAATCATTCTCTAAGATCTTTCTTTCCAGAATACTTTTCCATCCTTCAAAATAAATGGTTTTACAGGTGACCAATTTAAATTAAACATCGTATTTGCCTATATTAAATAAAGCATCCCATTTAGCTGCTGATCCCGATGTGCTGCTTCTTCAGTAATCCATCGTCTTCATTGCTTACTACAATCTCGACCTATGTGTCATCTCCAACTCTTTACCAAAAGTGCTTTTCCATTTTAATCCAAGTCACTGATGGAGATACCAAATAATATAGAATGAAGAATTGACTGCTAGAGGACACTATTAGAAAGAGAATTTCTCAAAAAGAAAAGGATCCCCCTCCCCCTTATAACACTTTTGGTATTCATTGTGTACAGTGTTTGTACAGTTTTGCTGTGGTTTTTAAATTAAATGGCATGTGGTACCAATCCAGATGCCTCACAGAAGTCTCTGTTAATAGTGCTATTGCCTGTATGGTCAATGATTTACACTTAGCCTAATCTGTTATGCTAAGCGCCTTGTGCAAAGTGTCCTGGCTACTGACTGAGGTATTTCATGATAAAAGTTTGGTAAGTCATGAACTTTTCATCCCATCCTCTTCATTATGGCTTGATCTCCTTAAAGAACTGAAAAAGAAGTATGTACTAACTGCAGCTGATTATCAGAGTAGGAATAAAACTTAGGGTTTTATGTGTTGAACACCAGGCAATGCTATTTTTTCAGCGTTATATGAATTGTTAACAAGAGAGTTTTTTAACTCAGTGTCATGGTTTAACCCTAGTTGGCAACCAAGCACCACACAGCCACTCACTCACCCTCCCCCTCGGTGGGATGGGGGAGAGAATCAGAAGAGCAAAAGTAAGACAACTCATGGGTTGAGATAAGAACAGTTTAATAATTGAAATATTATAATAATAATAATAATWAAAAAATGTAATGAAAAGGAAAACAAYGAGAGAGAGAGAGACAGAGAGGAACAAACCCCAGGAAAAAAAAGTGATGCAACTGCTYACCACCCGCTGACCAATGCCCAGCCAGTCCCTGAGCAGCGATTGCTGCTCCCTGGCCAACTGCCCCCAGCTTATATACTGAGCATGATGTCATATGGTATGGAATGCCCCGTTGGCCAGTTGGATTAGCTGTCCTGGCTGTGCTCCCTCCCAGCTTCTTGTGCACCTGGCAGAGCATGGGAAGCTGAAAAGTCCTTGACTTCATATAAGCACTGCTTAGCAACAACTAAAACATCAGTGTGTTATCACATTATTCTCATGCTAAAGCCAAAACACAGCACTATACCAACTACTAGGAAGAAAATTAACTTTATCCCAGCTGAAACCAGGACACTCAGTTATAGAGAGACATCTGTGGCTGTAACATCTGTGTCTGTGTCTCAGTGCAGATTTGCCTGCAGGACTACTTCATGGGACAGACAGTGGAGTCTTCTGTCTGTGGGTTATGATTTTGTGAGAGTGATGGTGCTTTGCACTCTTTTGTCAGAAAAGTTTTTGAGTTCCCTAGGGTCTCAATCCTTTTGTGTCGAGCTTGCAATTCGATGTTTACAGCAATCTAACACGTTTCCCATTAAAAAAATGTCCTTAACTTACTTATAAAGGTTAATAAATTTTTTTGTTTTAAATTATTTGCCATTTTTGTGAGAGCGGCTGTGTGTGCATGGTTTTTTTTTCCTTTAGGGCTCAATAGTACACCAAGCTACAAAACTATTTGACAGGAGGAATGTCAGCTGTTGCTTAGTTACAGCTGGTCCATGATGATACGGGAACAGTTCTGCTCCGTGGTTGGATATGTGTCCCACCACCACCTCTCACTGAAGTTAATAGGAAGGTGAATCCACCTTTTAGTGAGACGCCATGTCAAAAGCCCGACTTGGGATCAGAAAGAAATGGAAAGGAAAGCAAATAAAGGAATTTTCCACTTCTTTTATGGGTCTAGTAAGATTTAGTCAGCCTGAAAATATTTTATACTAGGTACAGAAATAACTCAATATTTAGGTGGGTTTTTTTAAAGCATTGAAAAAATTAATTGCAAAAGGCGTCCAAATTATGAAGGACCAGATCCATCCTGCTCAATTCTCTATCAGTGGGTTGCTGTAGGAACTTTGGGAATATGATCCTTTGGCATAATAATAAAGTCCTATCCATATAAAACATGTCATTGCTGCTTGGTTTCTATGAGCATTCAGAAAGGTAAAATAAATACTGGTGGAGACTGAACACAAAAAGCCCAGATGTCACGAAATTCAAGCAAAGAGTTTATGTGACTTACTTCATTGGCTTTAGTTTTCATCCATGCCTATTCTTCAAACATAACAAATCTTAACTGCAGAGACTGAAGGAATGGTTGAGGTTTCAAACATAAGCGCAGAAATAGCCACATGGCTTTCTGTCGCGTTGAGTGAAAGTGAAATTCATTTCACCTAATTTCAGTGATCTAAAAGACATACTGTGCAAACAAGTGATCGAGCAGATCAGTGAAGAGTGATAAGCACATTCGAAGGCAATTCATCCCACTCTTAAGATACGTGACCAAGACAGATGGGATGAATCATCCTCTGGCATACCCTTTTTTCTCCACTGACTTTAGTGGGAGCCTCGATGGCTAATTGGACATTTGTCTTGTCTTAAATTAGGTGAGGTGAATTCCACTCCAATTTACCAAACAATTGCAGTGCAGGATTATTTTTTCAAGCTGTGTGTGTAAAAATAAGTTAAATCTATAATGTGGTCATACGAACAGTTTGCAATTCTGGCAATCCACGCCTATAGCACTGCAGAAGTTACCGTTGACAACCTAAGATCAGGGAAATAAGACGTTTCTCAGTTCCTATATTTTTCCATAGGGAAATACAGCCCATCACAAAAGCATTACCAGAGATATGACTAAGAAATACAGGGGTTAGAAATATTTTACATTTAAACTTCTTCATTTACTTAGTAAGAACAGAAGGATTTTAAAGTGGATGTACTAACAGCAAATCTGATTTGTCCATTTTTTTTTATTGAAAAGGCCATGTTTGACTCTCAATATAAGGTGGAACCACAGTGTGGCTACAATAATGAATAAATAATTTTATTTATTTTTAGTTTAGGCATGACTCTATTAATACCAGGAGATTATCTAAATTGAAATAGGAGAAGGGAAATAAATAGTAATACTGGTATATTCAATGAAGGAATGATGTAAATTAGGATTAAGCACACATCCACATAGGAAAGATGGTGAAATTTTATTACATGGGAAATAACACACTCATAATCCATTTACATGTGTACTTTGCTTTCAAGTCTGTTACCCTGAAGATACTATACAAGGACAGTAGAATTGAGTAACCACTGGCAGTAATTTTCTCATAGAGCCAGAATAAAACAATTTCAGAAAACTTGAAGAAACCTTTAGGCAGAGACTGATCGATGTTCCTGGTTTAGTTGAAGAAGTTTGCACTGTTGCTACTTGTGCTATGTCAATTCTGTTGATGAATAAAACAACCTCATCTTCATCTCACTTATTCAGTGAATACTAACTCCATAAGAAAAGATTTTAAAACCTTTCATAAAGAGATACATAGAAGGACACTTATAAGAGTTCTTTATATATTTTACAGAATAGTATGTACACCTTTTTCCCTCAGGTTATAAAACCAATCCTATTTGTATGAAATAAAGGTAATTTTCCAGAATGATAATGATGAAACTAGAGAAAAGATGGCAAGGCCCTACAAAGATTGGCATTTTGCTTTAAACCATGTGAGAGAAGGGACTGGCAGGAGAATAGATGCAGACTATGGCATTTCCAAGTACCGACACACGCAAAATATCCCTTCTGCTCAGTTAATCAATCATATTCTGCTAGATGAACGTGTTATCCTTCCAAGGAAAGAATGCAAATAACAGATGCCAAGGAGAAGGCTGAAATGCTTAATAAGATATTTTTCTGTGATCTTCTCTCACTCACTGTCTATATATACAGACACACATGTTAAAATAGTGGCAGATCACTTTGTGTAACAATTCCTYAGAAAGCTTAAAAAGAGGAGCGGTCACGATAAAGGAAAGTGAAGGCAAAGCATAGACATAAGTGCATCGTTATGAATAACATCGAATGAAGTACATTGTGCAGCTATGAGCAATGACCTTATTTCTCCTAAAATTCTGTGAGAAGTTACTGTAGTGCAGGAAGGAACTGTCTAAAGTAGTTCATTAATTGTCAGACATTTTCAGAAATACATGGGGAAAGATATTCAGTAGAATATTCGGTAGTTATTTTTTAAGAAAAAGGAATAGAGAAATAGTGRTAGTGTTGGAATCCCATTGGTTCACTAGAAATAACAGAGTTCATATAATTAGGCCCAAGATAATTATAAGGCAGTACATTTAAATGCAATGCCTTCTAATAGAGGAGAGAGCTTTTGTGCATATCAAGGAAAATGAGGAATTAGTAATATATAGCCAACATTTGAAATTACTATGACTCAGTCAAAGCCAACTTAGCTTTGGTAAAAACATTGTTCTTTCCATTTTTATGTATGAAAAATTCCTCAGAAAATATTAGAAGTGTGAGTACACAAAGAGCGTAGGACTGATCTTTGTCAATTTGTTTCCATGTGAAAGCTAATGAAGATCGGATGCTAAAATAGATCGAAATCCTGAGTTTGAAATTATCATGGTTCATAATTAACATGATAAATTCTTTCAAGTCTAGTCTTTTAAAAATCAGTATTAAAGATTTCCTCCCATTTTTCAGTGACAATATTGATAACAATTGTGTGAGCTGATATGAAGCCAAAAGAGACAATAAATACTCATCAGATTACAGTCTTGTAAACCTCAATGCATAATAGAAATGGTAGAAAATGAGATTCAATGAAGACAAAGTGTTTTACACAAGCAACAGCTCTACTCAGCTGTTTTTCACATCAGCCTCATTTCTATATATGTGTACCCAGATTTCATTCTTATTCATAATTTTAGGCTGATATATTTTTCTAAGGCTGAGCAATTTTGCAAAAGCTTACAAGCATTCTGCAAAATAAACTTTATGGTATAGATGTGGAAAATACCTAAAGGTGAAGCATAAAACTATGCTTCCTGTTGCGAATGAGTGGTTTAGAGACCGCTTAAAGAATCACCATCAAAGGTATTAGCAGAAAGTGATTTTAGTAGAGACCTATAAAGGTGTGACTTAACAGAGTTCGATGGCAAGGTCCACTCTATTACCTACTACATGGATGAAACATATAAAGGAAAATCATGCTATGTCTAAGGGTTTATATCTTAGGGATTATATGTGTTTAGCAGCAGTCTAGGGTTCATTCACAGTTTTAACAGCACTTAATCATCAACTAATCATTAACAAACTTTAGCAGCACTTAATCATTAACTAATTTAATATTTACGAAGTAAGTGTTAGTAGCGTTTGCTACAATCACAACTTAATCACAGATTATGCTCACTATTAGTCCACACATACACACAGACAGAAATGTGTGTATATATATATGTATATATATATACACAAAAGTTATACCTGTTAAAAATTCCCCTCGAGTTCCGKGAAGGAATATTCACATAAAATGTCTCAGCATTTCTCTCAATGGGCGAGGGTTGAGCTTTGAGGAGTGAAGGGTTTCAGCCCAGGTCCCGTCGTCAGCTTTCGGCGACGGTCCTCCGAATATCACAGACTCAAAAGGTCGCGAGCTCTGAGGGGTGTCCCACTCAGAGGGAGATGCTGGGCGCAGCCCACTGAGGTCCAGGAGAGCTCAAAGGGTCGCACTTAGGACCACCGTTTATAGATTTGCAAGATGGTTGGCTTTAGTCATCCGTAAATTTCCATCCTGCCTGCAGTCCCAGGTAGTGATTACTAAAAATTCTCAAGGTTTCAGTGTTGTTCTACTTGACACCTGGGCCAGGCAGCAGGAGTACATTCCCAGCCTCAGATATGCAGAGTTTCTGATACCATCAAGGAGGGCTCAACCGCCAGACTCAGTACACCAAGGTCGAGGTCTCATGGAAATTTCTGAGATCAACAAGCGGCCTAGGAAAAGACGGGGAAATGCACCACCACACTTCCACAGTCAATTAAGTTTTCCTCAAAAAATTAGTGATGATTTTAACATTCATCAATAATCAACATCCTGAAAAAAACTACAATTTCCCACATTTTCCTGAGCTTTTCCTTTTAGATCTAGAATATAAAATCAGACATGTTTCTCACAGTGAAACCAGATAATTGTGCATCTCTGTGGACATTTCAATTTGCTCAGATTATCAACTGAATTATTTAACTGTTTACTCATGCTACTTGCCACCTCATTTTCTATCGAACACTATATATACCCTACTTAAGTATCAGCAAAGCACAGCAGAGTGGATATCCTCCAGAACCATTGTTAGTCTGAGAACTTGGGAGAGCTATGACGATGCTGCCAAGGATACTTGTCCAGCCTGCTGTACTAGCTTGCAGGAGCATTGTGACAACAGTGTGGTGTGGGTGATTTCGGAAACTGCTGAGTTATCTGGTCCTGATCTCCTGCTTGCTTGTGACAGCCCTGCCTAGGGCATCCAGCAAGTTTTGTTTCTCCCACTCATTGTTAGGACCTGTCACCATTCATCAGTCACTGACATGTACACACAAACAAAATCAGAAAGAACAGGTAGCTCCCAAGAATAGCTTCTTGGGAAACCATGTATCTTGATGGATCCCTTGAAGAAGACAATGAAATGACTGCTCTAATTAGTCAGTGCTCATTGCTAGTGCTGAAATTCAGTTCTACAACATGTAAACGAGAGAAGAGGAATGTACGTCTGTGGTCGACATTTGAGAACCAATAGATGCAAGAAAATATAGGCTTTTTATGCTTTTACATTTTCCAATTGAGCACTTTCCTGTAGCAGAATTTTATATCAGTTCTTAATACCACTGGTTAATGCTGCTCTTCAATTAAAATGTTAGAATTTTTGTTCAATCCCATATATTGCCCCTTCCTCATGACATATTTTCATGTTATAATATCAACTGCCTGACAAGCTAAAGTAGAGAAGAAATATAGCCAGAATTCCTCCACAATGAAGTAATTGTTGGCGCTTATTATCCTTCTAAAGGTAGAAATTTAAAAATGTCAGCGATAACTATTACCCCATCACTTCTTTTGAATGGGATCCATCTCAACCTTTCTGTTGCTGCTGTGGACAACTTATTAGCAGAGGCCCTTTGGTAAATTCCCTGCATTTTTGCCTACTCAGGCACAATATTTAAGAAAGTAGAAACTAAAAGTTGTGGCAAGTCAAGCACAAATGCAAGCCATTTCTCAGATGAAGCATGAATGGTTAAGTATCTCCATCATTTTGGAGGCTTTCCACTGCTGCGTACAATGATGTAGTTTGTTACTCTTGGGCTTACTGGCTTAGCACAAGAAAAGTGCATAGAAATGTAATTTAACCATGAAAAAGGTGACAGTGTGTAATAAAAAGGAGGAATGATTTACCAAGTCTGCATTTCTCACTAAAATGACAACACTCACATAAGTAGAATTCACTTCTACGAAACAAGAAATAATTAGGTTTGGCTCTAGCTTGCTGGGCTGAGTCCCACCAAACAAAATGAAAGGTATTCCTTGACATCCCTAGTGGAATAACTTTTACCATTGTGACTTGCCAACAACTGTTCATGAAATACGAATATGACAGCTTCACTCATTCTGCTGTACAGACCAGGAATAGTCAAGATTCCCTTGATCAGTTGTTCAGAAACCTTGAAAGGATAATAAATGTTCAGCTCTTTGCAGACTTCCTTTCAGATCAGGCTAAACTTCAGGAAGAAATGGTCTTCCACTACTGCAGCCCTGGTTGTTAGAAAGAACTGCATGGGTACCTTATTTCTTCCCACGTGACAGATGCACAGTTTTCCTAAAGGTCAGCTCTAGAGCAAACTCTTTTAAAAAAATGTAATCTGTATTTGTGTTCTGTATCAGTGTCATGTTTGGTATAAAACTGATTCATAACAACAGTGATATGGTTCTAAATGGATCTTTTCAGCATACCCCCACCCCCAATTTTTTATATAAGTACAGTGCATATGTACAGTACTTTGAAAACAAGAGTAAAGACTAAAATCTGCTACACATGTAGGAGATGTGAAGGTGGTGTGATTCATGGTAGGTTTCCACTATTAACCTCAGCTGCTGCAGAGACTCTGAAAAGTAATGGGAAGAGATAAAAACTTAACCACAGTAGCTTTGCTTCACCTAATTTCTTAGGCTGTCATGCTACAACAACAATGCAACGTTACAAGAAATTAGATTGTTTCTTAAACTTTTCTGGGAAGGTAAACAAAGAACTTTGTATGTTTTCATCTAGTATCTGACCTTTCCTTGAGGGGAGGTCTGATTATATCTCTCCTTCACTACAGCTGAATTTTGCTGGGGGTTTCTGTTTTATCAAACTCACCTCTGTAATTATCTCTTACAGACTTGGCTTTTATGCAGCTGTACCTGCCAAAAAAGATTGGTTACAAAACTTCAACTTCTGCAAATGTCTGCAGCAAGGTTATTATACTATGCAAAGAATACCTTACGTCTTCCCTTTTATCATTTTTATTTCTTACCTATTAAAAAGAAGGTTGGTTTTTCAGGTCTTTTGCTGAGCTATTGGTCTCTTCCTAACCTGATATTCTAATATGCACCTTTCAATGCAATATTTGATGTCTACTAATGTGTTTCGGCAAAGTGCTCAGTGACCATGCTGATAATATATCACTTGATTCTTTYCCTTTACAGATGATTCTTTTAGATGGGTTATTGTGCTGCCTCAAGAATGGTTTCTGCTGATTGATCATAGTGATATGCATCAGCGTGACTAAGGGATTTAAATTGGTTAATCTGTCTATCTATATTGCAGAACAGAACTAATTGCCTTTAGTTTGGAAATTCAAAATGCTTTTATTGCCTATGAAAGCCACTGAAGCCAAAATATAGCTTTGAAGGGGGGTGCAGTCAGCAAATTTTGGAAGTGAAATGGGAATTGAAGGTGCTCTGAAGCTTACTATTGTAGGAAAGTAGTTCTGTTTTGTAAATTATGTTGATTGACAGAACAAGTGAAAGTAATGCAACCTTCCTCCCGAAGGTGAAACTCTGCAGTCTGTTCTCAGGCTGAGTGAAATGTGAAAGAGAAAATAAAATGCTACCTCATAAACATCGTGTCTGGTAATATTTCCAGTCAGAAGAACTAAGATAAATGTAGTAAAAGAAATACAAGAATTTAGATTTGACAGGGAAATAGGACATTATTTTCTATTAAATTGGAAGGCACATATCTTGAACCTTGAGGTTAAAAATAAATACTGGAGTTGCATCAGCCACTGAATGCCATCCTGTGGCTTTTCATGAATGACATAATTACTGCCTTTTTAAAGTACCAAAATTTTTTGTAGATGGTTGAAGATTAAGATATTCAACAAGAACTTAATGCATGGAGTAAATGTGCTATGTTTGTCAGAAAATATAAGGCAATAGTAAACTCCAGTAGCTGTCACCTTATTTTAAGGAAGGATTAAATATGTTGACATCTGTCAACAACATCTGTGTTTACACTGCTCAAAAATCTCTAAAGTTTATAAACCAATTTTTTTCAGAACATTGTTCTAGAGTATTTTTCATGGGGTTGAGAAGAAACATCCCCACAGAGGATCTATTGAATAATCTCCTATTATAGGAGTTCGTCATCTGCCTGTGTTGAAGATTGAGTGCCCAGATTCAGTATGAGAATTTATGTGTTTCATTTATTTTCATGCCTATTTGTCTGTCCCTGGTTTTCCCAGAATTCTCCTAGCTATGGCTGCATATGCGATATTGTATATCACATATGCAATGTTAGTGCATTAGTACGGCATATTACCTACATGTTTACTGGACTATCAGAYTCTTTTCCTCTTGTACCTTATATATCCTTGCTATGGTTCTTCTCCTTCCTTATCTTACTGAAATGTATTTTCTCTGTGCAGCATGGGAAACTACCAAGCTTTCCCATGATGCATAAAGAGAATACATTGCAGTCTTGTTGCATTCTCTGAAAATCTTCCTGTTTACTCTTCTCCTCTTATCAGCCTGGGCACAACTGTGTTTTGTATTGAGGAATATCTGCTAGCCACATATGATTGCCTTAGATGATACGCTGGGGAATTTCTAATTGTTTTAGCTGCCTATGAATAGGGTATTAGATGGCTGAAGTAAAAGGCAATAAGATGCCAAATGACTTACATTCAAAGTGAACAGTCTATAATCATCAATCAACTGAAAAGTAATTGATGACGCTTATGGGTGTACATGGCAAGGTTTTAGCAGGGGAAGAGGGGGAGCTGCAGGGGTGGCCTCTGGGAGGAGGTCAGCTCCCTGAACTGGTCAGCTGTCCAGCCATCTAGCTGCAGGGGAGCTACTGCAGGTCAAAACTGAGCCCATCAGCGAAGTTTGCGTGGCCTCTGTGAAAACGTGYTTAAGAAAGGACAAAAAACAGCGGCTAGAGGAAAGAGGAGGGGAAAAAAGAGTGAGAAACAACAGAGGGAACACCGAGATCAGAGAAGGAGGAGGGAAAAGTGCTCCAGGAGCTGGAGCAGCTATTCCCTGCAGCCATGGAGAACCTATGCAGAGCAGATTTCCTGCAGGACTGCAGCCTGCAGAGAGCCCATGCCAGAGCAGGGGAATCAACAAAGAGAAACAGCTATGCACTGACCATAACCTCTCCTTCATCCCCTCTGTGCCATCTGGGGTGGGGATAGAGGAACCTGGAGTGAAGGAATGAAGCTGACCCTGGGAGAGGGGGGAGAAACAGTATTCCTTTAATGTTTGTGGTTTTGTTTCTCACTACCTGAATCTAATTTAATTGGCAGTAAATTAAGTTAATTTTCCCCAAGTCTGTTTTGCCAGTGACAGTAATTGCACTCTCCCTGTCTTTATCTTAACTYATGAGCCTTCTCCTTCCTTTTTTTTCCTATTGTCTGCCCCTGTTCTGCTAAGGAGGGGAGTGAGTGAGCGCCTGGGTGGGAGTTTGACTGTTAGACCCACCACAGAAACATATAATTTGTATAAAGACAAAATGAAAATGTGAAGGGTGCTTGTTTCATATAGTCTGGGATAAAGATGAGGAAAAAAGGAACTAAAGGAAGTTTGAATTATTTAATTTTATATTAGTTTATTTTCATAATTAACAAAAAAAAACAACAAACAAACCAAAACAACCCAAAAAGCCAAATAGAGACTCAATAGCACTGACAGGAATATTTAAAGCTATAAGAAGAATATACTTTCCTAACAGTACCCAATCAACTTGTGGAACTTACTGCTGTGAATGTTAATGAGACTAAGACTAAAGCAGGTTTATAAGAAAACTTAAGGATTTGCATAGATGATGAGAATATCCACATTTCAATTGGAAAASATTAAGAGAAGATCAGAAGAGGGTGGCTGAAAGGATATCACTGTTGATGCTCCATGTCTCTATATCTAAGGCTAAGGAGACAGTCTGAGAGTATGTGTCTTCATGCCAGCCTCCTGCAAGATTTCTTGCACTTTCCTTTGAAGAAGTTTATACTGGTGTCTGTATGTGAGAGGCTAATATCTCTGTGAATGCTCTGGTTTGCTCTGGTTGTTTCTGTATTCCTAGTTGCTTGGCAAATAGTTAAAAATTAATTTACAATAACAGGATTGAGTTCCAAATGGCTCACCAGGCTGATTATCTAATGAGGACAATTATTCTTTAATCAGCATGATGCAGTTATGAGTGTGAGACTTTGGAAAAACAAGTCTGGAAAAGGAATTTCACAGAATTTGGCAGAAGCTTGTCACTGACGGTTGACTGCTTCACAAAATCAGAGCAAAGGATGGTTTAAAAGGCTCAAAAAAGATCATTCTCATTCATTCAGGACCAAATCAGTCCAGGGAGACATTTATCTGACCTGTTCCGTGTATAGCCTGTTTGTGTCTCTCACTACCCTCACCATGTCTAATGACAGTATCTTCCATAGTGTCCTAATATCTAACCTAATTTCTTCATGTGCTGCCTTCAGTGCGTGAAGAGAAAAAATGTTCAACAGCCTCTATTTAACAATGTTTAATGTATTGCAAGTTATCTAAGGCTGTTCTTTCATAGACTACAAAGGCCAGTCCCTTCAGCATTTTCTCAAATGTTGTGTCTTCTGTATCTGTTATTCTTGTGTTCCCCTGAACTCTTCCTGATTTGCCTGAATTTTATTTAAAAGTGCAGTGTTGGGACTGAACAGATTTTTTCAGATGAGGCTTCTACCAGAGAAAAGTACAGTGGGAAAAATGACCTCTTCTATCATATACATAATACTCATTAATATTCCAAATTAGGTTAAGTTAAGATAAATTGATTGTCTTTGCAATTCACTGCCCTGGCAGAACAAGGTTGGAGAACATGAAGGACAGTTCCTTTCAGAGTGCAGTTTTCACATATTTAGTAATCATTTTTAAACTTACTTTTATAAAGAATGCCACCTTGCCTCATTGTATTGGCCAGCGACACTCACTTTGAAGGCCATTAGCTTTGTGTGTCTAAATAAGCCTGACATGGTTGACTTTCAGAACTTCATTTAAGAAAAATATATAATCAGATTTTTGACTGAAGGCTGTAGTTAGAGGAAAATATTATTTATTAATACACTGAGAAAGCATATTTATGAGAGGAAAACCTTTCAGGACCCCCAAGCTTTCTGTATTTTTAAACAACTATGATACAAGTTATTTAATTCAGTTAAATATATGTATCCAAATATGACCTCTTTTTAAATTAAAAATAAAAATAAAAATAAAACACGATAATTTTTCAGCACTTTTCTGAAAACAAAAAATGCCCTGCTTAATAAAAATCTTTACTTTCTCTTGCACTTTCTCTTGCACTTTCCTCTTCTTTGTCTCAGAGGGCTCAGAGGTGGGAAGAGATGAAGTTTGTGGCCCACAGTGATGATTTGTTATTATCTATCTAGGTTACAGTTCTTTCCTCTGACTCTCACATCAGCCGAAACAGTGGTTGTTATAAATCCCAACAACCAAAAAAAAAAAAGCAAGAATTTTACGCCTACATATTTATCCAATATGGTCATTGTAGAATAGATGGCAAGAACTTGGATACATGTGAAAATATCAGGGGATGTTATTCAGGCATGACACAACCATGAATCAAGAAAACTTTTCTACCTTCCTGCAGATTCAAGCTGTAGTAGGAATATTTCTGTACAGTTGTCTTCTGTSGAGATCACCATGAGCCTGTACAACAGAGAATCATTTACTGTAACAATTTAGCCTTCGTGTTTATTTCTATTCTGAGACTGATTTCCTAGAGAAGGAAGGTTTGTATGATCATGCTGACTCTGTGTGTATGTTTGTGTCCTAAACAATTTCTAAACTTCTTAGCCAGTGTCAAAAAAACTTAACACAGACCTCAGAATACTTCATTTCCTACAATTTCTGGGAAATGGGTAGCTGGGAAAAAGACAGAGACCTCGTAAATACCACCTGTAATGAAAAGGCTGCAGCATGATCTGGGAAGATTACTGAGAGATTAAGTTATCAAATCAATAACTAAACTGCCTTGATTTTTCCTCTGTGCTACAGCCTAGCTCTGGGTCTGCAGTTATCATGCATGGCAGCACAAGGGAAAGGGACACAAATTTGTCCATGTCTAATGACACAGATGTCTTTTACAGCTCTGCAGCATCATAAATGTATTTTGGTGAAGATTAGTGCAACAGGCATTTGTAACTTGATCAGGACATACCTCTGCACAGCCAGCCTCTTGCCTGTCTTTGGAAGATATAGATCATTTCTCACAGAGAGGCTCCTGATGGCCTCATATCCTACTGTGCTACTTAATGGATTATCTGCTATACTACATAGGAGAACAGTGATTTCCTGCTATTCAGTCTACAATAAATTAGGCAGTAATTAGCTTTATAAGGCACTTGCTGCATGAGTGATATGAGAAGAGAAAATACTATACATTTTAAAGGGTTTATCCATTGTTCTTAGCTTTAATAAACCTCATATTGGATGTAATTTTTCTCAGGTATCTTATTAAAAAATGATGTCACTTTAATTTTAATTTTTTATCGGTGAAGTTCTCTGTCCTGTTTCCCATTTTCAGTAGGAAAAAATGCTAAATAATTTAAAAGTTAAAGCAATGAGAGATAACAAAAAATTGATTACCTTATTAAATATGAAGACAGGGCCTTATTTTTTCTGCAGTATGTTATATTGCTGCTTGTTTGGTAATGTCCTGGTCTTTGAAGTATTAGCTATAAAGATAAGATTAAAATGTCATTTGTACCAATCACTGAGGTAGTGACGCTTTTACTCTGGCAACTATAATGCAAATTTTTGTAGAAGRAAGCGTAACATGATTTGCAGTCTTGAGGATGCAATACTGCAAGTTAAAGGCAAAGCAACCAGATAATTCTGAAAGTGTTTGAGACCTTAAATGAACACTGGTCAYGGGTTATATACATTAAAATTATAGAACATATTAACATTATAAAACATAGCTGAAAGGAGAAAGAATGACCTTACTTGAGGAAAAAAAGCAGGTCTTGAAGGAATAGAGAAATTATTTACAGAGGCACTGCTCTGGCTTGTGCAACAAGGTGAATATACTAATTAATTTCTTAGCACATCGTATTAGTACTTCTCTTTTCTGCATTATCAGTTAGATAAGGGCTATACAGTATGTTACAGACAATACTTATGATGTGCTGTGAAAAAAGGTAATATTTTACATGGAGAAACAGTACACAGATTAAACTACTTATCTTAATGTAACAGAGTCAGCGATACAGGTGACAACAAACAAACAAAAAGATAATTCCTGTCTCCAGCTCCTAGGTGGTAATTACTAGGCAAGATGAATTCCCAGCTTTATAAAACTGTGATGAAATTATGTGGCACCTTTGTAACCAAATTATTTCACTATCCATATTTCCCTAATGAAACTTCAAACCCAGGGAACCTCCCAATTTGTGAGCATGACACATCTCATCTTCTGTCATCTTTAGATATGCATACTATATTTTCATATTAGTTCCATGGAAAATATAGGAAAGGCCTTTAGATATGTAGGCGAGAAATTCCTAACTGTCAAAAGAGCTGCTATAGCAACCAAAAAAAAACCTATGAAGTACATCAAATGGGCAAAAAGTGATTGCATGAAAATATAAATAAAACTACATAGGTTGTGTGTATTTCTGCATTCATTAGTTATGTCCTCAGTGTATTCCATGATAGGAATTGCCAGTGCAAGTTCTGTAGTGTTTTTAATGAATATTTATTATACCTACAGTGAGCACAGTACAAGGTTATACACAAGCACAATACAAGGCTACAACCACAGGCTTTTCTGTCCTGAAAGATGTAAAAAATCATGCAGGGCCCCAAAGTACAAATAGACAACTGAAAAGAATCAGTCACCTTGGGCGATTCTTGGTGGCTCTCTGTTTAGTTTCTAAATACTCTGGATTACCATATACAGTTGTTTCATTTGGGGACAGCAGAAAGAAATTTTTCTGACGACTTTGTTATGCTGCAACTCTTCTACGTTAGCGCTGGGCATATTCTTACTCCACCTTCTTTTTTTCACATTTTCAATTACAGGATTTTTTTYTCTTTAGGTAGGAATAGGAAGAATGTTTTAAATCTTTACAATGTTCATAGAAAGAAAAAGAAAAAGAATTCTGGCAAGTTCTGTTCCCTCCATCAAGACGCTGTATTGCTATCTCTACTTCTTCAGAATATGATAACCTTAACACAATACTATGGTAATGTACCACTTCTTTTCTTTCACTTTTTGGGTCTGCTGGTGTGGCACAATGCAAAGAAGCACAGATAACTACAACAGCTCTAACCAGCTATCTCATGTTCTCACTGAGTTATTCAGTCAAGGTGGATGGACATGCTAATACTGCTAATAAGGCTCGATCCAGTTCTGAGCATCAGCTGATATATCAGAACTAGCCTGTGTGAAGCTCTACATTATTACCTTGCTACAACAGAAACAGTATTTTCTCCATCTCCTCAAATATTGCTGCTAATCGAATGCAGTCTAATAAAAAAAATGCATTTTTTTCCTATAGCTATAGTTATAACAGCAAAAATATAAAGACATAGCATGAAAGTCCTTATGAGACTCCATTTACTTGCATGTTGTCAAATACCTTTGCCAGGATCAGGTACCCCTGCCATCCATTCTGAAAATCTACCATACTCATTTCATCATCTGGCAAGTATTGCCTTTTTCCTATGGTTATAATTATGAGAGAACCTTTCATAAATTTAATATCACCTTACCAATGACAATTTTTATAAATTCTGCTCCTTTAAGTTTTTCAAAGTAATTTCTTTCAAATGTCCAATTGCTTTGAATAGATTAAAAATAAATGGCAAGTGGCAACAGAACTCATTTCTCAACCATGCCAGATATTTTAATAATTTAAACAGCTTCTCTTTGAAGACTTCCCTTCATTAGTGTACTGTGTGTTTGTAGCCAGATCTTTCTGTTCTAGGATTTATGAAAGGCAGAATTCTATATATTGTGTGTGTCTCAGAAATTTCATCCTGGCACAGTCAATAAAAATAAATAAATAAAAAACTAATAAAAACTACTCCAGATATTTCTATTGCTGAATCTCTTTTTCCTTTCCTCAGCATTATGGCAATGCCACCACTTCTAATGCAAATGCTGTTTTTGCTTCTTTTTATGCTTCCTCTATTTCTGATCGTTTTATGGCAACTTGTATTATTCTAGCTCTTGTGAAGAAGGCACAGAATCTCTCTGGATATGGCTAGGGACAGTAAGTAATGTTTCTGTCTATTCCCCTGGGCTCAGTAGAAAACAAATTGTGGATTCAACATTCATAGAAACAAGACTTGCCCATGAGGGAGTCCTACATGACCACCTTTCCCCAATGCCTCCATAGTCACGCACAAGCAGCTGCTTCCTCCCCTCGCGCCCTGCAGCCGAGGGAGAGCCCCTTGCATAACTCCCCTTCCCATGAATAAAACCAGGGACAGATCAAATCTTCAGGCTGGGAGAAACTCCATTGCACTGGCTTACTGATCAACAGCTTCTGCTGTTTCAGCCCKCCAAGGTGTATGTCATGCTGTTTCAAATGCATTAAATTTCTTCACAAATCAAAACCCAGTAGCTGCCCTTTAAGACACCATCTGCATGTGTTATCTCTGAAGAGGCTCTAAAAGCCTTCCTCTGTGTGGGAGAAGAAATTTTCAAAAATAACCTTCCAAAAGTTTCCTTTTTTGACATAGTCTATGGTGCATAACAAAAAGATTACCTTTTCTGAAGCTTGTAGTTTTATTAGCCTTCATTGCCCTTTACTCTGGGGAGTAAGGAGAGCTAGTTTTCAAGCTAAGGTCCATSTGAAAATCTTTAGCAGATCTTGATACCTGATGTCAATACAAGAACTACAGGATCCATGTTCAGAAATGACGACACCAATCAAGACACTGATTTCTGAAATGAACTATTTCTGAAGAAGCAGCTGAACAAGGATAAAGGTTATGGGAAACTCTTTTACAGCATTTTTCAAGCGAATCCTTGTAATTCAGCATGGGTTTAAAATATACGCATTGAAATACAGCACTGTATCCCACAAATGGCCAGACTGTCAAACTTGGGTGGAAAACTTGTCACTAATAACCCTGAATGTAGGGAAAATGATGGATCTGATTGGAGCCTTTGTAACTGCTTGGTGCAAGGGCACATAGATATGTATGTGAATCAGTCTTGAATAGGTTCACTCTTTTGTCCATGATACACTGGGAACTCACTCATTTGCAGTTTCTCTCCATCATTTTTTTCAGAAATGAGCCAAAGCAACGTCTGGGGATAGGAGCGCTTCTCTTCAGCTGAGGTCGTGTGTTGTAGCTTCGCTGTTTCACAGGACATCAAAGAAGGAAAGGAAAGGACAACGGAAGGGTGGACTTCCAATTCATATAGTGGCTGCCATGCATCCCSTTTAGATGATTTTATACCAGTACTGGAAAGCCTATGAATGTGTTTATTTAGAACTCAAAGATTTGATCAACAACAGGAACTCATTCATCCATTGAGTCTGAAAACAAAAATATTTCAGGCCACATGGAAGGACTCTAGTCAAACAGGGGGATTCGACATGGAAGGGAGTGGTTAAGTTTTTTGCATCTGAGATATTCTGAAATATTCCATACAGAGCTCAGGAACCTTGCATTAAAAATGCTCTCTCCTGTGTTTCAGCTTTCAGATGTAGAAGTCCAGCAGTATATCAGTTTTGAGACAGAAAGTAATAAGATCAGAGGATGAAAAACATCTCTTTTATATTTCTCTTGAAAAGATGAAAATCACTGTGAGTTATTGTGAACATACATGGTCAACTTCAAGCATGATTTACTTATTTTTTGTAAATTATCATCAATGTGTATCTTTAAATTGTGTAATATTTTCTAAAAATCTCAGTGATTTTTGCACATTAACTGAGATTTAAGTAAAGCCTCTTTTTGACATGGATGTCATTACACTTGAGTAAGTGGAGAAGGACAAGTTTTTTTGGCAAATTCATCCAGCAATTTGGTAACAAACATGGGAGGAGCGAGGAGCTTGGACTCTAGCTCACCCTCCTAGGGTATTCTAAGTATAAGAAAAAATAAAATACCGTCTTACAAGCTATCTATGATCCTTTCTGTCCCTGAGAAGGATCAAAATTAATGAAAGGGTTTTTTTCTTGGTTTTGTTTGTTTTGTATAGTAGCATCGGTTTTTATTTGGTCAAGATTGTAGGACAACAAGTGCATTCTGCTATGGAAATGGTCTTTGAGATTTTCTGTGGGGAGAACAGTAATCCCCATTTCCCATCTACAAATCCTAAACTGATCCTACCTGGCAGTATTTCCTATTTAATGTAAACAAATCCAGACTTCCTTTAGAAATCTCCTGACTCCTCCTGACTTTTGAGGTAGGATTTATGGGTATTCAGCATTAACTTCAGTGGGACCCAATTTTGACACGTTCAGTCCATCAAAAGAAAGTTCAGCTGGAACACTGTGGTATAGTATACAAATGCTCATTGAGTATTAGTGTATTTTTGCTCATCTTTCTTGAAGAAACTTGTACAGTTGGCACAGCATTGCAGAGATGTTTTGCGTGTGAATCTGAGATCCTCAAGAAATCCTGAGTTTTCTGAGCTCAAGGCAGCAATGCTATTTTTGGAATGAAGCAATAAAAATCTAAATACAACAATGTAAMCCGAGTTAGTCACAACACTTTGGGGATTTTTGTTTGCTTTCTTTTGTCAAAACTTAATGAAAACCTTTAACTAACAGGTTCAACTTCTCTTGTCACAAATGGGACACCTACTTAGACTACTGTTGGGGATATTTGATTGTAGGAAACTTGTATCTCACTGAACTCACTCATGAAATATTGCTGGATGTGAGTAAAATATTTTTTTTCCCTTAGTTCTCAGGTACTCTACTAGTTTTTTTTACATACTCTGCATTTGACACTTAAATTCTGAAAGCTATAGAAACAGATTTTTGTTTGGTTAGCTCTTTGTTTTTRACAGCAAGGTTTATATGAGTTTAGAAAGTCAAAATTGAAAGTACACTTTACTTCAGCCACAAGAATGCTTTACAGTGCCTTATTTTTTGTTCGCTTGTTAGTTATACTTCTTACATTTAAGTTATTTCACTGTACTTTCCTAGATTTCAGAATGAGAGAACATAGTATTAAGAATCCTATGTTTGATNTTTTTTTTTTTAATTAATTTCTCTCTGGTGAAATAAAGCTTGCTGCATCTAGCCTGCTTATCCTGACAGGTGGGAACATGGGCATGTTCCTGCTCCATGACTGGAATATAGGTTTGGTCATATTTGGCAGACTCTAGACAGAAGCCTTTCACAAACAGATATATTCCTGATGTACATTATCTAGAGGCAAGCTATGAAAATACACAATGATTTAAAATAACTGTTACCATGAAAGAATTTCTGGACTAAAATTTTGTGAGATGAATTCACTAAACAGATACTGAATGCATTTTGTGGCTTTTATTCTTGTGAATGATGCTTTGAAAAAGCAAAACCTTCTATTTGCATTGCCTGTGTATTTGGACTGGCTTTCAATTAGCCAAATATTTAAGGATGTTATGTACATTAGAAAGATATTATTGAAATATATAGAGAATAAATAAACTCTGGTATGATAAAGATTCAATAATGATGGTAAAAATATCAATTGCAAGGACAGTATTGACTAAATATTTTTTTTCCGCTTGGAAAAGAGCAGGTTTATGCCATTGTATCATTCAAAAATGAGGAAACTCTTCTTAATTACTGATCATAGAAAGTTTGTAAGTAACAACTATCAAAGTTTAAAAAAATACCATTTGATTTGACACATTGAAAAGTGAGCAGACTAACTTTTCCAAAACTAAATAATGACTTCTCTAATGAAAAAGGCATATCACATGGTTAGAATGTTAAAGCAAAATTTGTGCCTTATTCTTGTGACATCTTCTGTCTTGTGTCTATTTTTACTCTGAGAGCGTTCAGTGAGCAGTAAACAGAACAATTACCTACTGGAACAACTGGCTGGTCACCTCATTGGAATAAATATTATGAGATATGGCAGATTCGTCATCACTTGAACACTTTCAGTCAAAACATTATGTTGTTTTAAAAGGTTCCTTACTCAAATCACAGTCCTATGGCTTTGGTTATGCTTGAAGTTACTTGAGATTATGATGGTATTTCTGAGCTTTTTTCTAGATTTCATTATAAATACCCCATGAACAAATGAACACATCATGAAGCAATATGGCTTAACTTCCATATGAAAGTAACTTTGGGTTGCAAACAAAATAAATTGCATTCTTCTAATGAGTGTAAAATTAGCTATTCATGAGTCAGAACTACTATCTCTCCTCACTTGATATGAGAATTTTTTAGTTTTCAGGCTACTTTTATCAATAAGTATTCAATATAATGTCATCGAAGGATAAGTTGGCATTTTATGTGATAAAGAAAATTTTACAATACCCATGTAAACATGACAGGGTCATAGCAACAATACTTTTTTCAATATAACAGGCCTTTAAGATATTTTTTCTGCTCTAGAATTAGAGAAATGGTCCCAAACTCATCATCTGTCCAATTTCCTATTTCAAATGTCTTCAAAATATTCATACTTCTAAAAAAAAAATATCTATTAACTGTATCATTTTTTTTTAACCCCAGGGAATTATGAATTACCATCTGCATCTAGCACAAAACCTCCACTACAGGACTGCCTTCAAAATTATTCAGAAAGTCAGAACTTGAATCCTGAACTTCATCAAATACCTTTAAATGGAGCAACCAACATCTCTTCCTAGGGAAATTTGGTTTTACTGCGGGTTCTGTCATTCATCTGATCAATGGTCTTGAACATACCTGAGCCTATTCACCTCTGTGCACTGTTATCTTAGCACTTTTAAAACATGTTCCTAGTAGCACAAACCCCCTTTTTCATGGTACCTGACCCTGTGCAAGCATATGCTGATCTACAGAAGAATAATTGCATTTTATCTGACATATTTCAAATATTTCACCTCTAATCCTTGCTTTAGTTTTCTGGATTAAATAGATTAAATAATATTTGGAAAATGTAAACTGATGCCACAAAAAGAAAAAAAAAAAAAAAAAAGATTTAAAAAGTAGGAGGAAAAAAACTTGTCTGAAGCTAACGCCTTTAAAAATATTGACAATGAGAATACCAAGAGTAATTGATTTTACTTTTGGAGAGACAGTTTGCCTTTGCAATGTCACAAATCCARGAAGTCTTCCCTCAGAGTGAAAGGAAATAGTTCAAAAGAGCCAGACAAGGTGGTAACAGCACATGCATTCCCAAATGCTATATCCCACCCTCCCTTCAAAGACATCTGAGAGATTGAGTGTGTTCCTTTCTCTCTCCTTTAAGATCAATATCATCAGTCACAACAACATGGAAACAAACTTAGAAATCCAAGTGTCTGAGCTGTCTCCCAGCAAATACCCAACATTTTTTTAAACTGAGCAGAAATGAGTTGGCAGAAATTACCGATTAGCTTTAGGGCAGTGAAAGAGCAGGAGGTTTGTTAAGTATTAATGAATTCCACGTCCTTTTGGAATGGTGGAGCACAAAAATCTATCTCAGATTAAGATGTAAAATTAAAAAATATGTACTGCCAAAAGCCTGGAAAAATTCTTGCACCTTCTATGCCACCGGTCAAGATATTTATTAATCAGTAGTAAAAATCATCTCCACTTTGTAAGTTAAAAATTATGTTTTTTCCTAGATTTCATTATAAATCTTCCATAAACAAATGAACATATCGTGAAGTTACATAAATAGTTTCCCCTGATTATTTTATCTTTAATTGGTAATCTAGTTTTTGTTACTTCAAAAATTATACATGATTTCTGCTTTATAATTTGAATATTATGGGGGTTCTTGGCTGGAGATGGAAGAGGTGCTGAATGAGCTGAAATGAGCTGATTAGGAAAACCCAGTGAGGCTGGAAAACGGAAAGCTGAGTCATATCTTCTACAACTGTTCCACTGTATGAAGGGGGAATTGTTTTGCATAACTGTAGGTAGCTAGAAGTCTATTGTCTAGGTCTGAGTTAATTATCCCAAACCCCATTCTGAAGTTAGTGGAGAAAAAGAGGAATGTCTAAAATTTGTTCTGCTGACCTGCTTTGGATGCCCCTCTTAACAAGAATACCTCTGTTTTCTTTTTAATGACTATAGTGTGAGACAAGTTTATTTGAATTAAGCAGTGGTTTTCTAGATGAATCTTTCTTCGTGTATGCATTGCAATTTAATAAAGCATCAAACAATTCTCATGGCCAAGGTCAGAATGAAAACTGAGACGTTTCAGTATGTACCATTTCCTGCACTCTGCCAAAAATGGCAGTATGTATTTACATTACATTACAGTATGTATTTATATTACATTACATGTAATGACATCCGACTTGTTATACCACCTGCCACTGAACCATTTTGACCCCTCTTTGTGTCATAAACTCCCAGACGCCCAGAGAGGTTTAGTGACTTGYCATTTAATAAAAAACACTGAAGAATTCAGATTTTCATGGAAGTCTGCCTTGAGAAAACACTTTTCTGGGCTCTATACCATACCTGAGCCCCAAGGAAAAATGTAGCAAGGATACRGTGAGAGATGTCTGCCAGAAATGATTACCAGGAAGTACACCAAAATGAAAGGAAAAACAAAATCCTGTTAGTTGTTCTTGACGCCCAGGACTAGAAATTTCAGGTCAACTAGGAAGCATGAAGAATAGAGAAGAGGATACAGGAATGAGGGAAGAGGTGTGACCAAGGCCTCAAATGCTCCAAGTGGCTGGGGAAGCTTGATCCAGCCCTACTCCTCATCCTGTTTTAATCAGGTGGGGGTCAGTATCTTCTGAAAAAGTAAATTTGGAAGTAAAGGGGACAAATATTTCTCAAATTTCAAAAGATATAATTTGAAGTAATTGCTTAAAATCTTGGTTATCAACTGAGAAAATATACTAAGCAGGGAGCGTGAAATCTCAGATTTTGCTTCCGTACAGAATTTTGAGTAACAGTTGCATTTACTTCTTTGACATAATTGAGATGATTTTTAGGTGCTGCTTCACTTCTATGGACAAATTGGTTTCTGTCAGGAACCTCAAGCCATATAAATGAGAAAACATATTCTGTTTAGTTTTTCAAAGCTTGTATTCCTCACAGGACTTGATTAATGTGTTTTGATCAACACTTTAATGAGAGATTGCATGTAGCAAAATCTCTTAATGTGGTCTCTGAATTTCACATTTATGAGGCAGAAAATGTTCCAGAGGTTAGGGCTTTTCAAGTTGTATGTGGTGTTTATTTATTTTATTCCCACTTATAACTAACATTTATGTGCCCTTCAATGTAAAGCTATGGAAACATACATTGGTAAAGTTTCTGATTCAAATCTCATGGAAAATCAGTTAAATCATTTTGCTTCAAATGAACATGGCCAGGGCAGAATGGGTTGTTCAATAATTATAATAAATGATTATTTATATAGCAAGTGGGGGAAGCAACAGCAGCTATCACAGGTGCATTTTAACCAGGTTAAGATATCCCAACTCACTATCTCTAAAGGAAGCCCACAGAGATAGGGGCTGACCTGATGTAAATTGCTGATGCAAATAGACTTGAGGCATAAAACATCTGTATCTGCCCTTTAACTAGGCCTAATCTAACTGCTTTTTTTGGCTTTCAACCCAGCAAACTGATAAACCCATTTAAAATCTGCCCAGGATGTCCAGAATGTTAAGAAGTTAGCTGCCATGCCAGGTTTTTATGGTGAGATTGAAAAAGCAATTAATTTCTGTGTACTGTATCTGTAGTCAGCAGCAGTAGTGCAGCTAGAATATCCAGGAAAGTTTGGAGTTGCATGGCCATGAATCAGAGCATGCATGGAGCAGGGGGTTCCTCTGTTTCTACTTTGACTGGTACCAAAACCAGTGCTCCAAGGTCTAAGGTCATTCTCAGGAGCTAGTGGAAAGTTGCCTTTGTGACCTACGTGAGTAGACAAAAGGGGTGCTACTGCCAAGGGGATCAGGCTTTGTGGCTTTTATTTCCTCAAATAACGCTGACTCTCTGGATTGATCTGACTTTCCCATTTGTCCAGCTCAGGGGGTGGATGCAGTCATGACAGCATGCAATCCTCGTGGGAACACAGGGGACAGGGAGGTGGAGGGAGATGAGCTCTGCTGCCCCTGCCCAGAGCGGACATGCAGATCTTACCACAGGGATGCTTTATGAACTGGAGTGACCATTACAGAGATGTTCAGGCACTGAATTGTCAACTAGTACTGTACACACCTGACTTCAAGCATGCAGATAACTTCCAGGAGTCACCTGTAGACACAATAAGCTGTTGGATTTATGATATTTCATATCAGCATATGTAAATTCTGATGATTAAAAAAAAATTAATAATCTTGCCCTTTTTCACACTGCTACAGGCTTGTTATATCCCTTTATCAATCTTTCCCCAAAGTAGGAAAACTTCCAAATCTTCACAGTAAAACAAAAAAAAANAAAAAAAAAAAAGAAATCTTTTCTTTTTTCATTACTTTTTCATACTCTTATTTTTCTTTTTTGGACAAAACAGTAAAAGCAAATCAGTGTGTGAAGGAGGAAGAAAACAAGGAACATAAACTGAAGATAGTTTTCTTCGAGCCTTTGGTTGATTATCATGGGGGAAGGAGGAAGATTTTTTTCCTTCTAAAAAGTAGAAACTGTTATTTTTCRTATTCTTTGAATGAAGAACCTTGGCCTTGTCCCTTTGTTTTCTCTTTAATGCCATTAGTTTTTGACAAAGAGAGAGAAAGAGAGAGCTTGTATACAGACACAGCGTCCCTACAGAGTTAATGAATTTTCTGGTATTGGATATATCATTATTGCTTAGATGATTAAACTAACCATTTGAGATGCCCTTCACAGAGTGCTATTGATCTCATGAATAGATTAAAAATTAAATGAATTCTTTTACCCTGATATCTACCAATATTCTTTGCCTTCTGTCTACATCTCTTTAGTTAACATTTGTGCACTATTTATTCTCCTGCAGGCAACACCAAAAAATAGGAACTATAAATACCTTTCTCTCATGCAACACAGTGTCTGAATTTTTATTGTATGTGCCAAACTTCAGAAAACTGGAAACCTGTTTATCCTTGTGGAACAGCTATTTTTGAATGGCTCTGCAGACTTGAGTGTATAAAAAGAGTTTTCTCACACTTCAGAGATGAGATCCTGTACTGCTTCTCCATATGACCTGTGCTAAACCAGCTTCCCTGGAAAAGGACAGCCAAGGTAGCATTCAAACATCAGTTTAGTCCTCTGTCGCCTGGGTTGTTCTTAAATCTTGTTAATCCCCACAACACTTTGAGCAAAACGGACCTGCTCAAAACAAGTGGCTGCCTTATGAGTTGCTTGGAACCTCTACAATAGTCTGCCCTGCAACCTGCCTGACCCCAGTCAACAGGGTCCCTGTTCTGGGAGTTGTGAGTTAACCTTAAGAATCAGCTTTATCTCCTGCAGTTTTTACTCAGAATAGGTCTTGCCCCAGAGAGACAAAGCTCTTACAACACTTTGTTTAAAAAAAAAAAAAAAATTAAACACATGATACAAAAAAACAAATAATAATGCACTGTGAATGAGACAGAAGGAACACACACATGTAATTCTGTTGGCCATTAAAAGATACATTTATTTAAAGGGAAGTCTCCAGCCTCTCTTCTGAAAATAAGTGACAGGTGATCAAATCTACTAGAAAACTTTCCTAATTTACAGATTAGCTCAGTTCAGTTGGCCTTGCATAGGCATCCTCTAGAGTACCTATTGCTCCTCCAGAATACCTCAACTCTTCAACAAGTCCCATATTATATCTGTTAGCAGCTGTGGATACTTCTGGCTACCTCAAATCATCTGGATGCCTGCATGTGGGCAGCTGAATGGAGCCCTGCAAGTGGGATTCAATACTGGGCAAAGAAGTTTAAACAAAGGTGTCCAGGCGGGCAGTGCAGGCAGTAGAGATCTAGGCAGCAGTCAGTTGGGTCTAGAAAGCAATCGGCTGACCTGCTGATAGAGGTTTGAATCAGTTGCCTAAACATAGATGTCCAGTGCCATTTGTTATGCTGTTTCACACCTGAAAAATTTGCACAAAGCTGATAGATGTGACATAGGACCTACAAGAGGCCAGTATCTTTCCAGAACAGTAGGTGGAAACCACACATGATGTGCTTGTGTGTTTCATAAGGCATTAAACAGCTGAACTGGGTCTTGTGTGTCTACAGTGCGTTGAATCTTCCTCCAGTTTTAGTTGTCTGTATTGACTTAATTGCCTCAGTAATACAATTTATACACTTAGATCATGTGTAGACACTCAAATACGTCTTAACATGGACCTGCATCCCACTGTACACATTCTGTCAAGGTGTTCTGGCTTCTGCGAAGGGAAATGTGAGCACAGGTTTAATCAATAAGAATGCCATGTTACCATTCTTTCAATACATTATTATAGGCTCTTAAGCCTATTTGTTATAGCACATAAGTCTGTTTTCCACTTTTTGTTTCTGATATCTAACGGTTGTATAGGTATTTTCTGTTGTTTTACTTCTTACTAGCCTGACTTTGTCCACCTGATGAGAAGATCAAGCCTATGTTGACTACAATTCTATTCCTTATACATTCTTCTGTACAAAACTAAGAAAACATCATCCTCAGGGGACTGTTAGAATAGATCAAAATTTAAAAGGCCCAGGTGTGTAAAGGGAATATTTTATGACTATCCTGAAACTTGTAAAGTATATTTCTTTCAAAAGAAAGAATAAGATGAGTTATTTCTGACAACTCAAGGATGTCATGCCCTGGAGCACCCACTAAAAAGGCTTATAAAAAAAGATGACCTTTGGACACTTCACAACGTAAAGCTACTCATAGCTTAATACTATTTCACAGATTCTGCTAAACCCTGAAAAATGACTGGTGCACTGTAAAAGACGACTGAAGATGAAGAAATTTTTCGGTTTCCTAATCAGACTTATTGTGAGGATCATTTCAAGCAAAACAGTAAGATGATAATTTTTATCTTCCAAAATTTCAGATAGGTAATCTCATCAAATCCATGGGCAAAACCCTAACATCTGAATCATATTCCCAACTCAATGTCACTGGAGGCAAGATTTCATCAACAGGAAAATACAGAATAAAATTTTCCTCTTGCATAAGTCTTCTTACAATTAACAACCAAGTACAGCCAGTTAAGTCTCTTTTCAGTAGGTCTGCCCAGAGTATGTATTTGTTAGAAATATAATTGACATTTTACAGATACATATTTCTGTTTTTTCTTTTTTTTTTTAACTGGCTGCAACAGTTCACTGGAGTAATGGTCATAGTTTTGAATTACATTATGGAAGATAATTGCCATAGCATAGTGATATACTCCATTCTATAATCAATTATTTGATGAGTGCAATAAGAAAAGCTAACAAATGGCTTTGAATAAAGACAAGTAAACATAACAAAACACAGGTGGTTGTTTTTTTTTTTTTTTTCTAATAGGGTTAAAACTGATAGGAAAAATACAGCTAAGCACAATATGGGTGTGTTTCACAAGGCAATAGTTGCACAGTGGTATCTCTTTCACTGCCTGCTTGCTGTGCTTGAAAATCATTATCCTACACTTGAAGAATCTTGTTTTGGAAGATGTAGAAACATTTATTTTTCTGTTTGCTACTGTCTTCTTTAAAAGAACAAGAGATACTAAACARGAAAGGTACTTGTATACTGACAGATATGTACAGGAGGAGATGAGAGAAGAGCCAAATAGTAGACAAATGCAAATGCATTTTTGTTTTCTCTTAAATATTTCCATTTAGTCCTATTGGTAGTTTCCTTTTTCAATCACTAAGCAATAGCTTCCTTTCAGTCTTATTCCACTTTTGTTAATTACAGAGTGGCTTCTCACCCTAGTGTAGACTCTGTCTGCTTTAATTTTTTTATACAGTTCTTTCTTTTCTAAAGTTCCTTTATACATACACTTAGAAGTATAATGTTTACAAAAGGAACTTCTCTTTCCTTACTGTCTAGTAAGTTTATCTGTTTTCTCATGCTTGTACCATAAAACCAAATGAATTCAATGCTTTGTTTTTCTTTTAAACAATCACCTACAGGATAAGCAATAGTGTCTTTTTCATTACCGTACTGCAATGTTATTAAAATATGTCATGGTAGGGCAAACCTTTACCACCTAGCCTTACAGGTAAGTACTGAGCTTCCTGGGGGAGATCCAGGTTTGCAAAACTTCCTTTCTGTTATCATCAGTGCTAAAAAAAAGAGGTGGCACAGTTTGAGAAATAAACCACTGTTTTTTTCTAGAGATAAGTACAAGATTGCCATCTGAGCCTCCTCAGAGGTACTCAGAGTAACCAGACACCAAAACTGCCAATGAGGCAGTTTCCAATGCAAAAAGGAAAGGGCAAGAGCAAGATGAATGCTGTAGAAAACTGTGTTCAGGAATGTTCACCATGGTAAAAATAGTCTCGCCTGTTCTTGTTGATAGGATGCTTATAGCCTGTTTTCATTTACAAATATGGAAAATATTTTAAGGAGCTAAAATTATTATCACTGAGTATTTCCTTACAAAGTATGGTGCAACTGTGTTAAATTTCTTCCTGGAAATCTTTTTATTGCCATTTCAGATTATGTTTTGCATCCAGGGAACTGAGATTCATCTTCTTGTACAAGCTGGCAGTTTGCATGCAAGCAGGTAACTTCATGATTGTGTGATGAATGTATCAAATACATGCTTAGGGAAATGAGTGATGGGGAAAGAAAAGCTGGAAATTTCTAAGAAAAGATTTGTAATGTATGTAATCTTCTAATAAAAGATACTGAGAAAGTCAGAAAATGAATCAGTGTACCCCAAAAGCAATGAAAAGGAAATTTTTGACATTTTGGGTTATCTCCAAGGAATCTGTGTTCATTTACAGTTTGATGCAGCTGTCTGCACCTGAAAAGCTGATTTTAAAGTTTTTCCTTTTGATCCCTATTAGGGGATTCTCAGATTAATGTGTAACATGTACTTTAATTGTCTTCTTCCTGACAGCAAGGGAAAAGTTTAAGGATGTCAAAAATAGCTGTATTCTGATCAACAAAAGGAATCAGGAAGGACTGGCCTGTTGCAAATAAGAAAAGATGTAAAAACCATAGGTATATTTTATGTGCTGAAAAAATAATTTTAAGCAAGTAATTCATTAGCAAGGGAAACACCCGCAGCAATCACTGGATGAATGGTTCACAGGGTGTCACCACTGTGAAAAAAGTAGGGAAAGTTTTGAACAGAAATAAAGGTAACCAAAACTGAACTGGGAATAATAATCTTCTTTCTGTCCTGTCGTTTGTAATGAGAAAAACGTAACTTGCACTGCTGTGGGATTAAATGAGTTTGTCTTGTTAGATCAACAGCTGGAGAACTGAAGTGTGATAGAGAAGCATGAGCTGTAAGTCTCAAGTTCCTTTCCCCCCCCCCCCCCCCAACTTGAAGCAATTTACTGTAAAGGCCAAATGGTCTTTAACAGTGGATTGGGATTTGGGGTTTGACTCCTGGATCTGCCCATGGTATGCTGGAAGCCTCTGAGAAATTAATTCCTCACAGTTTTTCCCTTGGATCTTGGAATACCCATTCTGTAATCTGGGGATTTTCAAAATATACAGATAGTGTTTACCATATCTTTTATGAAACACTTCTACTGTTAGCACATGAAAACACACTATTTTGGAAATTTTAATACCAAGAAATGTTAGAAATTGGAATCAGTTAATATGACAAGACTATCTGAAGCACAAGTATATTCTTACACAAATTACTTTTAAATTCAGTTTTTAGGTACTAAATATGGAATAGCAAAGCCAAAGGTCCTCTCTGCACTTAATATTAGGCAACAAGCAGCTTAATAGAACATGTTAACCTTTTAAACCATAAAAAAGTGTTTTTCTTCAATCTTCATTTCATTGACTACCTTTACTTTTTCTATTTTGTTTTCTTCCCCTCTTTTTTCCTGTTTTCTTTTTCAATTGTAATAAGAACAGAGAATAAGGAGTTTGGTCTTGACTTGCAAATCTACAACATTAAGTAGGTTCAAAATCAGGCAGCACAATTACGTCCACCCCTCCTTGAAGTGATCCTACTGTGCACTATACCAGCTACTAAGAAAAAAGTTTCCCAGCCAAAACCAGGACAGTAAGTAAGGAACATTACTGTAGGGACATGGATTTATTCTTGTGTCCCATTCTCTTCAGTTTGGTGGATGTTCACTGGTCAAGACTTGCAAAGAGCAACCTTTTACCCAGTGCATGACAATCATGCCCCAAATGTGACTTTGTAGTTCGCTGGAAAATAAACTCCATTCTCAGTGTTTCCCAGACTTGTTTTGTTTTAATTTGCAAGTATGCTGAAAAGCTGATCTGGAAAACACCTTACTGATAATTATTGCTTTCAGAAAGGAGCATGCTTTGTGGTTGTCAGGTCCAATTAAGATCATTACAAACTAGACAAGTCAGAATTAAAAAAAAAACATGTTAACACAGTGAAGGCTTAAGTTCTTGACTGTAAAGTAGGAAACTGACGTAAGAAATGCACACCAAAAAGAGACTGTCTGAACCAAATCTCTGCAACCCATTGTCTAGAATGTTTCTTAAAAGTAGCTTCCCAGAGCTGACTTAGTCGTAGCTACCATTATTCTAACTATTGTTGAGGGCTATTAGAGTGCCATTGTATACTAATTAATGCTTAAGGCATTCCCGTTCCTTCCAGTTTTTCTTTCTTCCTTACTAGATTAAATTAACAAAACTTGCCGTTTTAGTAGTTTGTATTTACAATCCTATAAAAAATAAATCTAATGAAATATATTGTCCAACTGAGTAGAAATATGCACACAACATCTGTGATAAGTTTTTGTACATCAGGATCCTCTTCCTAGCAGGGAAAGCGATGCACTTGAAATCCTTCTGATTGCCCTGTTTCCGGACAATTTTTTTTAATCTACAAACCTGTTTGAGGCTTCCTGTAACTAGGAATTGTAATATTACAAAAAATTTATACCAGATACAATATTCATGTTTTCATGATACAAAATATTTTCATTTCTAGAGGGATCCCATGAAGTATAATGATACTAATGAGAACTTCACTGCCGGCTAAAGTGCCTCACTTTCCTTCATTTATGATTTGGAGAAGTTAAGGCTCTCACACATTCCCTCTGACACCATGGAGCAGTTTGGCTGCACATTGGTCCGTAAGGCCTTGATTTGCTTTCAAGTCCACTCGACGTAAGCTGTTGACACTACCTCTTTCTGCCATCCAAGACATTGACAACATATTCTTCACTTTGTAAACTCTAGTTTAACAAATTTGAACTAACGGTTTTATTTTTCTATAAACATTTCAGTAGACAACATAGCTGAACAAGCAAAACTTCTATTGCCTGATCCCTACAATAGCATAATGTCCCCTTTATGTGACAAAATTTGCTGCTCACAAAAGGTTAACATTTTTGCTAAAAGCAAAGAAAAGAAAAAGAATGCAAAAAAACTCATCCTATTTCTTTCTTTTCTTCCCTGTTTGAATAATCCTTTCTAAACCTGCTGTTTGATGCATTGATGCAAAATTCAAATATGCTGTCAAAATTGAATGAGCTTGTTTTACCTGTTCAATTTGTTCAGCATGCTCATTTTCTAACTGCTTGGTTTTGGTGTTTTTTTTAATGCAGAAGTCCCCATTTTTATAATGACAGTTACAATGTTGCTGAAACCTGTGGTAATAGTATGCCAATCCTGTTAATAAAATGCTAGTCCTAGACACTAGCATCACCTGTAGGAGAGCATGTTGTGTTCCTTGTTCCTCTTCAGTTATACTCTTAAATGAACTGCTTCACCTGCTCCTGGTTGGCATTTGGATACTTTAACAATCAATCAATCAGACTCATGTCTCTCAAAGTTTCTGTAAGAAAATTCCCATGGGTCTTCTGTGGTCTTCCTAGATGTTGCTTAAAATAGAAATATTGAATGTAGGCAGGAGTCTACATTCATTTGATCAGTCTCTGGAAAATATTTCCTGTTTTAATTAGTTGAAAAGGTAAGAAGTTGAATCGGAAAAAGGCCTATACTTGTCCTAGATCCTCTCTTTGCTTCTGCATTATGACCCAAGGGGATCTGGCAGTATCTCTTGCTCAAATCCAAGGTGTGAGATATGCAACACACGAATTAGAGCACAATATCTATGTTTGCACAACCTTGCAGGGTTTTCCAGATGTCTTGTATTCAGTTCTCTTCTCCTAGGTTTAGGGCCAACACCTAAGCATACATAAAGTCAGGTGAGTTAAATCTCACTTTTAGTTGCCACGGGCCTGATGCTCTATTGACTCACTGTAGGATGCTTAGCAGATGAGACTTGCATTGCAGAGCTTCACAGCATTGCAAAAAGCTTTATCTATGCAACCTCGATAGTTTCAGTATCCAAGTTTTGTGGCTATTTTTCTATAAAACACCATCTACTGTGTACATCAATCCGAACTCATTGATTAAGAAAGCACAGGTTTCTCATCTTGCCTGTTATCACAGTTGCCCCTAATTAAACCCACACTGTTTGAACCTATTGAGCACTGTCCTGTATCATTTGATCACCTAGACACTTGTGTCTTTTCATTAGTTTTGTGGTCACCTGCTTTCTTGATCTGCTGCTCCTCTTAACCTTTTCCAGTTTAAAGGCAGGCTAAAAGATGCAAGGATGGCTAATTTAGGTCCCAATTAAGTCTAGCTTCCTTCGATTCCTGTGGAGTACTGATCCCTCATTAATCTCTCTTTCATCTTGACCTTTATACCTCCCTTAAGTGTTGACCCAGAAAAGGGATCTTTGGGCAGAGATGCTTAGGCCTGTGTGAATTCTGCAGTGAGAGGTAGCAAATATTGTTCCACTGGAGCTATAATATTAGAAAAATATGGTATGCACAGGTGCTTGCAGAAAAGGCTGAGACACTAAAATAGTAATGGAAATATTGTTTTCTTAAGGAAAAGAAATGGCGGGAAGAAAGTTCATCAGGCAGCATAGTAGGAAATGTTCTTTAAGGTGAATTTTTTCATCAGTGGCCATATGTTGTTTTAAAAAGTCTCAGAAACTCCATAATTCTGTAACACATTATGAAATCATGTATCATCTGCCATAGAAATCGTTCTATATAATATATCTATAGCATTTGATTTCTGTGTGAACTGAATAGCAAAAATACACAGAGCGGCTTCTGCCATGAAATGAAGATTGCTGGGCCAGCTTGGGTCAGGGCACTATTCTGAAAATGTTCATCATTGTTGACTCAAGCTTAGTGAGATTGTGTGGCAAGCCTCAGTAGTTTGGATTTAACATTGAAAGGACATGTTGAAAGCAGTATAGCATATCTCTTTTAAACCAGATATGCTCCAGAAAAACACTAAAATTTCTGGATATACTGAAATATCTGCTGATGTCTGATATCTTTGCAATATGATCTGGCATCAAATGATTCCTCTTAATTCATTTGATCAGTCTCTGGAAATTAGATTAACAATGGGTAGGTTAATGAATAAGAAGCAAACTGGAATTGGAGCATTTAATCAGTAATGCACATTTGTTGTAGCAACTATTTTTCTTGATGCCTACATTTTTGTTTAGCACTAACAAATGTCCTCCTATACATTTGAAGGTCCTATGGCATGATTCAGAAAAGTATTATCCATCAATTTTACCAGAAAGTACATAATTTCAAAAGGCGGTTCAGCTGGTTTAAAAAAAAAAAACTGTTTTGAATATAAATCCAACTGCCTTAAAAGTTCTAAACAGATTGAAGGCTATATTGAGAGCATTTTGTTGTGAAAATTTTGATATTTGTCAGAGACTCAAGAATCTTGAGATCTTCTTGAGATACTCAGAATGTTCTGAAATGAATACCACTCATTCTTGATATTATCTTGACCACTCATTCTCTATATTATCTTGCTACCTGAAAATTAAACTTCATGTTTAACCAACTAAAAATAGATGGAAGTTAATAAAACTGCCTTTTCTGGAGCCATACAAGACTCAAAGTCAGAAGTTAAAGTATTGAACAGTTCAGCCACTTTCATTAATTACTAGTTGGCGGTGCCTTTATTAACCAAAACTCATTGTGGTTCAGTGTCTAATGAGATCCAAAGTTATTATAGACAATACTAGAGAAATATTCACCCAGAAAAAAAAGTATATTCCTTACTGATATGGCTATAATATAGCTTAAATATACCAAAGATATATTTTAACAGTTAACTGTGAAATGCTTTAAGTCAGGTTTCACCTTTTCTCTCTGCCTGCAGTTTTCCACCTGTCATTCACTGACTGTTTGATCTCTCTTTGTTTGTTCATGCTACATGCTACAAACTCTGATTATCTGAGCCCGTTGAGTATCTTCTTCCTACAATACCGTGCATGCCTGGTGTAACTTTCACTAGCTCGATTGAGTACTATAGTTTCTTGTTATTAACAAGAAAATTGTTAATTTGCCATTTCTCAGTCTTCTATACTGAAGTTGCACCATTGCAACAGTGGACTTCTGTGTCCTTGGGACTTGCATGGCTTTGCTTGAGCATCCAGGTGGAGTGGTCTAGATTTCTTTCATTGGTTGCTATTGCAAGGCTTCTAGCTCAATGAAGTAGGGAGTTAGGGATTTTCTTTGGTGGTCTGATATACCACATATATTCCTACAACACCCCGTAGGTTACTGAGATTCTTTCTGTGAGCAGCTGATTACCAGAACAACCTAGATGTCTGATGGAACTTCTCTAGATCTATTGACCTTGTCCACAGTACAAAGAATTTAGCTGTTTAAGAGTTGGTCTGTTGGCAAATTTTCTATATTACTTCCACGAAGATTTGTAAGAGACTTCATTTTTTTACAAAAAGTGGATATTGTTTCCTTTAATGGCAGAAATATATTGATTCAGTAGTAATTTGGATACTCACTAAATAGCCTGGAATTTCTAAGTTACTTTCAAATTCAGTATCTGTAATGACAGTCTCACACAGATGGTTTTATTTTCACAGAAGGATTTCAGCCTCTTACTGAAGTCAGTCACAGAGCTCAGACTAGTTTAATACTTTTATTTCAGCTCTCTCCTGATTTTATTTCTTACCTCACTAATATGATGTGACCTCTAAGACACTGAGAAAGTAAACACTGTTTTTGTTAGGCACTCAGAAGAGCTACTGCAGTTCTCCTGGCTTTCGTGTCTCCCAATTAAAGACTTTCTGAATGTGCTAACTGAGTAGACTGCAGAWAAGATCCCAAATATAGGCTGCCCTGATCATTTTCACAGTCCCTGCGTTCCTACCTAAAGATAAGGTGGTAGCTTGACTGGACTGACTTACATAAACTTTATGGTTATATTTGGTGTAGAATGATGTTTCTGAGTGTACAAGCAAGACATTTTCCATGGTCTTCCAGTTGAAAATACCAACGATTTAGAAAATGCTGAACTCTGTAAAAACAGTCTTTCATTGGGCTTAAATATAGCTGTGATCACTACACATTACACAGGTTTTGTGACCTAGGCAACTACTCATATTTTGCAACCTTATTCCCAGCAGAGGGAAATAACAATGACAACATCAAGACAAGAGCTTGTCACCTTCTTATGCAGCTGAAACAGGCAGGAAGAAAAATGAAGGAAGCAGAATGGTGATTGCTGTTGAAGTGCATACAGGATAAAGAAAGCATAAAAACATTCTGAGGAGTAACAATGCAGCTTTTAGGAAGACCTTTGAATTAATTCCTTTTAGCAGAAACCTCTCAAATCCTCAGCAAARTGTGAACTTTTCAGAGTATATAAAAAAGAAAAAAAAAAGAAAAAAACAGAACTGATTTCAAAAGCTCTGTAAACTGATTTAAAAAGTTGCTTTGAGAATAAGGACATATCCTATCAAAAAAAAAAAAGCTTGTCAGAAAAAATACAACTGTATGACTGACTATCATCAGAAGTCAGGGGAAAAAAATGAGGAGAGATAGACAAGAAATTCATTCCCTTTTGCTTCACTACCTACCAGCCACTGCTAGAGCTCATTTCTTATGGCTCCTACAATTGTTTGTAGACTTCTGTTTACCAGAGTTTTGGAAAAAAAAATGTTTTGAAAGAAAATGGTTTGAAATCTACTAAATCAATTGAAGTAAAAATGTAAATACTCTTTCATTAAACTGAAAAATGTAATTAGTTGATTTAATGTTTTTCACCTGAAGAACATTGACTTTGGATATCTACCAATGACAGTCACAATAAAGATGTCGAAGAAAAGGCATAAACAGTCCCTTGTTTACACTGACACAAATTACTTGCTTGTCTTTATATTTATTGAAGACATTATGAGAAGACAGGAGAAGTACATTCAGGTCACAGTTTAAATCCTTTGTTTCATTAAGCTTAGCAACCAGTAAGAGTAACATTATTATAGTGCTGAATACACAGAGAAACGTATGTATGTGTTCCTTATATGTATATAAATACACTGCTTGTAAGCTGTGATAGTTGTAATTTGACTATATATAATATAACAAAACCAGCAAAGTATTTGAACAGCCACCRTTTTAATAGTAATAACACATGCATCCTTTGATTATACAGACCACTGGGGCATTTGGTTGCAAGGATTAGTCTAGAAATAACTTACCTCAAGGAGAGAGTGAGGTCTGTCTTACCTTTCAGGTAGCATTAATTGGTTTATCATTGCTACTAGCTAATTGCAGCTTGATTGACATGCACGGCCTCGAAGTCAGRAAGGAATATAGTCAGTCTTCATCAGGAGATGATGCACTTCACTGTGTCTGACTTAGAGTCCAGCGTTAACAGCTTTGCCTAGAGAGATCATATAGATAATATTTTGAAAAGAAATCTACACCCAAGTCATAGAATACCACAAACATGACGACTTCACATTTCTGTGAACATTCATTGATATACCTAAAATCAAATAATTGGGTTTTTATGTGCTATCCCTATTACATTGTACAAAGCCCTATTCAGTGTGTGAGATAGATCCGGGTCATCTTTTAAAAAGTACGACTGCACTATTTGGATGACTTTAGTTCAGAGAGTTAGTGGCTCTGTAGCTGTGCTCCCCTTGAGCCTCTGATCAAAGAGCGTGTACTCAAAGCATCTTTGTGGGAAGGGTTATCCCCGTACCGGCAGTTAATCCAGGGAATAATAATGACAAAAAAAATAAACCCCAATGTAATAAATAGATTTATGCCACAGATGAACCATTGTGAGATTTCTTGTACAGAATGTATAAGTGTAGTTGGTAGATTTCCTTCTAGAATGACACGGCCTCTTCACAATTCATGTCAAACATAAATGAACCTACTTGAGTTTGATTCACTCTCATTAAGCTTCTCTGCAAGGCTTTCATTATTAATTACCATTCATAATCATTCAGATTTGTATGTCTTCTTCCTACATCATATTTTTTTCTGTCAGAAATCCATGTGTGCAATGTGTGCATTTATTTTAGCTACAGGCAGAAAATATGTCATTCAGGAATGGAAAAATACTGAATTATGTGATCTGTTAGTCAATATGCCTATCCAGCCTTCCATCCTCTATACATCTTAATTCAGGATTTTACAAAACCATGTAGTCACAAACTCTTCCTTGTATCTCACTGCCGGGGTCCTGCTATCTCACTGTTGGGGGCCTTACATATCCACATATCTAATGGACCAAAGTGATCTACAACAGTATTCCCTTAACTAGCAGTCTGAAAAGTGGCACACCTGCTCTGCTGGAGAGCTGCCAGTAAACAGATGCAGTGCCATGCATTTCAGAGGCACTGAACACAGTCATAGTGGCACATATAGTCTGTTCTCACAAGTAAAACGGGTGTTGTCTACAAGTTTAGGCACCATCATTAACAGATGTGAACTGGTATTTTACTGGCGTAAATGTCATGACTTTTATTATCATCGATCAAAACAAGCCCTGTTCTTGATTTGTTATGATGGTTGAGGGCTCACCCAATGTTTGCTGGCAGTCAGCCGATCTCTGCAATTCTGAGAGAGATGTGGGTGTGTAAGAAATACAATATTAGTCCAGAAATAAGTAACTTAATTACAGGGCTGAATTCTACAAGAATGATTTTAAGCACAGCTCTCATTGAATCAGAAGTTATTTAACTGAAATAAATCATCATTTTACAATCCAAACAAAGAYGTAAGAGGACAAGACCTGAGCCCTGAAACTAAGCTTTCAGCACGTGGCTYACATAACCCATCAGATGTGCTCAGTATAGGTACTGTGCTTTATATGACATCTACATCCAGGAGAGTCATGGGTGACTCAAACTGCTTTCTCTCCTGGGCTCCCAGACTCTGCATCCCAGGACTTCAGGTACTGGGAAAGAAAAGAGATGAAGTCTGGTCCATGCATTCAAGTGGCTGACCATATGGATGATGTGATACGCGCACATCAGAGCGTGGTATGCATCTGTCTGCACAGGCCCTGCAGCAGAAGAGATTGCCGCATCCCAGACACAGCACTGAATTTGTGATGGGTTGCATTGGCTGGCATGAAAGACAGAGCCCAGGAGATAACTTTGCTCAATAAATGTATCCTCCATGGTGCTACTCTGTGGACTCCCTCTCTGAAGGTTTCTATATCCTTTATTGGATGCGGGGGGGAACGTTGCCACCGAGGATGAGGAAAAGGCTGAGGTACTTAATRYTTTCTTTGCCTCAGTCTTTAAAAGTCAGACCAGTCACCCTCAGGGTATTCAGCCCCCTGAGCTGGAAGACAGGGATGGAGAGCAGAATAAACCCCCCATAATCCAAGAGGAAGCAGTTAACGACCTGCTACGCCATCTGGATGCTCACAAGTCCATGGGGCCGGATGGGATCCACCCGAGAGTGCTGAGGGAGCTGGCAGAGGAGCTTGCCAAGCCACTCTCCATCATTTATCAGCGGTCCTGGTTAACGGGGGAGGTCCTGGACGACTGGAGGCTTGCCACTGTGACACCCATCTACAAGAAGG
>JAYKAV010000145.1:1948982-1978429 GCA_035582835.1 Phoebastria nigripes
CTGGGAGGAATACAGAGAAATTGTCTGAGCAGCCAGGGATCAGGTTAGGAAAGCTAAAACCCTGATAGAATTAAATCTGGCCAGGGACATCAAGGGCAACAAGAAAAGCTTCTAYAGGTACGTCGGGGATAAAAGGAAGACTAGAGAAAATGTGGGCCCTCTCCAGAATGAAACGGGAGACCTTGTTACCCAGGATATGGAGAAGGCGGAGGTACTCAGTGACTTTTTTGCCTCGGTCTTCACCGGCAAGTGCTCGAGCCTCACCACCCAAGCTGCAGAAGGCAAAGGCGGGGACTGGGAGAATGAAGAGCCACCCACTGTAGGAGAAGATCAGGTTCAAGACCATCTAAGGCACCTGAAGTCCATGGGACCTGATGAGATTCATCCGCGGGTCCTGAGGGAACTGGCGGATGAAGTTGCTAAGCCACTATCCATCRTATTTGAGAAGTCGTAGCAGTCRGGTGAAGTTCCCACTGACTGGAAAAGGGGAAACATAACTCCCATTTTTAAAAAGGGGAAAAAGGAAGACCCGGGGAACTACCGGCCAGTCAGTCTCACCTCTGTGCCTGGCAAGATCATGCAACAGATCCTCCTGGAAGCTATGCTAAGGCACATGGAGGACAGGGAGATGATTCGGGAYAGCCAGCATGGCTTCACCAAGGGCAAGTCCTGCCTGACAAACCTAGTGGCCTTCTATGATGGAGTGACTACATCAGTGGACATGGGAAGGGCTACAGATGTCGTCTATCTGGACCTCTGTAAGGCCTTTGACACGATCCCCCACAACATCCTTCTCTCTAAACTGGAGAGAGATGGATTTGATGGGTGGACTGTCYGGTGGRTGAGGAATTGGTTGGATGGTCRCATCCAGAGGGTAGTAGTCAATGGCTCAATGTCCAGATGGAGGTCAGTGATGAGTGGCGTCCCACAGGGGTCCGTACTGGGACCAGTACTGTTTAATATCTTCATCAATGACRTAGACAGTGGGATYGAGTGCACCCTCAGCAAGTTTGCAGATGACACCAAGCTGAGTGGTGCAGTCGACACGCCTGAGGGATGGGATGCCATCCAGAGGGACCTGGACAAGCTGGAGAAGTGGGCCCCTGTGAACCTCATGAGGTTCAACAAGGCCAAGTGCAAGGTCCTGCACCTGGGTCGGGGCAACCCCCAGCATCAATACAGGCTGGGGAATGAAGGGATTGAGAGCAGCCCTGCCGAGAAGGACTTGGGGGTACTGGTGGATGAAAAGCTGGACGTGAGCTGACAATGTGCACTCGCAGCCCAGAAGGCCAACCRTATCCTGGGCTGCATCAAAAGAAGCGTGGCCAGCAGGYCGAGGGAGGTGATTCTGCCCCTCTACTCTGCTCTGGTGAGACCCCACCTGGAGTACTGTGTCTGGAGCCCTCAGCACAAGAAAGACATGGATCTGTTGGAGCGGGTCCACAGGAGGGCCACAAAAATGATCAGGGGGATGGAACACCTCTCCTRTGAGGMAAGGCTGAGAGAGTTGGGGTTGTTCAGCCTGGAGAAGAGAAGGCTCCAAGGAGACCTTATTGMAGCCTTTCAGTACTTAAAGGGGGCTTATAAGAAAGATGGGGACAGGCTTTTCAGTAGGGCCTGTTCAACAGGACAAGGGGTAATGGTTTTAAACTAAAAGAGTGTAGATCTAGACTAGATATAAGGAAGACATTTTTTACAATGAGGATGGTGAAACACTGGACTAGGTTGCCCAGAGAGGTGGTAGGTGCCCCATCCCTGGAAACATTCAAGGTCAGGTTGGASGGGGCTCTGAGCAACCTGATCTAGTTGAAGATGTCCCTGCCCATAGCAGGGGGGTTGGACTAGATGACCTTTAAAGGTCCCTTCCAACCCAAACTATTCTATGATTCTATGATTCTATGACAAAAGACCTTTAAAGACCTGTTTTGATTAGAGCATCTTTATTTTCTGAGCTTTATTTGAGCCAAAATTAAGTGGACCTACATGCACTACCTTCAACTGTCAGATGCACTAATTCATTTATGTGGCAAGTGATCGCGTTCCCTGGTTAAAAAAGTTGCCCCCATGACAGAATTAAAGAAGTGTAACATACTGAAACCAGCATCGACTGCAGAGGAGGCAGGCAATTTTTAAGCTAATTTTGTTTCTGGTCTGGCCAACTTCTACACACAGGCATAACTCAACAGGGATGCATCCACATGAAGAAAWTTCCAATATTATTTATAGTTGAGAGCTCACTTTTGAGGTTGATCTAAGAAAAAAAATCCATTAATTTCAAATACCCTTTTCATAGGGACTRCCTATCTTTTTGTCCAATGGCACCATCCATCTCTATCTGATTGGTATTTGCAGAGGTTGCATACAGTTGGTGAAATGATTGATCATACCTATTCTGTAATATTTGCTACAGTCTACCAAATCAGTCATACGTGAAAAAAACAACATCAGATGAGCATGTCCCAAGGCTGATATTACTATTTATTTCTAGCCATGACCAAGTGTCAAACCCAGAACATGGAAAAAGGTAAGCTTTCCAACCTAACCAGATCCCCTATGTCTTATCTTAACCTCTGCTTGGGAACAAGCTTGTGAACAAGTTACTACAAGTTACTATTAAGTAATTCAGATGAAGCTCAGATCCTTTCTGAATGTACTCTAGCCCTTCACTACGTGCATGGTAACTCATTCCTTAGTGAAAAGAGACAAGTTATTTCGGAGTTGCTGAGGAACAAGTGTTTGAACACTGGAAGTTACCAGGGGAACCAACTTACTGAAAGATTTTAGCTTAGCTGATACTACATTAACTTGCCTTACTATTTCTTGAACAATAATAAAAATAATAGCACACTCTTAGTTCACCTCCTTTCTTGCTCCTGGCAAGTTTCCCTTCATGTTTCTGCACTGACTCTTGCTTTCTTGTAGGATCAGTACTATCTTGCTCTCTTCATCTTTGATCTTATTGACACTTAGCAGYGTATAAAATTCCAATTGTTCATGCACAGAAAAAGGAAATTTAGATTCAAACAGCTGTAAAGATGGTTTGCAAGGATTTTTATTTCTTTTTTCCCTTGTAATCTGTTTACACAGGAACACCAAATAGAGGCTACCTTTTGCTGTTATCTGTCCACTATCTCAGTGGTTGAGCCATTCAGYTGGCAGATGGGAGCCCCTGATTTCAATCCCAGAGGCAACTTTAGGTAGTATACTATCAACAAAGCATTACCCACAAATCTAAAGTAAGATGTGTTTTTCCCAATAGTCCTCTTTATTGGAGATTTTGTTAACAAAATAATAATTTTCTTCCAGTCTCCAAGTCACTTTCCCTGCCTTGAACCTGCCTTCAGTTCATCTAGCCTAACTTAACAGTAGCAAAATAAGTAGAGATCAGACCAATTCCTCCRCAATTGCTTTCAGCATTATGTTCCTTCCTTCTCTAGGGAAGGGARACAGGGACAAAAAGCTGCGCTACTTTTCCATGAGCAATATCCTGTTCAAATAAACCAATGTCTTTTTACTTAATCTATTTCTTGATGTCTCATTCTTAGTGAGGAAAATATCCATCCTAGGATTTTATTCCTTATCCAACCCTTTATAAACTATTTTCCACATTATTTCATTGTTTCTTGAGTTCTTACATCTCCAAACCGTAATGAGCCACTATGTCAATGGAAGAAAATAAAAAGTCGCTCTGAAATCTGTGCGTCTTTTATGCTTTGTTAAACTTCACTATTCAAATCTTTTTCTATTCAAATATACTTCAGCTATGAAAGAAACATGACAGAACTTCTGCTATGGAATATATGGTTATTGCCATAACCCACCTGGTATTCTATTCARATTCTTCAGCTATGAGAATTTGCTCCTGCAAATATACTTCACTCAAAACCTCTATGTAAAAGCATTTAACAATCTCATTTGATGCGCTTGACTCTTTCTACTTCAGCATGTTCACTGTAAGGCTGCTGGCTTTTGTGCCCATCTCTGCTTCATCTCTTTTGTTATTAACACTTGCTTTCTACTTCAAGCTTTCATCCTAGGCACCACAATGAATTGGAAAAAGCACCCTGCAAAATAGCTCCACCCCGGTAGCTAGGAATAAATAGTGCTCAGAAGACTAGCTAAGCAGCTGACAGGTCTTGACCATTGCTTTTTATGCTATTTGCGAATTGTCCCTCATGTTCTGCTCCTCATCTGATATCTATTTGCTGCTTTTGCATGCTGAGTGTCAGGTCTTGGGGTCAGGCACCACTTTTCATTATGTGTGTCAGCACTTAGCTGAATAGGGTATGAGTGAGGTTGTGTACTGCAAGTAAACAGCACCTTGATGGGAGTGTGGATAGCAGAGCATTAGCTCCTCCTGTTATGAAAGCTGCTGCTGTGGCCCTCATTTACACAGTCAGATCACACACTGCTTGCTTTGGAAGCAGCCCACTCTTAAGTGTTTGTTTTGTTTAAAGACAGAGATCTAGAGCTGAACTCAATGCAGCAAAGAACCATTTTATTACCCCATTTATTGCCTTTAAAAGACCAGGACAGAAGCATAAGTACCATTTCTGTGCTCTTTTCGCAGGAAAAGGAGCTCATTTGTTCTGAAAAATGGGGCCCAATGTTTTGTCTTTGTTTCTGGCAAGCGGAGACTTTTCAGCCTACCAGACGTAGGATGCTCTCCGGCAGCAGCTGCCAGTTCACAGGCTCCGATAGGGCTTCTCTCCTAGATTTATTGGCTGGGAGAGCTACGTGCAGCATTTTCTGTAAAATATATTAAAAAAAAAGTCTTGTGTTCTTGGACATGTGTAGGAAGATGAATCCCAATCTACATTTCACACTCCTCTTGGTCTTAAGATCTTGTACAGCTGTTCTGTTAGTGGACCCGTTTAACATCATATATTATAGTGGTTAAAGTTTTTCTAGAATACTTATCATGTATGAACAAATACAAGGCTCATCTATGTAGTGTAGTCCGATAAATACACACATTATGATGGAAAACTTAATCGCTCTTAGGCTATAAAGTTAAACAATGAAAAACTAGTCATTTTTTTTCCAATAAGTTCGAAGGATCAAAGAAATCTAAGTGTGTAATAATACATGAAGTCTGTTACCACCTGCTGTTTCAAGGCTGCTAAATATGACAATGAATGTCAAGAAAAGTTAAGAGATTCAGAAAAGAACTATGGCTGTAGAGAACAGAACAATTAAAAAAATTATCTTTACCCATTTTATCTAAGCTTTAGAACAAGGCTTACCTCAGTAGGTTTATCAGTAGTTCCTCTACCATTGCCTTTCATGAATACATGGTTTAGCTACACATCATAATCTCTATCTTGATTCTTCTCTTCAGAAAGACGAAGAAACCACATAACTGAGAGGAGAAAGAAACAGTTGAAGGAATAATTTGGGAGCATTTAGCATTCATTGTAAGATATGTGTGAATGTATTCTACATTGCTATATTAGCTCCTCTGAGAGGAAGAATTCTGTGATAGCAAGGAGTGGCTCTGGAAGAAGTCCTGCTTCAGGGATGGTTTGTAATCTGCAAATAATGGTAACTGAATGAAGTATGTGTTACAGCAGCAGTCACCTTTTAGTGTTCATACGTGCCTTCCAGGAAGACCTCCAGATTCTGATCTGAGAAAGACACTGTTTTCATGTCATATTTGCAAGTGACTGGGGTTTTTAGGGGTTCCTCCCCACTACACTTCTGGTAAGAAGATCGTACAGGATTGAGCTAAATTAAACTCATTTCTTCGCTTGGTTCAGACTAGGGGTTTAAACCTGGGTTTCCCATGCTCCTGGGAGCAGCCAAGACACAAGGAACCATTTTTCTTAAAATCAGTCCTTACTCCCCCACAAAATTATTAATGTTAAAATTGCATTGAATATTTAAAATTCGAATACGCTCCTCTGTCAAAAGTTTCACTGGCATGGTGTCTGCCTTTCAGAGTGCACTGTGATTTGCACCTTATCAGCAATATTTCCAGTTTAATTTCTAACCCCCTCTTTTCACAGCTTTTCTCTTCAGTACTTTTTCTTAGTTACATGTTCCTAATGCCAATACTTTTTTTCCATTTCCAGTTTTTTTGCTCAGTTTTGCTACTCATTTTCTTACTGTATTTAATACTGTTTTAAATATCCCCTGTCTTGCTACTACTGCTCTGCAGGGTCCTGCTGTGCAAATTGGCACTTTAAGTGGAGGCACTTCATGTAAGTGACTAACAGCCGCCCCTGGTGAGATACTTAAAGAAACAATTGCACTAAACTGTACCTCTTGCTTTGAAGAAAAATTAGGCGGAAGGGAAAGAACTCCAGCTAACAGGAGATTAAAACTCAAGTTTCATAGAAAGTACAAAACTATGTAAAGCCTTCAAGACCTGCAAGAGGCTTTTCACAGTTAAAGGGAAAGATTAAATCTTTACTTGGGAATTGGGGCTTAAAGTCAGTGAAGCCCCACAATGTTATTAAAATTTTATGACTCCTAAGACACCTGCCTTGTCATTGTTAAAGATATTCTGTACTCACTGAATTATTATCCTGTTCTATTTTACTTGGAGTAGCCCTTAAAGTCAACTTAATTTTGATATTTTTATGCCCCAGGATAGACAACAGAACCGTTATGTTTCTCATTCAGGATTATTCATGGTTGCCTGGGACCTTTTTGACAAAACCATTTTTCATTGGCAAAGATCAGTTTGACATACTTCAGACTGATGTTTTTTTCAGGAAGTTTTTTAATTTCATTTCCATTAAGACCAGGTTCTTGGGGACACTTAATTTTTTCAGGTGAAAATGAGGAAGTATCCTGTAGGTCAGTAAGTGGGATCATTGCCCATGATGTTCGGTGGTTCATGGTCAAATCCATAATCTGAAACCAACACTGGATTAATTGTTACTTTGTGATGGCCCAATGCCTGGGTTTGTTCTTTTGTTTTTTGTTTCCTTTTTTTTCTGAATACCCTTAAATTTTCTCTGCTGTGGAATTAGATGATGTTCTTTGTATACAGCTCAGAAATTAGAGTACTTTGCTAACCTAATTCAATTCTCCCATTTTTTCTAGTGATTCCTAAATGGAAAATGCACACATTATCCCCACAGCAGAAGCACAGGTATGGACCAGCTCCCAGGGAAGACAATCAGTTATTGCTGTGCTACAGGAAGATCTCCTTTTTCCTCAGATCCCATCCCTTTTTTCCCTTCTTACTTGGTATTCTGGACCCTTAGTAGACAGAAGCGCAGACTTCGCAGCTTGAGATATTTCCTTAAGGTAGGCAGAGTATGGCCATTTTTTTTTTTAGTTTTTATAGATACAAGGATAGCTATTTCTTCTTAAGTATTTGAATTTGTATACATTAARAGTCCAATTGTAATGCTATTGAACTGTCAAGTTCTTATCCTTGAGGTTAATTCACTTATCTAATTAAAGCCATCCAGTCAGGATGAAAATGAGGTTTACCTCCTCTGAGGTGAAATCCTGGTTCCATTGAAATCTCTGGAAAAAGCTTTTACAGACTTCAGCAGAGCTATGATTTCACATTGTCGTGGTTTAACCCCTGCCAGCAACTGAGCACCACACAGCCGCTCGCTCACTCCCCCCGCCCCRGTGGGCTGGGGGAGAGAATCGGAAGAGTGAAAGTGAGAAAACGAGGACACACATCTAATTAGAAAGTTCTATTTTAAAACTACATATTAGGGTTTTTCTTGGGGGGAGAAGTGTAGGAACTTTCCCTGAACAGAATTACTATCCAGTAGCCAAATCAGCAAACTGGAGAAATAGTTATTTTTTCTTGATGATTTTATATTTTAATATAATATTATATATAATATATATAATATGAAAATAAAATTTGTTTTTTACCCTAGATTTTTCAAAGCAGTGGAATAAATATTTTTTCTCTACAGCTTTGTGTGCCAACTAATCATCAATTGACAATCTGTTTACAATATTTTCTGCCAATATGAATATTTAGTTCATATCATTTTTCCATTTCATTCCTAACATAAAAAATAAGGAAAAAATACAGCAATAAAAAAGCATATTAAGGGAGAGAAGAGAGCATAAAAGAGAGGTTCATACTAATTATGAACAACTTGCTAGCAATATAGCAAATAGTCTCTGATTTATGTGATTGAAGGTAAGGTACACTTTCAATATTTCTCATAGTATTATGAGGATGATGGATGACCTGTTTTGCTGTTGCGATTTTAGTAATTGCACAGAGCTAGAGTAAAATCCATTCCTCTGACTCACTCGGGAGATAAAGGCATGAATAACTGTGGCCATTTTGACATCACAGAAGAAGTGCTGTTTCATCCTTTCTTTATAAACAGCAACCCAAACTCATTTTTGTTCAGAGCCACCCGTTTTCTGTCTAAACTAACCCAAGATTCTACACAACTTCCAAAATTAACATCTGAGTAACACATAGTAGGCAGACCACAATCCATGAGGAAAGTAGCTCGTTTGCATATGTTTACTTTATTTATCTAACAAGAATAGCAATATTTTATTATAAGCTTGGAGGCGGCCTTTCAAAGGAGGGGAAGCAGGATTGATTTAAGCCATATTGTTTTATGCTGAACTGCTTGCTTATTTTTAAGGTTTGTTGATCTGAAGTTGAAAAATAGAATAAAAAATGCTGTCTGTTCTTTATAATAAAAATATATTTATTAGAATACCAATTTGGGGAAAAATCCAATAATGGCATTAAAAATGAAGTCATATTAAAATTTGCAAGTTATTTTCTAATATTTGACTGATATAAATAAAGCTCAGAGGAAAAAATGTGTAATTAGAGAAAAACAAGAAAAATAAGCATGCCACAATGATTTGTGATAGTGACATTAAAAAGTGATAAGGAAGAAACTTAGTCAATATTTCAAGTTTTGTTGCCTATTATGTTAAAGATCAAAATCTTTGACTTCATAAGAACGATAAAATAAATAATGTTCCAAGAAGATGATGCAAGCACCAATATTCACTAAAAAGATTTCTTCTTAAATTCCATCTCAACATTGTATTTGGCAAAAGTGAATAAAAACCCAGTCAAACTAGGATGTGACTCGAGCTAAAGTAATAAAATATTTATCTCAGATTGTTTCAAAGTTGCTATTGGTCAAAAAGGGTCAAAAATGTGAGTATCAGATCACAGGTGACTTTTTGAAGGTAGATTGGGGGAGCACTGAGGACCAAGACCAACTTAGCGTAATTGATTGCAGGATGGGATATGCTGCCAGCCAGCTCCATCAGTCGGCCTCTGTGTTGTTAATGTGTGTGCAACGTACGCAGGTTTTAAACATTCATTGCATTTGGAGGATAGTGGGCAAATTGCTCATAGTCCATCATCTGTGTAAATATGTACACGTGATTTTCCTCTGAGGTCAGTGTTTATACAGTGTCATTTCTAATTACAGGTATTTTTAAAGTTTTCCACCTCTCTAGCATGTTATTCTGTAGCTTAGAAGCAGCCAATGTGAGACAATTTGTTAGAATCAGTTAATCTTTAACAGAGGATTAAAAGAGTCATAGGTATCCTTGCCTGGTCTAAAGGTTCACTGACAAATGCTGAGCTTGTTAAAAAGCAAAGGGAAATTATTATGCATTAATCATGTCAAATCGTTTCCTGAAAACCCTTGCGAATGTCAGGAGCCGGTAGTATACTGGTAATTCACAGAGGTGTCTGTCATTATGTTGAAGTCCTGGAGACCTGAATGACATAGCAGGGTAGTCCAAAGAGCAGGAGCTCAGTTCTTCGGTGTACCGAGACGTGGCTAACAAAGCACTGGAGTCACCCTGCCAGCATTCACCGGGGTTCTCCAGTCGGGCCAGAAATCCAGACCTGTAAACCTCTGACTGCCCCTGGAATCAGCAAAACGCCTTCTGAAATGGGGGTGATGGTGAACGGGAGAGGAAGAGGCAAGACCGACACAGAATTTAGGCTGTGTGAGCGTGACTTGTATGACAAAGGCTTTTGTGAATCCGAGTTTTGGCGACTGTGAATAATGCCGCACCTTGCAAGTACAAATGGGCCCCATGATGATTTTTTTGTTGCAGTATAGTACTGGGTAGCAATATTAGCCCAAGAACTGGTACCCAGGTGTAGTGCTGTGCTTGCTTCTAGTGCAGGAAAGGGGCAGCCAGCTCAGGAGTCTGTGTGACCTGTGCTCCAGAGACTCGTCATTGAAGTAGGCTCCTGTTGTCTCTTCTGAAGTCTGCTAAGGAGGTTGAAACTGTTCGTATGGGTCTGAGATTAAGCCCTAAACTTGAGGTAATGTAAAAGCACTGACTTAACAAGTTGTTGACATTTCAAACAGAATTTTTTTGCAATAAAAATATGTCATAACTCTCTTGGCATTGTTGCTGCAATGAGCTGGGATGACTAGATGTTCCAGGCACTTTCAAAATCAAGTAACTCAAAGAGAGTTCAAGCTGTGTACTCTGATTTCTACTTCTTTTCATCCTAAATTTCAGTTTCTTCAAAAAAAATTGCTTCTGAACAGTTCCATTAGCCTAAATAATATGGATCCTTACAGGATAAATTGCAGATGAAGACAGAATGAAAAGCAGTGAATATTAGCAGAAGAAAGAATCAGCAAAAAAATACAATGATGGAACTTCCCAGTCAGATCAGATACAAAAGGAAGAATGGGTGTCGTTTTCTTCTGTAGCCAGGAAACAAACGCAATTGAGCTAAATTGATCCTGCAGGATTTTTTTTATGATTTTTTTTTTTTAAAATCAGAACTGTGTACTTATTCATTTGCTCCTAGTATCTGTTTTGTATTGCAGACAGTGCATGCCAGGTACTACAACTGCAAATAGGGGGACTGCAGTCCCTTCATTAGGACTGCCTGATGTGTCCTCTTCTCCTGGTCAGGTGGTGGGGAAGCCTCCATTCTTCCTGCAGGCATGCAGGGATTGTGTCTAGCACTGAAAAAAGAAAGTAAAAATAGATAGATTGATTGATAGATAGATAGGTAGGTAGGTGTGTACTGTAGGCATATATACATATCCATTCATCTATATATATATGTAAATAAATTCAGATAGCTGAAGAGTTAACTGTAGAATGATTTCTTTTAGCTGTGGATTTTTTTTTTATTTGAGCTCTAAAAGCCCCTTGAAATTGAGCTTCCTTGTTAGCTGTTTCATTGCAATAAAAATATACTTTCTCTAAAGAATATATAATATATGTTACTGAGGAAAAATGCCTCTAAAGTAAATACGATTTTCTTTTTTGTAGTTCAATTGCAGAGAGGATCAAGTCCCAGTCAAGTTAAGTGCAGATCAGTAAATTATAGCAGAGCATGACTAATTTTTTTTCTGTAGATGGAAATCAGTTGTTGGATAATAATAATAATTATGAATAGATTTGTGTTTAACAGCTCTATTAAGGCACTATCAATCCTCTGAATTCCTCTCCTATGTAGTGTGTAAGTACTGGTGACAGATTACAGAAAAAAAGAGACAGAGAGCAGTGGATAACTAAGCCATGGCAACACAGCATTTTAGCATGAGGATTAAAACTGAAGGTGTCTCAGCTTTGGGTTCTTGGCCAATTCTAATTTCTTATTCACCGAGTATGGAATTTGCAAACAGCAGTTGTCAGCTAAAATACAACAGGAYGTAAACATCTTGAACAGAGGCCTGAATGTGGGTCTAAACTCTCTATGACGTGTAYGGGAGGACATAACGACCCAAAAATGTCATAAATGACAGCCAACACAAGTGGTTAGTGTCAGAAGTCTCCTAAGAGGCAGAAATGATGGTAAAAGGTCATAAGCCATTTTCAGACAGACTTCTTTCCCTCTCTTTTAGGTGCTGTGGCCCTGTCTTTCAAAACCCTACATTTCCAGTTAGTGGGAAGAGGAGGTAATGACGGTTGATTGTCACTTTATCTAGTGGCTCAGGASTTAAAAGGTGTACAGGAAAAGTACATTTTCATATAAGACAGCTCAGGAATTGCAGATTTTCTGTTTGCTATTTCCAGCTATRCTCAAAAGCTATTAATCATCAGCTTGCTCTCTTCAGCTTAGTTGTCTATGTTTAAATAGACAAGAGATTTTCAAAAGCACCTGCTTTTCACTATAGATTATATAGGCATATTAAGCATTTGCTTTAAGGAGATTCGTATATTAGGAGTCTAAAATGCAAGCATATCCTGGATTCCCAGAAATTTTACCTTCTCCAGAATAGGCAACAACTGATCAGGTTTTACAAGAGTAACAGTTTTGACCCTAAGCTCCTAAAGTGTGAGTAAAAAAAAAAAAAAAGGCAGTTTTGCACTGTCTTGTATAAATGGATGGAGATGACATTTTTAGCACTTATTTCAAAGACCTGTCTGAAGCTCTGCATTCCACGCCAGTTGCAGACATAACTGAGAGGAACTGAACAGAGCTGGAAGTGATTTCAGTGATGACAATTGCCTTACAATCAGAGCAGTTTTCCTTCAGTTACTTCAAAGCCTGCTCCAATATTAAATTTCCATGGGAATTAGAGAAAATCTTAGGTTCACGATGTGATTCTAACCTAGAACCTTCCATTTTTATTATTTCTTTTCCATAGTAAGTAATAGCACTTTCTGCTTTTTGCCTTYGTGCTCTATCTTCCTCCCAGTCTGTTTGTCAGAAGTCTGTAGCCATTTTCTCAGATGCTGACCTTGATTTAGAGATAACCAGAACTGACTGTATCAGTGGGCTTTATGTGAGTTTATTCCTGTACAAAGCCCACAGATAAGCCATGGACAAAAGGTTCCCCAACCCACTAATTCTGCAGCATTCAACAACCATGAATATGAGAAAGCAACATAGAACTGACCCTATGGATAAGTAAAATACTTGTTTTACTCATTCTAAAACTTTCCAAAGTAAAAGGTTTCAAAAAGAAAAGATTTCAAAAATATCTTGGAATATTCTCATAGAAAGATGTTACTTTTACAGTCAGGAGTTCCACACACTGTATCACTCTGAAATGACTTGCACAGCATCTGCTGTCCTGGCACAGGCTGGGAATCAGATGCTTTCAGTCAAGCGTATGCTGATAGAAAACCCCACACCTGCAAGAAGACAGTCATGATTATGTTAGGTTAACCACAGGGACACCAAAAGAGTTGTTGAACTCTGGACAGATATTAAGAAAGTCTTTCTAAATATCACCTAGAGCTGGAGTAATGCTTTTTAGTCCTCACAAAGCAGTTTGACAAGTTTTCCTTTATTTTGCCTAGTTTCAGGACTGCAATGGGAGCTCCTTATGTCCAATCAAGAAAACAAAACAATAAAAAAAAAAAGCAAAGTACTTTTTTAATAATGAAAGCAAATTATAAATTTTGCCTCTGGACCTAATCTGACTGGATTCAGAGTGTAAGAGAATGACTCAAGAGCTCAAAAAAAGGTTCTCTGTTTTGTGGACTGTGAAACAAATTACAGGAAATTAAAAAAAAAAAAAAAAGAATCTTTCTGACGGAAAAAAAAAATCACAACAATGTTCAAGCAGACTCAACGTTCATGAATATGAGTAATTTGAAGGATTTGAGGATTTGAATCAACATGTCCTAGAGAGATTCRGGTTTCTGTCTTTGATATATGTTGGTCATTTCACAGTTTCACTGTTGCAGACATTCACTTTTCTGCATGTATAGTTTGCACAGTCACTTTTATGGTATATACATTTTATTGCAAATGTACATTCAAGTCTCATTTTTTGCAGAGAATCACCTAGGATCATAAATTTTATTCTTCTTATAATTTTAATTGTTTGCTTATATTCTTGTCTGAATACTGATGCATTTTGTAGTAGTCAATTTTAGCAAGGCTTGATGGTATTAGTTACCAAAATTTAGAGAATTTTCTCTTATTCTGGCAATAAATTTAGGTCCAAATTCTGAAACTTTAGCTCATTTTACTCCTCTAACTGACCCCTTTTGACTACTCTCAGCCCTGTTGAAGTCCCAAAGATTCAGGGATAAATATAGATTGCTTCCATATTTGGCAAAACACTATGAAAGATGAGGCAGAGTCTGATTTCCACCAGTAATATAGCTTTACAGTGCATTTTTGTGTTAAATTTAGGATAAGAATACTATTGTGTGCTAGGGCTTCAACATTGTACTGAAATTTTTGTGAGATTGACCAAGCAGCTCCCTCCTACGTATCAGCATGACATGCCAAACTGTGCTAAGATACTTGGAATTAATTTTCTATTCTTTTGTGTTACACCTCAAAATCAGGAATTTGCAGTTAAAGTCCTAGCTTTTTACTTAGAATATCATTCCAATATTAAAACGTATTTCGGCTTCTACCAATGCCTCTCAAAGAACTTCTTATATTTATYTAATGACAGCCCAGTAATGGGCACAAGTGCACTGCAGTTCAGAGCAGCACCCCAGGGGCTCATGCCACTGACTCACAGCAGAGTTAAGTCCAGAACACATCAACCGAGGTGGTGTTCACCATCCAAACAAGTAAGTAAGATGTAGCATACTGTGCTGTAAACACATGGTTTGTATTCATTCTGCTGTCACCTCCTATTGAAAATTAACTTAACGAATAATAAGCTTGCCATAACTCCTCTGTTCAGTCTCCCTGGMGTGGAGAGCAAAGAATTTTAGCCAGGAACTCTTCAATCTAAGAAAAATAAGAGCTTCTAGCAGGACCSTCTCCACAAAGCTCCCCTTGCTCTAGCATTTGTTTCAAACTTTTCTCTAAAATAACTCCACTTTTCATACGAATTGCAGCTTGCAGCTCATTATTTTCAGGGGTGTTTAAAATAGGCTTTTATTATATAAAAAGGGTTTATATAAAAGGGTCATTTTGAAGGAGGAGATATCTTCCACACTCTCTGCCTCACTACTCCCAATTATTTTGTTGTCAATCTAATTGGTTATTACTCAGAGATAGAAAATTTGCTGCTGTTTGATCTTTTGCTTGTTTGAGTTTATTCTAATATTTCAGGTGCTCTAAAAATGGTTGCAAACATCTAGAGATCAGGAGAAACATCCTGTTCTGTCTGTTGCTGCTCGCAGCTGTGCAAAGCACAGGCAATCACCTCCCAGGTTTGGAGACCACTTGTGCGTTCTCCACTGCAGCAATAGCTGTCATTTCTCTCCAATTCACTAAATCYGCTCAGGACTGGATTTTGACTCTCTCCAGCTGCCCAGATGAGGATGTGAGGAGAAAATTCTTTTTACTTTATTCAGTTACCGCCTAATCTCTGTGTGCAGTATTATAGATGMTGTATGGTCCTTCATTCTCTGTCTTCCATGAATCGCAGAACAGTGAAAATGGGTGGGCATTTAGTGTCACTGAAGAGAATGAACTGAGCATGGAGTAGCTCAGCATTAGCCTTTTGGAGCAACACAAGGTCAGAGTAAATGCTTCTTTCCAGGAAAGGACTACGACCTTGAAATAGGCTCTTTTAAGGCAATCTGCTTTCCCAGGGTTTACAGGAAGGTTGAGTTTCTTCTTGCTGTTCTTGTCCACCCCTTCTTAAAATTGCTTTAAACTTCAGTGATGTGGACACGACTAAATGCTTTCCCATCCCAGCCACTCATTCCCAGTAATAACATTGTACTACAGCAACATTATAATCYTGAATTTTCTGACAGAGATAACTGCTAAAAACAGGACATCAAATTTCAAAGCTGACTTAACTGAGAAATGGCTTACACTCATAGTCAGTTTTTTATGTCATTAAAGTATGCACAGGCAACAGGAGTACGAAAGTGGTGAGCAGTACGAAACAGAAATGGGAGGAACTGTATGGCTTGGTAGAGAGGGAGCTGCAAGATAGTGCCTATTGACAAGGCATTACGGGACTAATTCTTGCAGCCCTCCCACGGACATAAGTGGACCTGGTTGACAGTAGCCAATAATAAACACACCTACTAAGACAGAGTGGGAGTGGGCCACCTGCATGTCTTTTGTGGTGGCACAGTGGTGACAGCAAAGTTAAGACTTCAAATATCAGTTGGTAACTCTTTCTTTAAAATTAGTTATATTATTCTCCATTAAGAAAGAAAATGGCTTCTTGMGGGGAAGGTAAGAAGACAGAGAGCTTTTTTAAGAGGAAAATATTCTGGGTCACTTGTAACAGAATCAGAGGGCTCCTGGATCAGGCAAAAGGATGGAGAAATCTGTGGTGGTTCCTGTTCTCTTCAAGGGGGAGAAGTATTATGGAAGGAAGGAGTACGAGTATTCAACGCCTTTTCTGAACAAAACCACCCAACCAACCCTCCTTTCTGAGTGAGGTAACAAGGAACTAGTAAGTGGGTATACGATCTTGGTCTTACTACCATAAAGGCACTTTGGGACTTTAGGCAACTTTATAAAAACAAAGATGACAAACTTGCAAACATAGTTGGTCACCAAATGTTTAACCTGAGTTCATGATGACAAGTGATACAGAATGCAGTGGTAAATCAGACAAACTGGGACTCCTTCCCACCCTTGCAGGTGTATGTGAAACACACTCATTTTCTCTATTTAAATGCCTGACAGCTACCCAATGTCACCACATGTTTCCAAACATATTTTCCAAATGATTCCTCAGTAATGTGTTGTAAAAGTGTGTTGTAAATTAGAATGAAGAATTGCAAAAATAAASAAACTCCTACTTTCAGGATTGCAGGAGAACTAGGTTGTCAAGAAAGGGCCATTTCATACAGGCCTTTTGGCACAATGCTTCTTAATCCTGGATCTTTCAGAGCTCTCTTCATGTTTTTATCACAGACAGTATGCTCTTTCCCTTGGGAAGAAACGTTATAAGGGCGCCAAAGATTTTCTTTTGCCTGACCCAAATATCAGCACAAGACAATACCCTTAGAAATGGCTAGTTACTCTTTAAAAAGCATGAAACCTGCCGTTCCTAAAGAGCTAATCTGTGCTGCTTATTATTACACAAAATACACATTATATATGTGTGTGTCAAATTATAATGTAAATTTATTGAAGAGAAAAAAAAGACATCCAATTCTTTAGCAATGTGTCCTGGTTTCAGCGGGGATAGAGTTATTTTTTTTCCTAATAGTTGGTATAGTGCTGTGTTTTGGATTTAATATGAGAAGAATGTTGATAACACACTGATGTTTTTAGTTGTTGCTAAGTAATCTATTAGTCAAGGACTTTTCAGCTTCCCATGCTCTGCCAGGTGCASAAGAAGCTGGGAGGGAGCACAGCCAGGACAGCTGACCCAACTGGCCAATGGGGTATTCCATACCATGTCATGCTCAGTATATAAGCTGGGGGAAGAAGAAGGAAGGGGGGATGTTCAGAGTGATGGCGTTTGTCTTCCCAAGTAACCATTACGCGTGATGGAGCCCTGCTTTCCTAGCGATGGCTGAACACCTGCCTGCCGATGGGAAGTAGTGAATGAATTCCTTGTTTTGCTTTGCTTGTGTGCGTGGTTACCTATTAAACTGTCTTTATCTCAACCCATGAGTTTTCTCACTTTTACCCTTCCGATTCTCTCCCCCATCCCACCAGGGGGGAGTGAGCGAGCGGCTGTGTGGTGCTTAGTTGCTGGCTGGGGTTAAACCACGACACAATGAAATAGGAAAMAAAAGCTTGAGTGATAACAGTTTATTTAAGAAGCAATGCATACTCTTTTAAAATGGGGACTACAAGCAAAAATATGTAGTTAGGGATATGCTTTTATACGTATTAGAAAAGTCATACTGTTCACTTTCTTGAGGAAGAATAGTATGACTTTAGAAGAGGCAGTGTAACTTCTAACTATCACTTACATTCAGGAAATAGCTACTGAGATTCACCTTCAACCCAGGACTGTAAGGATCTTGCTGGATCCAGTCCCGTGCTCATCACTGAAACCCTCCTTCACATATGCCCACTAATGTCCCTCCACACTGGTAGTAACCCATATCATCTCTGCTTCAGTCATTTTTGAATCGATCTCCCTCTTCTCCCATTTACATCATCTTAAGTCTCTTTGTAACGTCCTGGTGAATTAAAACACATACATATCCCATCATTAAAAAACAGTTCTCAAGGAACAATATTGGATTAATTTAGCATGGTATATCTTTGGAAATGCAATAATATATCTTATTCCATTTACCTCCATCCCTTGAGTCCTTTTTCAAAATTTATCCCAAAGTTTAGTTTAGATAGGCAAACTATCTGTGTGACATGTTTTCTCTTTCTTACATAAAGGTACTTGCTATTCCTTAGTCAGGTTTTTTATTCAAACTGGATGGCTATGGTCTTAGAGCTTTTGATATCTAATGAAGGTTTATTTGTGTTATATCCTTATGTAAGGAAAACAAGAAAAAAAAAAACCAATTAATCATCCTCAGTTTAATGTGATAAAGGTTTTTTAAATTTAATTGATGTTATTTGGTTCTCATAAAAACAAATATCTTAACTTTTTATGGTGCATGAGATAAACATCAATTTCTATGGGAAAAAAACCTATTTGGATTACTGAATTGCCAGGCTCATAGCCATACCAAGAGTAACTAAATAGGTACTCCTGATTCTGTGTCTTCATTTCCTCTGACCTGAGCAGTTTTGGTCAAATGTCTTAAAATCTGATGGACTTAGGCTTGGAGGAGTACCATCGATCTAACAGTCAACCCTCCAAAACTGATTAAACACTAGTAGAATTTATCAAACTTTCAGAAGACTTAGTGAGGTTATTTCAAACAATGTGACTGGGCACATACAACAGCTGTTTGTGAAAAACCCAATATAAAAGAAAAAGCATTACAAAGATTTAACTGGCATCATGTTAAACTGCAGCAATTCAATAGTCATCTTCTTATTTCCTTAGTCCACAGTGCTGTTGGTATGCAAAATTTCATGAAAATGCTGTATCTTTCCTCATATCTCTAATTGCTAACAAGTTTCTGTGTAGCTGAGAGCACCATTGACATTTTTCATGTGTCTGAAAAACTATTTGATTTTGAACTGGGTACTTCTTATGAAAATGTAATAATAGCAATAGCACAAAAATATAGTATCAGCTGCCCTGAAATGGATAGCAACTTTCTGTCAAGCTGCTTTTGTGATTGTATTCCTGAAACTATGGAAGAAAGCAACAGTCTGCCTTTTGAATACCACTGCTTTTGAACACCTCCGCTGTGTCCTGCTTTGCTCCATATAAAGAGACATGAATTCACTTCTGACACTTTCCACAGAAATTCTGTATTACTTTAATCATTATTTGAACTCGGTTTATGGGCAAAGATCTGAACTGGAGCCTCCTACCCATTGAGCGAATGCTCTAGTCACCACAGCATGGGATATGTTGAGGTTTGTGTGCTTGGCTGCAATTCCTTCACTTGTTGTTGAATATGTTTCTCACTGCATGCTATTCTTCTGTCTGAGCAGTTAAGACTCCAAACTTGCAGCTTAAACACTTTCAATCCCTGCTCTAGACAACGAGGGGTCTTTAGGTAAACCAGAATAACACCAAGAAAAAGGTGCTTGACCATTAGGTGCTTGGTAGGAGACCTTGGTTCATTTTCCTCAGGCAGACAAGGACTCCCTATACAACTGCTTTAACCCCTAAGCTTTGTCGTCTCCATCCTTGGTGAAGCTAGCCCSTTCATTCCTGTCTTCTGTTTAGCTATGAGTCAATTGACACTTTCCGTTCAGAAAATGCTATTTTTGAATATAATTTCATAAACAACAAAAAACTCTATTCTAGCTAAACAAATGGACTTCTTTTTKTTTGCGTGTTTTGTTTCACTTCTTGGCTGCCTGATCCCTCCTAACCAACCAACCCCCAAAACAACTAACATTTTTCCTGCAGTCTTTGTCATAACCATTTTATTTTAGTCACAGTACATCCTCAGGTCTGTACACATCATATCCAGGCTGAAGTGCTCCAAGATGATGTAGCTGTGACCGTAACAGATAAAATCTAGAAAACATTGACCGATGAAGAATGGATTAATTTGCTCACATTTAGGTAGCTCATGGTAGCATTAGAAGGTGAATTGACCTCTCACTCGTTGCAGCTTGGTGCATCCTGTGGCTTCATCCCAGTTCATCTCTCTATACTAAGAACTGCTCTTGCCCTAGTGACATTAATATAAAGTCTTTCTACTAATGTTTCTGGGACCTGGCATTACAAAGAATAGCACTTTAAGAATCCCTTCTAGCAGTCATGCATATTGTACCACAAATGAGAGGGTTTAGAAATATGTCCATATTCTCAGAGTACCACTTGACCACAGGAAACAGAGAAAGAAAGAACCTGAACATGTTGTRAAATATATTCTGTAGCTGTATATTCAAAAGATATTCTAAGACACTGACTTGTGTTAGTAAGGAAACAGTTCCTGTGATCACCTCCGTATAACTGTGTAGCTGAACCAGCATGATCCTGCTGAATAACCTGTGCAATGCAAAGGGCCTTTCTCCATCTGTAGCTCTGTTGTCTGCCTTGTGCTCGCAGCTCCATAGCTTTTCACTTCAGCAGTGATTTCCAAAAGCCTCAGGGGCAGTATTTTCCCCTTGTTTCATGCTGTTCTTCTCACACTCGTATTTCTCACTGCTTTGCACCTACAAGTCCAGATATCTCTTTTCCAACCGGCTTTCATAAGAAGAAATTAACACCAATGTGAGAATCACACCTTCTCCATGCCCACGTCATCTTGTAGCTTTTAGTTTGTTAAAAAAAGTCCAAAACTTAGTGTATAACAAAACAGATAGTATGACTTAAATAATTATTAAATATTACCCAATAATATACATGCACAAAAGCTTAGCAACCAGCCAGCATGCAATGTCTGTGCCTGATTAAGCATACTCCAATCAGCATTAATAACATCGTAAATGGGAAAAACTAACAGGGAATTTGAACAAGTCAAGTGGAAAGTATATATTGCTAAGGGAAAAGCATGGCAAAAATGATCATTGTAGTCATCTTCATCTTCTTCACCTGCTGCAATGGAAGCGCCTCAGTCAGAGGAGAATGCTTGTCTGCGGACCCTACCACTGCTCTTCCTGCCTGGCCTTTCCTTCCACCCCCCACCTCTTTGTTTATCCCCTAAGGTAACTTTGAAGTCAATGTCAACCACTACCTACAGACCCCACAGATAAACACTGTGCATATAAACCTTTCCCAAGATCCTTTGTGCAGCAGTCCTACTAATGAAAATTCTTAATTTTGTCAAGAGGGCATCAGCTGTGGGGAGCTGCTTGCTGTAGTAAGCTGATGTCTGTAACCGAGGCTTTGTGCTTGTACCACCCCTGGGTATGTTGAGTCTTAAAAGACACAGTTTAAGCTGGAGGTAAGAATATATTGAAACAAAATATCTTTCAAAAGAAGGGAAGGGGGGGAGTGAAAAGAAGAAAGAAAGAAAAAGGGTTTTTTTCTTCAAGTAGCTCATTGACTTCATTTCATGCAATACTCATTTTATGTTTTGGTCTCAATTTCATTGTTTTACCCCATGTGAATTCCAGATACTCTAGGGTGTCTCAGATGACACTAGATACCTGCTTTTAGGCACTTTAACTTGAGTAGCTCTGTACTTTAGCTGGGAACGTGGATTGCTCCACAAGCCCCACCAGCTGTACTGACTGCAATGTGAATGCAAACTCTCAACATGTTTGTAGACACCTTCGTATAGAAAYCTTTAGGAGGTTTAAGTGCGAACTGAAACCCACCTGCAGTACAGTATTCAGTTACCTAAAGACAGACATCTAGTGTCTCTGAGGCACAACAAGGTATCTGAAAAACCTGCCTGGAGTGACAATTAGAACACAGTGCAGAAGGGGCGGCTGGAGGCCATGTGGGAGCCGTGCACAATTCTCATGAGATGCCTACATTTAAGCAACCAAAAAGATTCTACATGGTGTATGCTTAAAACCAGAATTCAGCTTCATCTTCTATGATGTGCTGGGCACTTTCTACCTGATCGATCTGCCTGTCACTGGTTTCCATTAATCTATCCCTTCCCCACCCCCTGTATATTACCATTATCTTTTTATTACTATGTCCCATAAACAACCCTTCTTATCCCTCTACCAATTCTCTGCAGGGTTCCCTGGTACTTAGCCAATGGGAATTCTTCCTCCATGCCTTATCCTGTTACTATCTAAAAATCATTTGCTATTACATACATGAAGAACTCATGGTTGTCTCTCAGTACCATATCACTGTCTTTCTGCTCAAATTAAAATTGTAATGTCTTTGATGTTTTCTCATCGTGTAGCTAGGAGCTCAGATTCAACAAAAATTTGTTTCTTATTCCAAGCTTTCTCCTACCTCGTTTTCTTAAAAGTGTAACAGTTACTGTACTGAGTGATTATGCAGCCCAGTAATTTGAGCATCCTATTCAGCTCTGAATTTAATGTTTTTAGACGYAAACTATGCTTGAATTTTGCATATTTTCTATACAAAACATCTCTTAGATACAGTTTTTCATCTCCACCTATGCATACATCTATGCATACTCTCACATTTTATTAGAACAGCCTTTTCTCTGAACTTAGCCAATGCTGTGGCTGCAGGCATCCTCCTTATATCCAGCTCATTTGAGCTTGTTATCCCTTTCTTTAAATGACTACTCCATATCTCTCTCACATTTCACATGTGATTTTAGAAACTGCCTTTTCAAGGCATCCCTGTCACACCCATCATCTCCTAATCACAATTGGAAAGCGGACTCTTGCCTCTGGTACGTCTGTGGTGTCAGGCTCCCCTGCCCATGCTTTACATTTTCAGACAGGTGTCATCAGACTTTTTATCACTTTCACAGCTGGGAGGATATCTCTGTAAGCATCAACAGAGCTAGATACCTTCAGAGATGTGGTTGAAAAACCATCCATTACTGTGATGCCTACAAAAATATACAACAGTGAGAGGCTGCTGTGGTGCCGCTGCCAGGGCTGGCTATGCCTACTGATATTATCTCATGGTTTCTTTGTGCACCTTATATGTGTCTATGCTTGCTTAGAAATGTAAGCTCTTTACAGCAGGCACCATCCCCTTGAATTCTGCAACAAATCAAGCCCTGTTCCACAGTAACCCTACGCTTATACAAATAATAATTGTAGTACGTGAGTCTGTGTATCTTAGAGACATTCCAAAGCTTCCTCTGTCCTCACGTTGAACTGTAGCAGATTGTAATGTGTTTCCCTACTGCCAGGTAGTGGTGGCTGTGCTAACATATCAGTAAAACGCTATTTAGAAGATCTCTGTTTCACCCAGGGATCTAGCAATGGAATGCTATCCAGGCAATTATTTTAATTGGAGATAATCACTTTGGAAAAGGATGGATGAATTAATCAATTCCAGTTAATTGGGATAATGACATTATTTATGCTGGTCACCTTTTTTTACCACCATCTGTAGGAAGCTTTCCAACTGCAAGGCCAAAGTCTTCCATGATACAGATACACTGAGGCTACTGCAATTAAAGCAGGAATGAATCTGGTGCATTGTAAGTATAGAATAAATTGCCTCACTTACTTATTTTTGGAGAAATCATGTGTGCAGCTGACCTGGGAATACTACAAATTACTCTCTTTATTCCACTGTTGCTATCCTGTCATTAGTAGTGTTGCAACAGGAGGTGTTCTTGGCACTTGTTCTAACAGAAATATATAACTTTTGTTTTGTTTGCATACTTATGCAGCTCATTACTATGTGAAAAACAATCTGCAGCTTAGCATTTGTTAATGGGATATGGAACAAGGAAACAGCAGATGGAGTATTGGGATACTGAATGCATAATAAGTTTGATCCTGAAAGTCCTTGTGTGATTTTTCAGCTCAAGATGGTTGTTAAATTCCACTGCAAACCTGAGCAGAAACCACGCCTGTGTTCAAGCAGCGAAGGCACAGTCCTCCACACTAAACAGACCTAAGGTTCAAGAATTGTCTGCACCTGATCACTTCTTAAAGGGAAGCAAAAGATGAGATTTTGCTTTGTGATTCATTCTTTGGTCTCTTCTACTGTTCAGAGAGGAACTCTGAAAATAGGATGGCTCATTCTCCTTCAAGTGATTGAAGATAACCTTTGCTGTGATATTGTCCTACCTATTTCTGTCTTCAGCTGAAGAGAAATAGAGTTCTGAATGTCATCCTCTGCTCACCTGTATGTTTAATGCTGACTGGTGCCCACAAGGTTCGCCAATCTGAGGAAAAGTAAGCAGGGCTATAACCACTTTGTACTAAGACGCATCTTCATTTAATGTGTTATAGCACCTTTGCACCTCTCAGAATAAGATCTTGGGGCAAAATGATTTCTGTATAACCTGTTTGTCCATCCTCATCTCTGTGTCAGGCTGAGTGGCTCTTCAAGTCTGATGGAATAGACCCAAATCTTCTGTCTTGCAAAGATAAAAATCAAATCATTCTGCGACACTCGTTGGATCAGGATACATTGAGCCGTGGGTACATCTGTGACCGCAACATGGATGAGACTTATCTGCCAGGCTGCAGTGAGCCAGCTCAGATTTTAAGAGCCTTTTCTGCAGCAGAATGACTCTCCGACTCATCTAACACAGACTTGTTTAATAAACCATAACCTTTCAAACTTCTGGAAAATGGCAAGGTGTGGCAAACAAGAGTTAACAGTCTTAGGATCATTACAACCAAATCCTAAGTAGCTACAATACAGTTTACTGTAAATACTACATGAGACAAGAACATGACAGATGAGAAATCTTCATGTTTTCAACAGCAAGTGAAAGTACCGCTCCAGCAAACTCTGGTTTTTGGAAGGGATAAAAATGTTGGGAAATGTTAGGGCAGACATCAAACCTGAAATTGCTCACAGGCTTTTTGTTCCTTTATTGCAGGAGCCCCCTGAATTCAAGCATGGTGTCTTGTGTGACCACAAAGGGGAAAGTATCGTTTGTGAAAACTCAGTGCCTTGGTGTTCCCTTATTTTTGCACCAGGCTGCATTCAATTCTCCTGCCTCCCTCAGAGACCTTCCAGCAAAGACAACATCTGCGACCCACGGCATGAGCAGCTCTGAAGGGAGATAATGTTTAACGGAAAAATGGGACCCAACAGGCTCCTGTGCTTGTGACTTCTGTTTTCATATTCATACTGATCCTCCATCCAGCAGGGCACAGGGACAGGACACTGTAAGAGGCCACCTGAGTCACTGCATGCAGGCTCTAACCTCTGTGCTAAYAAACAAATAACAGCTAGGTCAGGGGGACCACACAACATTATCCCACATATCTGCAAATGCGTTGGGCCAGGAAATGCTTCCTGACACCTACCAAAAGATTATGGTGTGCCACGGGAAGAAAGCAGGAGGAAGTGAGAGCATGACCTGCATACCAGATTCCTGGACCTTTGTCAGTAAAATTCCTAGATGATGATGCTCCAGCCTACAAAAAAAAAGGAAATTCTGCCTCTGCAGAAATTCTTCCTCATTAGGAGAAAAAATTCCTCTGGACCCCATATCTGATGATTGGTTTAACACATGTCCAGCTGAGCGAGCAGCTGAACACCAGTAGGTATTTAATGTTACTAAGATTTAAGTAGAATTAAGTCCTACATATGCTTGTAGTTTTGAAATTGAAGTTTTTATTTATAAAGAATCAGTATATCTCATCTTAACCTTTGCTTGACCAAACGAAAAAAATCAAACTCATTCAGTGTCTCATAATACATTTCCAAAATCATTTTAGTACTCTGTTGGCATCTTTTTCCAGCTTTAGTTCATTTCAATGTTGGTGACTAGAAAAATCTGAACTATTTAAAATGAAGTTTTATCAGTTATTTTCTATAGCAGTACTAATAATTTCCTGGTTGTGCTAAAAAATACCTTAAAGAAGCCAAGATACAGTTTTAACGCTAACTTTAATGAGGTCAGGACTTCATTCCCACATTCATGTAAAAAAAAAAAACCAAAACCCCAAACACCACCTTTTTTACCTACCTGTGGTATGTGAAGCACATCCTAGAGTTTAATGCCAAAACCTTTCTCCGAGGAGCGTCTTGTTCCAACAAGTGTTGTGGAATGAGGCATCGTTCAGATACCACAACCAAACAGAAAACTGAATACCTGCATCTTGAAATAAAATACAATTCCACTAGCTTTTCCTCCTCTCAGCTCAGTAACCTTGATGAAGCAAACATGTACATTCAAATTAAAAAAAAAAATACTGAAAAATCCAATCCAAATAAAACATACAAAAATTTTCAATCAATCATAATTATAATCTCAAACACCATTMTGTGATTGAGAAACTAATTCACAAGTAAAAGTGTTTACATAAACCACTCATGTTCTGATAGTCCACCAAGTATCATTTTTATTCTGAATGCAAAGGAGTGAATGAGTAAAGTCATCTCCTGCTAAAGAAGACAGTATTTGTTTGATTTTAGATCTAGAGATAAATAAATCTCAAATGCAAATAAAGCCCAAATCCAAAAAAAACAGGATCTCAACGGTACAGGGCTTTCAAGTTTCCTCAAGCATCACTGGAATATTGTGAAATTTGTGTGTAATGCTTATACATTTGTTTGTTTGTTTGTTTCCCCCTTGTGTAGTTTACAGAGTTTTAAGTTTTCTTTAGGAAATCAGCATTTAATTTCCAGCAAAATGAGATTCCTAAAGAAGGGAGATGCCTTCGTTGTGTGCTCCATCACCTGCACAAGTAAACACGGTACCCGTGGAAGGGCTGTAACACGCATCTTGGCCGCCGGCTGCTGCGCTCAGCTATGCCCTGTCTCCATGGAAACGTTTCAGCAGACGCGGTACCTACTGGCAACCGAACAAAGATTTTCCTATTGCTCTGCAGAAGAGGCAAAATGTAAGCTGCAGTGAATATAGCATCTTTCTTTGACCCTGGATCTGTAAGCATTGGCAGGCCAGAGACATCAGGTCTTTCTTTTCTTTTTTGCCTGAAAAACAAGCAGCAATTGGGGAAGAAAGGGGATTGGTAGTTTTTTAAGAAAAAATATAGAATATAAAAATATTTTACAGCAGGATGCAAGATCTCGAAGTCAAATTCAAAGTCACAGCTCTTCTTTTAGACAAAAAAAGAGAAGCCCTCAAATCAGCCATTCATAGAGTTCAGAGAAGGGTGTTTTAAATTGCAACAGTGTGCTTGCTGAAATTAAGATTGTAAGAGAAAGAAATAAGAATAGTGAATATATCATTATATGAAAGAACAGTAACCTCCACTTTCATTTCTTCTACTTTGAGCTGAATAATTGTACAGCCAAGGAGAAGTCTTTTTCCGACATTAAAGTGACAGGATTGGTTTAGTGCTACGAGATAGCGTAGAGCTGCATTAGAAGAGTAGGGAAAAACATCTATATCAGATCAGGAAAAATATAGGAAGCAGCCAAAATAATCTTGTCTTTTGTTCCAAGTTACAAAACAAAGAAGTCAGACTTAAAGCATACTTAGTTTAGCCTTTGGGATGACTCCTTTAGGGACTTGGAAGTTTGAATGAGATGAAACTAATTAATAACTGGGATTTTCTGCACATTCCTCTCAAAGCCCTGTGCTGGTCACATGGGATGGAGCATTAATTCTCCTTTTTCCTGTATCTTCTACTCACATGTGAAAAGCATATGCAATCACAAGAGGAATTTAAAATTTACACTGATAAGTAAGACAGGGGCAAATATCTCTGCCTTCTTTTCAGTTTCTGAGTACCATTTGAATAGGGAAATGATGACAAAATAAAAATTTCCACAGTGCTCTCATACTTCTGTATAGGAAGGATATCAATATCATCTGTATTCTGATATAGACGCCAGTAGTATGCCTACTGTGCTACCTTTATGTTTTCACTAACACAAAATAAACCTTGCTAAGTGGCAAGGACAAATCATTAGTTTGATTACCACTAACAGTCTGCAACCTCTGCATATAAAAAACATCCCGCAATTAAATTTGTCAAGCATGACAGAACATGTTTTATTTATTTTTTAAAATAATTATCATACTGATATTGTCAGCTTTGTTTACCACAACATTGGTATTTTAGCAATTTATGATGATTATAGTTTCTTCTAATTATAATAGAGGTTTTATTTAAAGTTCTCTGCTCAAATGATTTAGAGCAAAAGCTGATGTAGATTGTAGCTGATGTTAGATTGTTCTCATCAACAGATGTAAAACTATAGTGCTGATATTCTTTCTGAAGAACCCGTGTTTTCTTATTTTTTCTTAGGAGATCGAACAATTTCAGACTTCCAGAACTAAATTATTGTAATGGATGTGTGATAATAAAAGCTGGATGTGCATGTGCTCCCTCCTGGGCAGGCAGGAGCTGGCTCAGAGCTGCACTGGTGGTGATGGTACAGCTTGAACCGTCAAGTCCTGCTGAAGGCTTCTTAGCTGCAACTTAAGGCCACAGATGCTGTGACTTTGCATCAAACCTGTGTCCTATGTCTGCTCGTTTCAGACAGCATGGAATTGTGAGCACCTGCTTGCAGAAGAGCATGTTGATGGAGCTGGGTACAAGAGCCCAGTCAGCTGCTTCACACACCTAATCAGGAAAAGGAAACCCTTTAAAATTCAAATTCAAAGCACGTTTTCTTAATATGCCTCACCTTACCTGGGATCCTGATGAAAATGAGATTTGGTTAAGGCCAGAACTTAGTGAGGATGCTCACGTTTGGCTTTTAAGAAGAATTAGTGATAATGTTCAGCTTTTTAATGTAAAAAGATGCAATCCTTTCGTAAAAGACTTTCAGCTGTGTTTAGCTATATCTCTGTTAGGAAGACATTTCCTTCAAGAACTACTTTGTTGTGGTTCCTGACCTCTTGGTGGATTTGTTGCTGTCTTCATGACCTGGAAAATACATTGCATTAACTCTCTTGACCAAACAGAATGGTCCCTAGTTTCTACCTTCTATAGACCATGAAAGGCAGAAATGAATAAGAAAACCTACTGCTTAAAGCAATCTTGCAAACAATGACTGTGGAGTATAATACATATTTCTAAGAGTAGGATAACCATTTTCATTAATACTGCATGAATTTTCATTTTTGTGCCTACACAAGAGTTACCAATTATTTGTTCCTTTGTTATCTTCCCCCAAATTGGGTTTAACTCTTAAAAATGCCACGCCTGTTGTTACCACCATATGAATAATTTGAGAGCCCTATATTTTGCTGCAATCCAATGGAGAGAAAGTGAGGAAAAAAGGATCCCCTGCTCCCACTTTTGGAACTCAAAGGAAACCAACATGTTTGCCTTTATTTCTGAWTAGGAAAATTATCTTCAAGGCATTTAAAATACTATCACTTGCAAAATATGTATCTCAAGGAAAAAGAAAAAAAAGTATTTTAATTTCTTTACTATTCCATGGTTAGTATTGAAATTTGAAAATGAATTTCTTACTAATATTCCAGATAGTTTATCACAGACACAAGATGACTTTTCTTTTGAAAACTCTGTGTATACCAAAAATTGAGAGCTTCTATTTCAATAAGCAGTAATATTTTGAAAAAAACAGACTTCTTTTTTCTTTTGTTTTTGGGGGAAAAAAAAAAAAARRAAA